>VZTA01000308.1:963-23581 GCA_013398855.1 Mohoua ochrocephala | reverse complement strand
GTGTTTGTTAAATAAATATTTTTTTCCTTTTCGCTCTCCTCTGAGGAAATTTTCCCGAACATGGGTGGGGGAGAGGCAGCTGAAACCTGCCTTCTATCAGAGGACGTTCATTTCGGATGTTCCTCCAAATTTTATCTCAAACCAGGACACAGGGGCAGCCACAGCTTCTCTGGGCTGTGCCAGGGCCTCCCCACCCTCACAACCAAGAATTATGACCCCTTATCCCATCTAACTGCTGTCTGGCAGTGGAAGGTCATTTCCCCTTGTCCCATCACTCCAGGCCCTTGGAAATTGTCTCTCTCCATCTTTCTTGTAGCTCCTTCAGGCCCTGCAAGGCCACAATGAGATCACCCCAAAGCTTCTCCTCTCCAGTTGGACATTCCCAGCTCTCCCAGCCTTTCCTCCCAGCAGAGCTGCTCCATCCCTCGGATCATCCTGGTGCCTCCTCTGGGCTCTCTCCAGCAGCTCCAGGTCCTTCCTGTGCTGGATCCAGGGCTGGGGCAGCTCTGCAGGTGGGGCCTCACCTGAGAGGGGCAGAGGGGAAGAATTCACCTCTCACCTGCTGGGATCAGCCCAGGATATGATTGGATTTCTGAGCTGCCATTGCACATGGCCGGGGCACGTCCAGCTCTCACCCAGCAGCACCCCCAAGTCCTTTTCCCAGGGCTGCTCCATCTGTTCATCCCCAGCCTGGATTGACCCCAGGGTTTATCCCGACCCAATAACGCACCTTGCACTCGGTTTTGTTCACACAGGGATGTTACAACTCATTTCAATTCTCAGTTCTTTGGGGCTGCTTGCTGTGAACCCCTGAAACACCTTGAGTGACACATCCCTCATCCCACTGCTGGCCTCTGGGCACTGCTGAACCAGGTAGAGGAGGGAATTAAGTCCCACAAAGGAAAAAAAAAATCCGAATTTAGGTGTCTTTCTGTCCAAGGAGCCATCTGTTTGCTGTCTGCACATGAAAGCTGTGTAACCATGTAAACAGAGTCGGGATTTTTGCCTGATTGCTGCAATATTCCCATTTGTTGTTTTTCCTATTAACCTTGCAGCGATGGAGCAGAGAGATTGGGAAATGAGCTACATGAAAGAATTCTGAGTGATATTCCCTATCAGATCTGGCTGTTCCCGAGGTATGTTAGAAATGAGCCTTTCAGATGAGGGCAGGGTTATTCTGCAGAGTCCTTTTAAGCTTGGAATTCACAGGTCAAAGATGAATGTGTCTCTTTCCTTCTTTGTCTCTCAAAGGAGCATCTGAATAAAAGGGACATGCTGACCTTGGAAGTTGCCTCCTTCTGTTCCTGGACGAGAGGGGAGGCAGGAGGAAGAGGTTTAAATGCTTTGGGGTTTGGATGTCGAAGGTTTCAAACTCCTGTTGCAACACATTTGCTAAACGACCCCTTTTTCCTGCTCGCAGCCCCTTATCAGCCTTCCCATCTGATAACAGGAATCGTGACTGACTATCAACCATTTGATGTGAATAAAGGTGACCCCGTGGTGCTGGAAGGAACCTTGGAAAGCATCTGAGACTTGGCTCAGTGCAAAGCACAGCAACCACTAGCATCTGTTCCAATGGATCACGTCAAAAATACCCAGCATTAAAGGCAGGCAAGAGCTCTGGCAGCCCTAATTAAGGGCAGGTTCTGCTCAGTTCGTGTTCCAATCTGCCTCCATTCGAATTCCAGATGGAAAGACTTCTAGGAACTACATACGGATACTTTGGCACGCCTGGAAAAACAGAGTGCCTACCTTGAGGAGTCATTGCCACAAGGAAAGCACTGAGCGGGCTTTGCAGATCTGGCCCGAGCAAATCTGTCACTGGGTGGGGCAAAAGTGAGGGACCAGCTTGAAGGTGGAAATTCCTGAAGGTTTGAGGCCACATCACGATGCCGTGTCCAGCTCCGGGCTCCTCAGTGCAGGAGGAGCTCCTGAGGAAGGGCCTGAAGCATCTCTGTGCCAGGGAAAGGCTGAGGGGCTGGGGCTGCTCAGCCTCCAGAGGAGCCCCAGCCGAGAGGGGCCCTCAGCCCTGGGTGTCCCTGGGTGTCCCTGGGTGTCCCTGGCTGTCCCTGGGTGTCCCCAGGTGTCCCTGTGTGCAGGGAGGGCTCCGAGCAGGGCCCGGGCTCTGCTCCAGGGCCCAGCAATGGCCCCAGAGCAATGGGCAGGGACGGAGCCCAGCAATTCCCCCCTCACAGGAGGCAGAACCTCAGCCCTGGGTGTCCCTGGGTGTCCCCAGGTGTTCCTGTGTGCAGGGAGGGCTCTGAGCAGGGCTCAGGCTCTGCTCCAGGGCCCAGCAATGGCCCCAGAGCAATGGGCAGGGACGGAGCCCAGCAATTCCCCCTGCACAGGAGGCAGAACCTCAGCCCTGGGTGTCCCTGGGTGTCCCCAGGTGTTCCTGTGTGCAGGGAGGGCTCTGAGCAGGGCTCAGGCTCTGCTCCAGGGCCCAGCAATGGCCCCAGAGCAATGGGCAGGGACGGAGCCCAGCAATTCCCCCTGCACAGGAGGCAGAACCTCAGCCCTGGGCAGTGCCCAGCCCTGAGCAGAGCCCAGAGAGGCTGTGGGGTCTCCTCACTGGGGATATTCCAGGATTATCTGGATGTAATCCCATACCCTGTGCTCTGGGATGGCCCTGCTGGAGCAGGGAGGTGGCACCAGATGCCCACTGTGCTCCCTTCCAACCTGACCCATCCTGGAAATCTGGGATTTCTCACTAGAGCAAAAAGGGTTAAATCCCACAAAAAGCAGTGATAAAACCTCCCAACGCTCCAATCTTTTATTTTGTGGAATCCCTCAGCAGGCTTTGCCTCGAAGCATTGGAAGAGCTTCTCCAGATGCTTCCATATCCCACTGAAATTTCAGACACTTAAAAGTAGATTTTACCTTCAAAAAGGAAATGTTGCAATATTTCCATTGCCTTTTATCAGTATTTTAATGGAGTTCATTTTCTCTGCTCCTTTAAAAGACTGGATTTTTGTTGATGGAGGATGTCAGGCCGAGGTTATTTCATCTCTGATGAGGGGAGGGAATGAAGGGAAAGGTTTTGAAGGGAAAAGAACAATAAAAAACCTGCAGGAGAACAACAAATAAAGCTTTATGGAGAAGATATTAATTTAGAAATCCTATTTTTATTTAAACAACCTCTCCTGAAAAAAAACTTTACCTGCGTGTAAAAATGGACTTGAAAGAGCAGCAGAAAACTTCACAGGAAATAAAATTTCCCAAAGGAATCTCCATGAACTTTTCCTGTTCTATATTTGGACTGGGTGCCCAGGTACCGTTTTCTGGTAACAAATCATAAAATTGCATTTTCATTTCAATGACTTCAAAGGCAGAATTACATTTCATAATCCACGGATTAAAAAGTGCTTCAGAACTATGCAAAAGGCAAAAAATTGTGTAAATGTTTTTGGAACTCGGAGGAATGTTGTGTGTTTTTCGTCCCTCCAAGTCTCCTCTCTTAAAATAGTTAAAAACGAAGAAAAAAAAAAGCCACAAACAAAAAGAAGATTTAAATGCAGAGCAAAAGTTCTCTGATGGTGCAGAGGGAAAGGAGAACAACAGGAAATGAAAAAGAATAAAAAGAACATTTTCGATCAAACCTGGAAATCAAATCAAAATGAAAATATTTTTATTTTAGCCATTATAAACTCCACAAAACAGCAACAAAGCCTTTCCATATTTTTAAAGCAGAGAGATAATAAGGAAACATTCCTTAAAACCAGCTTAAAATAAACTGAGCACCTTGTTTGTTAATCACAATTAAAGCTTAATGAGACTGGGCCTTATCAAATCTAAATTATTTTAGTGGCTGGAGTGATAATGAATGAGGACATTTTGAAACCTTCAAAATAATTAGTGATGGCATTCATCTGATTATTTGTAGGCAACAATGCCCGAGCCAATCAACTTGGTTAATGATAATTGGTAGATGAAGATGAATTTAATGGATTTGTTGTGTGATTTATCCAAAGGAGAGGTTTCAAGTGGAGTGGATCCATCAGGTTTTTTCCATTGGATTTTAGGGAGAGCCAGGATTTCGTGTTTGCCTTTAGAGGTTTCCATGGGAAAAGCAGACGAGGCAAAAGGTTGGGAGAATTGGGAATGTTCAGCCTGAAGAAGGCTCCGGGGCCTTTCTGTACCTACAAGAAAACTGGAGAAGGATTTTGGACGAGAGCATGGAGCGACAGGATAAGGAGGAATGGCTTCAAATGGACAGAGAGGAGGTTTAGATGGGATATTGGGAAGGAATTCCTGGCTCTGAGGATGTTGAGGGGCTGGGATGGAATTCCCAGAGAAGCCGTGGCTGCCCCTGGATCCCTGGAAGTGTCCAAGGCCAGCTTGGACAGGGCTTGGATCACCCTGGGATAGTGGAAGGTGTCCCTGCCCATGGCAGGGGTAGGACTGGATGATTTTAAGAACACTTCCAAGCCAAACCTTTCTGGGATTTTATGAATTCACCTCCCGTGCCAGATCCTTCGTGGGCAGAAATCCAAGAAGTTGTTCGAAAGAAGAATTGCAGTACTTGGAGTATGGTCGTTCCCAGAAAACCAAGGAGTAACTGAAATTGTTAAGTTTTGGTGATTTTCTCCTGGTCAGGACCATAACAACTTGCTCAGAACGAGTGTCTGGCTTGTCCATAAAATTCACCTGGAATTTGTACCAATTTGGATGCATTAAGTTTTATTCCTTGAACATTTTTTGTTGCCTTTGAAAAACGGAGGCGAGCAAAGGAAAAGAATCTTAATGATCCCAATTCCTCCCCCTCTTCTTTCCCAGCTATCTATAAAAACCAGGAAAACTGCCTGAAAGAGGGGCCAAGTTACACAGTCCAGGATGATTCCAGCAGATCATTCCACACCTCCAGACAGTTGGAAGGGGATTCATCAAGCTCCTGTTCCTCCTGCCCTTCCCTCCAAACAAATCTGTCTCCAGGAACCTGGGGAATGAGGATCTTGTAAAGAAAATTCCTTGGAGAATTAACCCGTGCTTCCAAGGCCTTCCTTGCTGGCAGGAGAATTGGAATCTTTTGATTGCCCCACAACTCATCAATTTATCAATCAATTAATCAATTTAATCAAATAAATCAGACAGAACAATGAAATCCATCTGAAAAGAGAGGCCGAGTTACACAACCCAGGATGATCCCTCCAGCTCATCCCACATTTCCAACAGATCCTCTCCAGACGGTTGGAAGTGGATTCATCAAACTCCTGTTCCTCCTGCCCTTCCCTCCAAAAAAAATCCATCTCCCAGGGAATGAGGGGAATGAGGATCTAGTAAAGAAAATTCCTTGGAGAATTAACCCATGCTTCCAAGGCCTTCCCTGCTGGCAGGAGAATTGGAATATTTTGATGGCTCCGCTTTTAATCAGTTTATCAATCAATTAATCAATTTAATCAAATAAATCAGACATAACAGTGAAATCCATCTGAAAAGAGAGGCCGAGTTACACAACCCAGGATGATCCCTCCAGCTCATCCCACATTTCCAACAGATCCTCTCCAGACGGTTGGAAGTGGATTCATCAAACTCCTGTTCCTCCTGCCCTTCCCTCCAAAAAAAATCCATCTCCCAGGGAATGAGGGGAATGAGGATCTAGTAAAGAAAATTCCTTGGAGAATTAACCCGTGCTTCCAAGGCCTTCCCTGCTGGCAGGAGAATTGGAATCTTTTGATGGCTCCGCTATTAATCAATTTAACGGGAATATGGTCACGCTCTTGGCTATGAGGTCACCTTGGGTGAGCAGCTGAAGCATGGAATGACCTCAGACTTCACTAAGGGGTTTTTGGATGACTTCCATGTTTTCCTTACGTTTCGGAGAAGCCCGTGGAGGGGCAGGTGGGAGGAAAGCTTTCGCTGAGTGCTTCGTCCATTGATTTCGCTCTCATCCCGTTCCAGTGAAACACCTGTTGGGCTCTCGGAAAGTTTTCCTGCGAAGAAACATGACCAATTTTCTCTTGGAAAACAGGGAAGGAATGGCTTGGAAAACAGACACCCAGCAGCATTAATCTCGGATCTCAGCGGGGGTCACGCTCCCTCGTACGAACATGGAAATCTGGAGCTGAATTTTAGGTGGATTCGTAGCGGGTGAGTTCATCCATAAATTTGGGGACAAAATCCTGGCAAAATCCCTGATCTCCTGGATGTTCAGCTGGATCAATCCCAGTGCAAGGTATTTTACTGGATATAAACACAAATTGGATTTCCACGCCTTTAATTTCTGGGTATTATCTCAGCTCGTTTTAAGAAGTGTTTTAAAATACTTACACAGGTCTTGGTTTTATTTCATTATTTGCTAATAACAGAATTTTATGAGTATTTTATAATTATTTGTAATTATTTTATGATTAATTTAACCCTATTAAGGTCAAACTTTGTGGATTTGTTCAGTTTGGCTTTAAAAGCAAGAAAAAAAATCTAACTGAGGGTTTTTTTTGAAAAATATTTTGTCTTTGATTAGAAAATATTTCCTAATCCTCTAATTTCCACGAAATGAAATTTCCCTGAAAGAAGTGAGCAGGAAAAAAAACATTAAAGATTTTTTTCCAGGCTTGAAATTAATTGGGAAAGAGCCTTTCCTGAAATATAAAATCATAAACTTATTTATTCTGTTGGGAGAAAGTTGACGTTACTGGGAATTTTGACTTTTCCCATTAATTTCTCAACCTGTTTCAAGTCAAGACACATAAATTCAAGGGGAAAAAAATGGAATATTTTCTGCAAACTTCTAAAAAACCTTTTTATTGACAATTTAAAAAAAAAAGTAACAGAGCTTTAACACCTTCTGCATCCTTTTATGTTCCATAATTTGTTTTATTTTCTCTGTTGTGAGCACTTTAAATTGTGGTTTTCAATGAAAAAGAAAAAATTAATTCTTAATTTAAAATATTGCAAGAATTCATCATTTGAAATATTGAAATATTGAAAATTTTGAAATCTTTTCATAAAGATCAGTACCCACACCATAATTTCAGCTTTTCCACTAATTTTTCCTGCATATTCCACAAGATCCTATAAACTCAGATTAACAGGGATTACAGACATTCCAAACCTGACTGGAACCCGGGTGAGGATCCTCTCCCCAACCCAAGATTGGGAAGTGCAGGAGGAAAAAGCAGAATAAATTCAGGCGGTGCCGAGTTCCTTGTCCCCACCACACCCTCGCAACTTTCAGCAGTGGACTTTACAGACGTCCTTAGAAAATCCGGGTTAAATCCCAGCTGGATTTCCCCCCGTAATGTGGCCTAGCCCTGATTCAGTTTATTCCTGGTTTTCCTTTCGGAACATCTGGAAGCCACGAGTCGCTCCCTTTTTTCAGAGGAACTTGAGGAAGTGCTGCCTTTTGCCTCCTGATCCCACCGGGATAGGGCAAAAAGGATTTCGGAATCCACTTGTTTTGTATCCCTGTCTGTAATCCTGATCCACCTCTGCTTCCTTGCCTTGAATTCCATTTTTTTCACAGTGTCCCTGTATTTCATTGCCATTTACACTTGGACTTTAAATGAGTTTGAAACAGTGAATGAAGTGTTTCAGATTTTAATTGATACTTTTATTTAAAAAACAAAAGGCAATTCCAGCTTCTTAATAAGGATACAATTACAGGGGGAAAAAAAAAGTGTGACCAAAATAAGCTTGATTAGATGACTTTTGTAAACCTTTTTTAATTGGATCCAAGGAAATGAAGAGGTATCAATTTTATAAAGGAAGACTGATTGACTGCAGTATTTCCCAGGATGTCTCCCACAAGAGTCGTGGAATCCTGGAATGGTTTGGGTTGGAAGGGATCTGAAAGCTCATCCCATTCCAGCCCTGCCATGGGCAGGGACATCTCCCACTGTCCCAGGCTGCTCCAAGCCCTTCCAAGCTGGCCTTGGACACTTCCAGGGATCCAGGAACAGCCAGAGCTGCTCTGGGAATTCCAGCCCAGCCCCTCCCCATCCTCCCAGCCAGGAATTCCTTCCCAATATCCCATCCATCCCTGCCCTCTGGCAGTGGGAAGTCATTCCCTGTGTCCTGTCCCTCTATCCCTTGTCCCAAGTCCCTCTCCAGCTCTCCTGGAGCCCCTTTAGGCCCCAGAAGGGGCTCTGAGCTCTCCCTGGAGCCTTCTCCTCTCCAGGATGAACATTCCCAGCTCTCCCAGCCTGGCTCCAGAGCAGAGGGGCTCCAGCCCTGAGGGCAGCTCCAAGACCTCCTCTGGACTGAAGAGAATTATTCCTTTATTTCTTGCCTCAACGGGAAAAAAATTATTTTCCCAGAAAAAATTTCCTTTAGGCAACTTTCATCTCACAGATGGTGATTCCAAACGAAGTCTGGTGCAAACA
This sequence comes from Mohoua ochrocephala, assembly GCA_013398855.1. NCBI lineage: Eukaryota > Metazoa > Chordata > Aves > Passeriformes > Acanthizidae > Mohoua > Mohoua ochrocephala. Next base: position 15,260 of record VZTA01000308.1, on the reverse strand, counting down.
CCAACGAGGTCACGTCAGAAAAAGCCGCCACAGATTTAATCCGCTCCGTACCAAGACCTAGGATTTAAAGACTCAACATCCCATCGCTCTGTCAGTTTTCCAAGGAGCCCCACAGCTGGTTTAGCATGGAAAAATGGATGCCTGGCATTTCTCTAACTACGAATTTCAGGGAAAAAAACCCCCAATCTGATTCCAATCATCCCAGAGAAATGCACAGTAACATCATAGGGTCGTATTTTACGGAGTAAAACCACTGTAACCAGAGCCTGAATTTGCTATCAGTCGGTGGATTCGTCCCAATTTTTTTTTTCCCCACATTTTTAATCAAAAGCCCTCGATATCCTACTCTGTATCAAAATCAAGCCCCTGCGGACATCTCCTTGATTAAGCAAAGACATTTTTAGCTCAGCGCTTGGCAGAAGAAAAATCGTCCACGACGATCGATCCCAGAGAGCTCCACAGGTTAGAAAAATGTTTGGATAAAGGGAGAAGGCAATAATAATAAATTGCATCTGGCTTGATAACCTCCCTGCCAACATCCTCAGCCAGCTGGAAGAGGAAATGGGAATGATACGGAGGTCTGGATGAGCAGTGGTAACTGAAACTTCAAGGAAAAATAATGTCCAGTAAATACTGGAAATATGACTTGGTGATCAGGGGGGTTTTTTTAGCAAGCAGAGTCTAAAAAGTGCCTGTAAAATGCAAAGTTTCTGATTTTTTTTGGAGGAAAAGCTGATGTTGTTGACCAGGATATCTGGGTCATGGATACTAAATCATGGATAGAGGATCCAGTTGGAGATGGGAGGTCAGGCATTGAAAACAGTCGTGGTGGGAGGTTACGGGTGCCAAACATCTCCTTTTCTTCACAGGATCACGAAATCTTGGACTGGTTTGGATTGGAAGAGCCTTAAAGATCATCCAGCTCCACCCTTGCACGGGCAGGGACACCTCCCACTATCCCAGGTTGCTCGGCTGGGAGAAGCCCCTTCAGCAGGATCCCGTGGTGCTCCACAGGGCTGGGATCTTCCCCTTCATTTTCCAGGAATGGGAGAATAAATCCGAAATCAATGGGGTGAGTCTCCTGCTCTGAGGAGGAGATTGGCAGTAGCTCCAAGCTACTCAAAGGACATTTCACTGTCATTTATACCCTGGGTCAGTGACGCTCTGCGGCATAAATCAATTTAAATAGGATTTGTGTAAATAGGATTTAAACCTCTCCTAAACCACTGCATGGTTTATTGAGGCTCTAAGTCTAAACCCTCGTGAAGCTCTTTCACCAGGGGAGGATTTCAGCCACCAAAAACTCCAACAAAACCCAAATAAACAAAAAAAACACAGCACAGGGATGTGTCCCTTGCAACCACCGGGAAAAACGCCTTAATCTTTGCCACTTCCTCACCCATTTATTGATCCATCTCCCCGTGCCTTTGGTGGAGCAAACCTGGAAGCAGCTGGGATCTGTTAAACCAGGGAATTCCCTGCTCTAGTCAAGCTCAGGCTGGAGCGTTTTCCCTGGACAGTGGCCGTGATCCCTCCCACCTGATCCCACACACTGGATAATTGTGGCTTCCATTCCCCTCGGGAAAAGCCCTGGGTTTCTAACAGCTCTTAGGAAGATGCTTTTTCATGCTGGAAAGCAATTCCCAGTTAGTTCAACCTCCTGGAAAATCCTGGAGCTCACTGCTCAGGGAACCTGACCACGGGCAGAGAAAATAGAGTCCATTCTGGATTTAATTTTGACTTTAATTTTGTTTTAAGCGGTTAATAATTTTAATGGTTTTATTAAAATAGCTTCATTTTTAAAAATAATTAAATAAATTATAGTAACACTGGGAACACCCTGCACAGGTTACGGCTCTGTCCGTGAGGAGGCAACAAGCATCGGTGTAGAAGTCGACAGAAATTTCATCTCAAATCCAAGGATCTGGTGAGAAGTTTGAGCACAAACTTCCAGATTTTGTCTTTTTACCTTCCTTCTGAAAAAGCTCTTTACCTCCAGATGGGGAAAACCACCTGGAAACCAATGGAAAACCATTATTGTTCCATGCGTTGCAGTTTCAACGGGCAATTCTTAAGCGTGGCTTTTCCAAATCCTTTAAATTCTAACCCCAGCTTTATTCTGACACCTGGCCACTACTGCCAGGAATGAGTGACCCCGGAGATGAAAATTCCTGGTTTAACTTTAATTCCTTTTCAATTGAAATCTCATTTTTATTTAATGGGAAACATGTCCCTCTCCGGCTAAATCAACTCCCCAAAATGGGCAGACGCACAAAGGGAAATGATCATTAATTATTCTCATCATCATTATTATTATTTTGGGTTGGGGGGGGTAATTACATCATGCCTGCTCTCATCCTCATATCTGATCCAAAACAGTCCCGAGGTGACCAAGAAAAACGTGGATTGTTTCCCTAACCCTGGTTAGGAAGCCTGGAAAAGGGTGTGGGTATGGATTTCTTAAGGAGGAGGGATACACCGGGAGGGAAACAGAGATAGAGGCCGTGTGGAATTGTGGGGAATCGAGTCCTGGGGGATGAATTCGGCCTCTTGGAACCATTCCTGCAGCTCCGCCTGGATCTGCAGGAATGGTTCCAAGGTATCATGGAATGTGTTTGGTTGGAAGGGACCTCATGGATCATCCAATGTCACCCCTGCCACAGGCAGGGACACCTTCCACTGTCTCGGGTTGCTCCAAGTGCTGTCCACCCTGGCCTGGAAAAATTCCAGGTATGTGGAAGCCACAGCTCCTTCCCATAAATCCTTTTACTTCAGGATCTGAAGGTTTGCACTCCCTGCTCCCACACTTATCCATGGACATGGCACAAATGTCCTGGGATCACCAAAATCACACTTTTCCACCACTGCAAATTCTTTCACCTAAAGGGACATTTTTTTCCATCTTTCCTACTGCATGGAGGGATAAGGATGGCCGTAAAAAGTTAGGGCGGCCTTCCCTTGGGATTCATCCTCCTCATCCAGCTCTTCCATTGGATCTGGTCATCGCTGGCTCCCTTTATGTTCATGGGAATACAATCCATGACATTGGTGGTAACTGAACAGCTCTAAAAACCAGATCAATTAAAGCTGATCAGATCAGAAATCAGACCAATTAAAGTCCACAGGAAAACGGGAATGCCGAAACAACCGGATAATTGGATAGACCCTTTTAGGAAGAACGGTTCTTAATTTGTGGGATTCTTCCACATTTTTTTTCCTGAGCTGGGATTTAAAGAGGAAACGCGTAATGCTTTTAGTCTGGAGAGCACACGGGGCTTTAAAAAACTCTGGCTTAATCTTTAGATCCTCTAAGTCAGCATCCCCTCCTAACAAATGTTCCTAATCAACACCAGCTGAAATCCTTTGGGAATAGCTCCTCTGGGATTCGTTTTGCCTTTATAGCTCGGGTGAGGATGTAATGTTGATTTTTTCCATAGAAAACATTGGTTTTTGGTTAAAATTCCCTCTGCTGAACGAATGCAAGCTTTTGGCTAAAGCCTGAAAAGACAGGTTTGGAAAACGTGTGGCAGTTTCTCAATGGAATATAATTCCAATATTTTCTGCTCCCGCTCACTTCAGTGAATACCCGACAGTTTTGACTCCCTGGGAAGACCATGAGATTCCTTGGAATTGCAGCATCATGGGAAATGTAGTCCAACCAAAAAACAGGATCCAGACTCGAGCACGGAGATACCAAACCCCACAATTCCCACAAAGTCCCGCTGTGCTTTGTCCTTGGGAATATTTGTGACCTCCGGGTCTTTCCTTTTCCTGCAAATCTTGGATTTTGCCGTGGAAAGAAACACTTCTGGAATAAGGAAACGAATTCTTTTGCCAAGAATTTTAATATTCTGTCAGCAAGTTGTTTGGGTGGATTTTTTTCCAAGTTTCACGGAGGCTTTTTGGAGAAGATGGTGTGGAAAACATCGTGTAGCTGATGGTGGGGATCGAGCAGTCTTCCAAAAAAATAACTTGGATAAAAGGAGTCAGGATGGAAGATGCAGATCAGAAGCTGAAGGCTGAAAACCAGGCTTGCTTCGTGATTAAATCTGAGACATCTCAAACACCGTGATTGAAATAATTATAAAAATATGGAGATCCTTCATGGAGCTCCGTGTGATTCCCTTAAATAAATAAATAACAATTCCCGGAAAATCGCTGCAGCAACAGCACTGAAAATCTCCAATTTTCTATTTCTCCCAAATTCTTGCAAAGTCGAAGGTGAGAGATGAGAGGTAGCATCAGGATTTCACTCTGACAGGGAGAAGGGATGATGGGAGCTGCTGAAAGGGAGGTTTGAACAGGATTCATGGAATAAAATTGGGCAAGGAATGGCTCGAACACTCTTGCCTGAGGTGCTGTGAATACCTTGCTGATGACAAATTAAGGTTTTTTGGGGAATTTTACAACTATTTCCATCCTCTGGGACTACTCTCACCCAGTTCAGGTGAATAAAAACCAGGCTGGGACACATTCCCTGGCCTTTCCATGATCTCCAGGAGTTTCCAGCCCAGCTGAGATCACGACGCCAGGACAGGACACGATTTGAACACAAATCCATCAGGAATTCTGTCTCCTTAAAAACTGGGACACCGAGACTCCCCTCGATCCTGTGACTGATTCCCTCTAATGCCAGAGGGCTCCTCTGGAAGTCAGGCTCAAGTTTGCCTGCGTTAATGTTGACAGATGTTTATCCCACTTTCTCCTTCACTGCTGGAAACCCCAGATCCTTTCCAGGAAACTCATTTTAATGTTTCCCACTCTTCCAGCAGCAGAAGGATCCCTCTGGGATCTGGTGAGAGCCTGATATTCCCACGGGGGCTGTGTCTGGAAGAGCTCCGGGAAGGAGGGTGTGTTTCTTGGATGATTTCTCTGTCTAGGACGTAAAGAGAGGAGCATTTTTTATTCCAGCTTTGAGCACTTCCTTGTTTCCACTCCATATGGAATTCCTGGATATGCCTATCAAAAAAACCTATCAAAAAAACCACCCACGAACCCAATCAGCACGGATTAATTTCGACTTCTAATAATCAATATCCTCACTGCAGAGTGCCCAGACTTCAGCCAAACCCTCTCTGGGTGATTTTTTAGCTCGGCAGCTCCGCTTGGAGAATCCCAGCACGGAGAGCAGCCGATGTGGATGGGCTGTGTCATTCCAGAGCTACTCGAAAGCTCGGGGAGATGGATCAGAGCCATGGAGTTATAAAACACGAGATTCCTTCTTCCAGGAAATATCCCGGGACACAACAAACCGGGCAGTCAGCACTTTCACTGCTCTGAGGAAGAGCAGCTCGCTCTTTCCCAGCTTCCCTTTGACATTCAGAGATTACAAAGAGCCGGGAGCTTCAGGATAAGGGATGAGGTCACGGATATCCTGCAAAACCCTTTTTGTGCAGGAATATCCCGCCTCTCACAAGCTGGATGATTGAAAATGCCCAGCACCTGCCTGCTGGTTTCCAAAATCAGGCACGTGACCCGTGACTGCCAGGATTTGGCCAGCGGCATCGCGGCAGTGCCCCGGGATATCAGGATACAGCTCCCTCTCCCATCCCAACCGGATCATCGTCCTCCGACCCCTCCTTTCCTGGATCGGAGAAACGACGTCAGATTTTTGGGTGGGGAAGGGAGGGGATGTTAAGCAAAGCTAATCTCCAGTAGCAACCTTGCTCCGGGGGTTCAAAGAGCGTGGCAGGGATTGTTTGGGACGCAGGGAGAGCTCCAGGACAGATCCAGGCAGGAATTCTGTACTGCCTACGGAGGTAAAACACATCCTGGCCTCGGCAGCAGCACATGATGGGAAAGGGATCGCTGCTGGTGCTTGTAATCCAAGCCTTTTCCATTTTTAATCCCTCGATGACAAATGATTTCTAGACTCCCAAATCAATCCTGTCAGCTCCATTCATTCGATTTCCAAGGTGTGTCTGAACAGCAGGATCATTATTCCATTTCTATTTCATGCTGGGAAACTTTTCCTGTGGGAAAAGGCAACTTTTGGATGTCCCTTTCCATACAGATCCCCTGCATAAATTCCCGATTGGAGGCCAGAAACACAAACCCTCAATTCCCCGCACTTCAAATATGGGGAAAACCTTCCCGTTGGGATGTGCTGGGAGCCCAAGGGCTTCCTGGAAGGAAAAATGAATTCCTACCGGCAGTGGAGCACAGCAAGGACTAATTGGACTCCCTGGAATAGGAGAGTGTCTGGAATGACACAGGAATTTTTGTCTTGTGTGACCGACTGAGAGCAGTTTGAGGTTTGTTAGAGACAATTAAAACACTGATGGGGAAATAATTTTAATAAATCAATCTAAACTCATCATCAGGCTGTAAATTAAGGAAAGTTTCCTGGTAGCAGGAATGAGTTGCTGGAAGAACATCCTATTATAATAAGGAGAACAAGCAGGATGAGTGGGGGAAAGGTGGATGATGCTGTGAGCCGAGAATTCCCATTTTAATTCTGTGTCCTGTCAGGAGAATCCTCATCTCCCCTTCATCCAGTCACTTCCAAATGCAAATCAGTTAATTGTTAGATACAGCTGATGGAACATGACAGCGACCAATAGACAAAACGTTAATTAAAGGAAAGAAAAATCCCAGGAATTCTGTGCATGGAGCTGACTTTTCACAGGGACTTTCCTGGAGATTCCTCAAATTAATCTTTCAATTCCTCTCTGCATTTATCCAGATCCATTTAAAACCATCAAAGACCCTTTCCCCCTCCGTTACCATTCGGGAATCTTCCCAAAACTTTGCTCTTTTCTCTGTAAATTTTCTGTTTTCTGACTCAAAACTTGTTATTTCTATGGATTTTATTTTACATTTCTATCCCACCAGCATCTTTTCGTACACTCAAATTTCTGCCTTCCTGATAATCAATATCTCAGCTCCTTCTGGACTAAGCAAAAACGGATATTGGAGTTTCCTCATCCTAATTTCCCTGATCCATCTTCCAGCTTTTGCTGCATTGACTCTCCCAGAGAAAAACTTGTTGGGTTCCTGGTGGAATTGCCCTCATTCGTTCCCCTTCTTTGTCAAAAGAACCCCCCCACCACAAATCTCCTGCTCATCTTTCCAAAGGCTGGGGATTTTCCTCCCAGAAGGAACGGTTGAAAAAACCTAAGGGATTAAACCCCCCTGGATTTGACTGCAACGGAATTTTGGAAAGCAGCAGGAACAAAATAAAGGATGAGAGTGGGATTTGAGAAGAGTGGCTGCTTGGTTTTCCTTCTCCTGAATCAGGGCTCGTTTCCTCTGAAGTTCTGCTGACTTCATACCTCGTGTTCCAGGGAATGAATCCATCTTCTCCCCGTTCCCATAGATGGGCACTTCCCTCTTCCTTCCTTCCCTCACAGCCCCAGCCCAAACTCACCCCCACCTCTCCCACTTGCCCTGTTTCACAGGAGAGTTGGAAGACGTTTCAGCCTTTGGCCAAGAAATGAGTCTGGATTCACTCTCCTGAAGGAGGAGAGGGATAAATGGGATATTGGGATGGAATTCTTGGCTGAGAGGGTGGTGAGGGACTGGCTCAGGGTGCCCAGAGAAGCTGGGGCTGCTCCTGGATCCTTGGAAGTGTCCAAGGCCAGGCTGGACATTGGGGCTTGGATCACCCTGGAATAGTGAGAGGTGTCCCTGTCCATGGCAGGGGGTGGGAATGGGAAGATCCTTAAGGTCCCTTCGATCCCAAACCATTCTGGGATTCTATGACTCAGCAGGTTGGATGGACAGACTCATTTATATAAAATGGAATGAAATGAAATGAAATAAAATCATAGAATCATTGGGGTGGAGCCACAATTTTCCTTTCAGGACTGCAGAGAGGACGGAATCAGTGCCTGTCCCCAAAAGCTTGGTCCAAACCGTGTTTGGGTGAGATAAAACAACGAGGGAGGAGTAGAAAGTCCAATTAAATGATCTAATTCCAATTAAATGATCTAATTCCAATTAAATGATCTAATTCCACTCAGATCTGAAAATCTGAGGAACCTGGCAGCTTCCTTGTGGTTTGTACCTTTCCATCGGGCTGATGTTTCCACAAGAGGGTTGGATCCTGCTAAATGCTCAAAGAGCTGGAAAGAAACTTTGAAAACTTCTGTTAATTCTTAAATCCATTGTGTCCTTTACTAATCTCATGCAAATTATTTAATATTTGGCCGTGGTTTTAATTCCTGATTGAGGCAGCTCTCCCTCTGCTCCAGAAATGAGGTTTTTCAGGACTTTTATAGGAGTTTCTCCAGAGTTTCTGGGGATTTTCTCAGGATGGGGATGGCCTGTTGGGAATCACAGACTTAGTCCAGAGCTTAGCACGATAAAATTCTAATCTCGTGCGCAGCAGAACTTCGGCACTAATTACGATTACAACGTGCAAACAGCTTTTTGGGAGGCTGCTCCGGCAGATCCTTGGCTGCAGGAATTTATCCCACGCGTCCCTCTTGGGACGGGAGCTCAGCTCCTGCTCATCCTGACTTCCCATTGATCGATTCAGCAAATTAGGGAATTAATGCTCATCTTCCAGCGTTTGCTTAAGTGCTTGTGAATGTGTTTATGATGGGAGGCGGAATTCTGGGAAGATTTATGAAGCCTGGCAGGCTGGGAGCGTGTTTGTTCCATGATTAATGCGCTCGACGGCTCCCAATCAACGACTTCCAAAGATTGTCTCAGGATTTGCCAGGGAAAAGCCGCAGCTCCGGCCCATCCAGGGAACGGTAGCAGCTCTCGTGCTACTGGATTTCAGCTGGGGACGGTTGTGTGGGCTGGGGAGAAGAACTGAAAGAATCCTGGATTAAAAAGAAAAGCTGGATTATGGATAAAATTTGGGAGAGTGTGTGGTGGGGAAAATGGATGAACAGAACTGAGAGGGCGGGATTTGAAGCAGAAGTGCAACTTCTTGTGTTCCCCGTCTTCTTCTGGAGAAACTGAGCCCAAATGGGGAGAAAAATGCAGCTAAAAAGGGTTGTAATTCCTTCTCTCTTTAATTTTCCATAATTTTTTTGCTGCCTACAGAAAAGGATGGCAAGAACTAAGACTGGAACTAAGAACTAAGACTGGAACTAAGAGCTGGAACTAAGAATGCTGGATTTAAAGTGGAAGTTCAAGGGGCAACGGTTCCCACTGCCAGAGAGCAGGGTTGGATGGGATATTGGGAAGGAATTCCTGGCTGGGAGGGTGGGGAGGGGCTGGGATGGAATTCCCAGAGGATCTGTGGCTGCCCCTGGATCCCTGGAAGTGTCCAAGGTCAGGTTGGACAGGGCTTGGATCACCCTGGGACAGTGGGAGGTGTCCCTGCCCGTGGCAGGGGTGGGATGGGATGATCCTTAATGTCCTTTCCAACCCAAACCATTCCATGATTCCATGATTCCATGACATCTGAACAGTACATTCCTAAATTTATACAACTTAATCTAATCTGAGAAAGCAAAAAAAATCAATAAAAACATATTTTTCATTATTTATAACTTTTATATTTTTCTCCCCCCCCCCCTTTTTTTTTTTTTTTTTTTTTATATATTCTCTTTTTTTTTTTTCCTGAGAAATAAAATTCTTCCATTTTTATCCCTAAATGTTACTCCTGAAAATTCACCTTTTGGAATGCAACCACTGAGAAATTTATGAAGAGTTGGAGAGAAAGGGGCAGCCTAACAAACCTTTTTTTATTGCTGTTATTTAGCTCTTAATTTAAGCTTTGGCTTGGAAAGAATCGCAAAAGTCCCCTCATAACTTTATGTCTCCATCCCAAATCAAACGGGATTCTTTCAGTGGCTGTAAAATGTCCAGTTCTCATCCATTCCCGGGATTTTGTGAGGTTGAACTCTCCTGAAATCCTTAGGAATTGTCCTGGCCACTGCTCGTCACGGAGATCTTTGTGGCAGGAGGGCTGAGTGGAGGTTCCCAATACACGAAGCCAGGAGGATATTCCAGAACCTGTGGAAGTTTTCAAGGCAACAACCAGCCATGCACTGGAATTCCAAAGTGCCTGGTGGAGGAGTTTTCCCAATTTCAAAAGCCAGGAATTCAGCTCAGCTGTTTGAATAAGAAGTGTGGCTATCCAAGGTCCTCCATGGATTCCTTCCCTATGGACCTCCAAGGAAAATTGAATTTGGATGGGATGAGTGTGGGTCACCTCCACAAATTCCATCCAAGCAGCACTTCCGAAAAATCTGGGATGAGCGTGTTCAGCTCCGGTGGAAAACATAAATCCTGTGGGAATGAGATCGGTGGAAAAAGGATGGAAATTTCCACGGTGTGAATTCCCAGTGGGAAGCAGTGGGGAGCAGCGCAAACAGGGGGGAGCGAAAAAAGGCAGGGATCGGGAGTTATCCGAGGCCATGCGATGGAGCAGCAGGAGAGGGAAGGAATGGGAATCACACGGCTGAAATCCCAACCTGCTGCTGTATCCATTTTCCTGGAATGATTTCCCTCCTGGTTTGGGGTTAGAAATGAAAACAGTCCCGACTCTTGATCCTTCTCCTGAGTCATCCCTTCCCCATCCGTTCCTTCCCTGCCCCTTTCTCCTTCTCCTTCGCCATCCAACCCCCTTCCCCCTGGAGCCCCCTGGGAGAAGCTCCTGAAGACTGATGGAAAACCAAGACTCCATAAAAGATTCTCCTGCAAGTGGATTTAACCCAGACTCCCAATGACCCCCCCAAAAGTGCGTTTTGGGGTGTAATTAGAAGTGATCCACTCCACAGAGAGCTCATTTATTTGGGAACGAGCAGGGAAGCCGTGTTTGCTCAGGTTTTTTCCCTCGCACCTGACGCTCCGGCATCGCGACACAAAGCTGCCGTTTCCCCGAAAATAATGAAGTGAGAGGTTCCATAAAGTCATTTCCAGCTGATGGGCTCCATGCTCCATAAATATCCAGGAGACTCCCAGAGGAAAGCCGCAGGTCACTCGGGCTCGCACCAGATTCCACCCGGCAGCCATGGGAGATCCCTCTAGGAAGGGGAGCAGTTTCCACGCAAGCTCTGCAGATGCTGAACTTTTATAAATATATTCAATTTCTATTTTTTAATTGCTACCAGGATCACACCTCCTGCTAAAGTTCAGGCTGAGTTAATTGGTCCAATCCCCGAGGATTCGGGGAAAAGGATGGGATGGAAAGCGTTAAGAAACATCTGTGAACTCACCTAAGCCGATTTCTCACGGAGAAGGTTGAAAGCAGAAATGCCAGCGGAGATTTTCTGGAAAACGGGACAGACCCAGGACAATTTACCTCAGACTGGGAAAGGTCAGGATTTCTGGCAGGCGGCGGAGCTGCCGCTCTGATTCAACTCAAACAGAGCCATTTCTTCCTCAGGCTCCCCGCTGACAAATTCAGAGCAGTTTGGATCGGGATGAGGGAAGTGTGTCAGGAAAAACAAGACCTAGACGTCCACTTCTGAACTAAACCTGAACCCAAGCAGCTCTTGGATCTGAACCTGATGAAAACTTCATTTATTTTTCTTTTTATTTTTTTTCTTTCCTCCTTTCCTATTCTTTCCCTTTTTTTCTGGACCAAATGAAGCGATCTCTCGGTCACAGGTTTTGAAGATCTAGAGAAAAAATCCCACAGACAAGGGATGGGGGTTTAGGTACCTGCTCGGATTAATGGAATCCCATTTTTCAAGACTCACCCGGCTGTATTTGAATTAACTCTTTGCTGCTCGTGCCTCAAAGCAAGCAATGGTTTCAGTCTCTTTATAACAGGGGTTGCAAGAGGCAGGAAGAAAGTGAAAAGAAATTAATTTTAATTAAACCAAGAGGCACTGCTGCGCCTCAAGTTGTCACAATTTCTACACGAGGAATTTTTACTCTGTGTTTCCTCACCGCTCCGGGATCCCCAGCAGTGAATTCCTGCTGAAGGCTGATGGTCTTTCTCCAGTCCCACCTCACTCACTCCTCCCTCCGTTTGTTTTTTCACCGAGAAGAAATTAAAACCAAAGTGTCTGTGAAGGACCATTTCGGTTTAGAGGCCTGAGAATACCTGAAAGGTGACCTCAGGCTGGGCTTTCTGTGCCGCACTTGGCAGGGGAAAAAATCCTAAGCTGAAATCACAATCCCTCTGTCCCATTCCCACCGTTGGCATCTGCAGGAGGACAATTTTCCCTATTAATGGCCCTGAAATCAGATTCAAAGCTCATCTTTCAGCGACATTTCCATTTAGAACCCCAAATAGCGTCTTGATCTGAAAGAAGTGGGAGCAGTGAAGCTTTTGATGGGCGGAGCGGAGGATGTTTTATCATAGAGATCCTTCTCCCTTTTCCACTCTGCATCGAGAGACACCTGGAATTCCCTTTCAACTCTGAAGGAAATTAAGGAATCGAGATCTCTGCCGTGAGTTCTGGAACATTCCTTCCTCATAAACCCACACAGAAATCCGCAGCTTTAACTTCCGTGGCGCAGCCCAGCTCCAACCCCGCGCTCGCGGGACGCGAGGCCGCGGCATCGTCCAAAGAGCAAGAGGAGCCCGGAGGGAGGAAGAGCCGGAGAGGAAAACAAATAAAACCCCAGGAAAGGACAAGATGTGATCTCCTGACACTCATTTGCTCTTGAACCACCTGGGAGTTCTCTCCAGAAGCAGATTGTGTTCCAGGCAAACAGCGCCGCAGCTGCTTCTCTTGGCTGCGAGCGCCGGGGCTTGCCCTCGACAACGAAAATTCATGAATATCATCCAAAACAAAGCTTTTAAAAATAGGAAAGCCGACCTTTGTGTCCCGTCTGACAGCTCTGGAGGAGGGAGAAGCGCATGGAAAAAGGGCTGAGGGATGATTTCTAGACTAAGGGCTCATCAGCTCTTCCAGGCAAGGCTGAATATCCTAAATCTGATCCTGAAGGGAAAGATGTTTCCTTACAGGATACTTTGCCCAAGTTATTTATCCCTTTGGGCAGGAGAAAAATCCCAATTGCTCTTCAAAAGACAGAGCTCCAACTTCTGTGTGCTGAACTACCACAGTGTCCTGCTCTGCTGCCCGGGATGAGGAGTTTTCCCATTTTTTGGGGCATATTCCACTGCTTTTTTAGGCTGCACCTCCAGGGAAAGCCCCACCATCCCCACAGTCTTGGAACAAGTCCTGTGGAAAGAGATGGTTTGTATTGCTTAGTTGTGACCAACTGGCTCTTCCGTAGGAGAAAATTCCCCCAGGAATGTGCAACCCTGCTGGAATTCCCCTGGGACATCAGGCCTGGCCTTTGTGAAACGGGTCACGAGAGGAGATTCTTCCCTGTGAGGGTGGGGAGGCCCCGGCACAGGGTGCCCAGAGAAGCTGGGGCTGCCCCTGGATCCCTGGAAGTGTCCAAGGCCAGGCTGGATGGAGCTTGGAGCAACATGGGATAGTGGGAAGTGTCCCTATCCATGGCAGGGGGTGGGAATGGGATGAGCTTTAAGGTCCCTTCAATCCCAAACCCTTCTGGGATTTTACAATGAGCAGCTCCTGCAGCTCTCCCACAAACCAGGGCTGCAATTTGAGTCTGACGAGAAGAAAGGTCTGATCTGAGGGATGGAGGAGTCTGTGGGATCCTTCCTTGGCTGAAGCTGCACCTTCAGAGGAGACATCAGACATCTGAAGGGTATTTGGATGGATCAGCTCAGGCCATCCCCTCTTGGCAAAGCTCCATCCCAAACCATTGGAACCCCATCCCGAAATGTGGCCCAGGCCACTTAACCCTTCCTCCTTTCCCTGTCACGTGTGTCCTGCCCCATCCAAAAGGTGGCTTCACCAGTGGCTTCTGACCAGGACGTCCCAACATTTAGGAGTTCATGATGTGAAAATAAACCAGTGATACCCACATGAGTGTGTTTTACGTATAAATACATATATATTTTTTTAATATATATTTATACATAGATTCCCATATTTTCACTGTTCCCTGTCTTGGCCAAGGCCTGTTTTGGAAAGGAGACAGCCGTGAACTTATTAAGAAACCCCACTCCCGTTAAAATACCTCTTTAGTACAACAAAACACACGATTGTTGAACTGGGAAAAGATATTCCATAAATCTCCCGAAGTCAAACACCATGCCGGGAATATGGAAAAATACATCCATATATTAACTGCTCTTTTAACAGCATTATTTGACCCTTAGAAAAAACAAACAGAGGAAAGAAAAACGTTACAAGCCCCGAAAAAAATTCTCTGCCTCTTATCAAAAGCACATTTGAAGAGAGGCCTCGGAGGCATCTATTGTTTAATGGGCTATGCTTGATTTATTGATGATTATGTAGCAAAAAAAAAAAATTCATGTAATCATTCCAAGGCCACGAGAGGTGCAGGGCTTCAATTTATTAGAGCTTGGAAGTAGAAAACGGCTTCATTTTTTTTTT
>VZTA01000307.1:8051-41161 GCA_013398855.1 Mohoua ochrocephala | reverse complement strand
ATTGCCCAGCCCTCTAATTTGTTTAGATTTCTCTGCAGGAGCCCTGTGTTACCCCTCTAGTGACAGGTCACCAGTCTGATGTCACCCCACTCACTATAACCCTTTGTGCCCATCCTGTGAGCCAGGCTCTCACTCATCTCACGATGTGTTTATCCAGCTGTGAGCTGGACATTGTGTCCAGAAGGCCACTGTGAGAGACAGTATCTAAAGCTTTACTAAAATCCAAAAAGAATACGTCAGCTGGCTTCCCTTGATCAGCTAGGTGGGTTACCTTGTCATAAAAGGAGATTAAGTTTGAATAGCAAGACTTTCCTCTCATGAAGTTGTTCTGTCTGTGACGAATGACTGTGTTGCCCTTCAGGGGTTTCTCAATAACTCCCATGATAATCTTCCCCAAAATTTTACCATAAATGTGTGTATTTATTAGTTTGGTTTGATGAAACTGGCTTACGCACAAATGGGTCTGTATGTTCAGGAACTTTTTTCTTTAACTGACCCCTAAACTGTGTGCTGTTAGTCCAAGGGAGTGCAGAGTCTGTGGTCCTAGGAATTACTGTTTTGGGACAAAAACAAGGAGCTTGAGATAAACCTTATTTGCTGGGGCAAGTAGTCGAGCATTTTTACAAGCAGGTAAAGATTTTCCCAAGTGCCTCATTCCTTCTCTGCTGCCCATCGTGTTTTTGCATTTGGCACCCCTGCCTAGTCTTTTTTTCCTGTGTTCTTGCAAGCAGCTGGCACAGAGTTGCTTGGAGATGGCCTGGTGGTAATCTGTTTGGGGAAATGTTTTTTGTCTCTTCTCTAGCTGGTTCAAGAGGTCTGCATGCACTTTAATGAACTTCAAAGCACTACTTTAAGTAGTCTTTTATTTCACCAAGGTTTATTTTCCTGTGGCCTAGAGCCCTCAGATTTCTTTGTTGTGACCACACGTGGCTGTACCACTGTTTTGTTTCGAAAGTTCATTTTGAAATGCAGTATGCCCCTTAAAGTAACATTTTAAGATTTCATTCTAAAGAAATGTGATTTGAAATGTTAGATTGGTTTTGGTTGAAATTTTTGAAATGATGGTATCTAAATTATAATGTTGCATTATGCAATCAGCACTCCTAGTTAACAATTTTTAGAGGGTGATGTAAATGAGAACATTTAAATATTTCAAGCATTTTTCTTAAAAATGTCTTTTTTAATGTTGGTCATTGAAAGATTTTCCAAGGAATTTCATGAACCTTTGGATAATTGGTTAAACTTAATGTGTGCATCTGAAATATTTGGAAAGAGGGCTTGCCCAAGAATAAAAGGATCACATGAGCACTTAAAAGTCCAATAAAGGCGCAGTAAAGAAAGATTTATGACTTGATTCCTGTGTTTTTGCTGGCACTTACCTTTGAAATAGTTTGGAGGTAAGTGTAAGAATCTGACAGCACTTCCTGAAATACCTTTTTCCAATCTATTGAGTGCACTTAACCTTTTCCTTTCAGATGGCTGGATTGTGCTAGTTTATCTGAGCATTAAAAAAAGAAAAAAAAAAGTAGTCTAGTGTCTGGGTAATTTTGAAAAAAGTTTACTAGGAACAGTGAAACGTGGAGAAAAGACTTCTGGATGTGTTATAAAGGGTAAACTTCAGCTTTCACAAAAGCCATATTATAATTCTAAGACTCTTATAAGAAATGCAGGGGTACAATTTTCAGCTGAGCCTTTGAGGGTTAGAATAACTTTCATGGAGACAAGGCTGACTAGGAATTTCTAAAAGCGTGAAAGCTGTACAGGATGTACATGAGATTGTTAGCTGAAGCTGGCCTTTTGGTTTGTTCGTGCTTTCAGCCTTTCAAACATTTTATTCTTCAGATTGTTTACACTTAAGTGAGATATCCTAAGTCCACGCTTCCAGAGCGTTTGCCTGCTGAGCACTCCACTTTGGCACACTTGTGGGCACAGCTGATTGCCACACTCAGGGCCCTGTTGCTCCTGTCTCCAGAGCCACACAGCCACACAGCAACGTGGTATTGCTGCCAGAAAATCATCTCTTATGCAGTGCCCAGGGACACTTTGTCAGCAGCTTTTTCGTCAAATTTGGCACGCTTTAAGACAGCAGAATGAGGTTCCTCTGATTATATGACTCTTCGTGCAGCAGGGTCTCTGGGACTGAGAGATGGTGTCAGGGACAGATTGTGCCCAGGCAAAACTGCACTCGGCAGGAGGTAGAAATGGGCAGAAAAACCCTAAACAATTTTTCTGGTCATGATTTTATATCCTAGGGAATTGGATAATTTTTTTTTTTTTCCACTGGTGTTGTTCCTGAAAGAGTGGAGGGATCATCCAATGAGCAGGGATTCAAAGGATGAACGAAAACAATAATTTGCAGAGATTTTACTCCACAGATCAGACACTACCATTGATTTTTAAATAACCAAAAGTTATCTCCTAGTTGTTATAGGTAGCACAGATCTGTAAATGGATCACTTGAAATATATATAAAAGAATATTTTTCTAATGCTGCTTACCACAATAGAATCTGAAACACTAAATATTTCTCAAAATCTAAGGATCAGTGCAGTATCCAGCCTTTGGGAAGGAGAAAAGTAATGAACAAGTACGATAACTGGAGAATTAGTAAGTAGGGGAAAGGACATCAGAATAAAAAATAGTCTAAGTGGAAGAGAAGATCATAAATGAAATACAAGTCAACAGAGTAATCTTTTGCAGAAAAGGCAAATTTTATTCTGTGAACAGAAAACCACAGGAACAGGTACAATATGCTGTTTTAAGAGACACTGGCAAAACCTCTTTCAGATTTTTAGGCTCACTAAGGGGCAGACAAAGTCATTATCAGAGTGGGAGAATTAGAAAGGAGACTCTGAAAGAAAGGATGAAGGCAGAGGGGTGGCATAGCAGGAAAGGGAAGGGGAAATGAGTACCAAGAGAGCAGCATCTGAATTGTTCTCCAGGCTAACTGGAAATAGCTGAGGGCAAACTACCTTAATTTCCAGAAGAGGACTTGGGCTGGCCATGAGGTAGTGAAGCAGCAAACAGTTCACAGAGAGAGGCTTAATCATTGGAAATATTGTAAGGGCAAGTTAAAACAAGTTCCTGTGGGGCAGGTCTAGATACGTAGTCTTTTAAATGCCTGTGCTTTACTGGATGCTACTCTATAGTGGGTGCAGACTATAAAATTTCTGTGGGTCTGTTGATGTTACTTAGGTCACATCGAGACTGCAGGGCAGTTTGGCTGCTGGTAGAGATTTCAGCAATTCCTCCTCCTGCTTAACGTGGCAAAACAGTACCTATGAATGTGTTTTTTATTCTTTTTGCTAATTATATACATGTTTTTTTTCTTTGTAAATGTGCATTGCATGAAAAGAAAAGCTTTGGTGTTTGCATATGTTTCTGTCAAATCTTTAAAAATCAATATTTCTGCAAAATGGAAATCCCACTGTAAATATTTTTTCCTTGAAAATTGAAGGAGAGAAATTTTCTTGTCTGAACTTTTTCTTTGCAGAAACTAGATTTCTGTGGTGATTTAAGTAGTCTTCAAAATATTAATAGGAGAATAATGTTCTCCCTTTTTTCAGAAGTTAAATTCTGGCATAAAATAGTATGGCATTTATCACACGTTATGGCTTGCATGGCATCTCTCAATTGGTTCTTCAAAGATGTGCTTCTGGCCTTCGTTTTATCCCATGGGCAAAGTGTCCTAGCACACAAAACCCCAGGCTATGGGGAGTGGTTACTGTGAAGGCTTGTCTTCTAAGAGAAGCAGTCCTCCTCCAGAGGAGAAAAGACAGAATTACAAATCATATAAGGCAAGGCCCTATATGTAAATGACATTTCAGAGCTTTAAAGGTATAACAAAGAATTTTTTTTTTATTTTTAAATTTATATTTTTTAATTCTGATAGGACTGACTCAAAAAACTTTATAGTTTGTCTTGTTGATAGTTGATAGCACTTCTAAGAAGCTGCTCGCCACAGGATTGCAAAAATTTTACATTTAGCCTTGGTAAAAAATACATAGTTATGTCCTTGTGTGATTAACGAGTTATATGTGGTCAAGAGATGGCACTACTAAGGTCCCTCAAATCTTCTTTAGTTACAAATCTCAGTGTGTGCTTGTGCAACTGGTGGGCCAGGTCACAGGAAAAAAAGGATTCTGTATAAAGAGTACAGAAGCTAAATAATCGTGGCAGGCTGGGTTGCTGGGGGACAGAGAGAGGCAGAAGAGTGGAGCCGTCCTGCCCAGGACATGAGCAAAGTGAGTAGTGAGCGAGACAGAAGGAGAGCTTTGGATGAAATGCCTGCGGGGAGTCTGGGCATGAGAGAAGTCGCCAGGCAGAGTCAGGCCAGGCACCAGAGGAGGGCAGTTTGTCCTTTCTAGACAGGGAGATGAGGCTGGAAGGAAAAGCCCAAAGGTGAAGGAAAGTGTAAGAATGGGACAAGTGGGGCTGGATGGGCCAAATGAGAGCAGTGGATGAAGAACATCTGCGGGAGGACAGAGCAGAGGTTCCCGCTGGCAGCAGTGGCAGCAGCCTCTGTGTGTTTAAGACCTTTTACTTCTCCTAAAATGGAGTAGAAGAAAGGACTTGTAGCATCACTACATACAGCAGTTAACGGGTATCTCTGACATCCTTCCTCTGCTGCTGAATGAGAGCGATCTGTCATCCTGTGCTGCATTAACACAAGTGAGGGGCCCACCAACATGGCCCAGCTCTGCTGCCTGTGACCCTGTGAGGCAGAAAGGTCACATTTTTGTTTTTCTAGATGTCCTCTTTAGAAGGTGAGAAGCTACATGCCAAAAAGCTATTATTTGCAAACTTGTAATTTTATTAAGCCCAAGATAAGGTGACCTGTGAAAATCTTATTTGGTCCATTTGTGATTATTATTATTATTATTATTATTATTTCCATATTTATAAGGTAATTGCAAGTGGGCTGCTGTTCCAATATATGAAAAGGATCATCTGTGGAATGTGTCATACTTACATAGTGGAATATGTCACTGTAAATTCTCTACTCGTTTTTCCAAAAGGCTGGTAACTAAGAAAAGGAAAGAGGCAAAAATTATTATGTGGAAGCAGCTGATTTCTGGCCTGAAGAACTAAATTATTTGTCCAATTCTGCCACAAATGCTTCTGTGAAGTTCAGAAATCATTTAAATCAAACTCTTCACAAGCATTCTCGTGCTGTATTGTAATTTTCTTTGTGCAGAATGGGAGTCCTACAGTCTGATTCATGTAAGTGTGGAACATTTCCTCTTGCAATTGCAGACAAGAAAAGTAGCACTCTGAACATTCAAAACCTATTTAATGGTGAGTACTTAAAAACTCAGGTTGCCCATAACTCAGTATATACTTTTGACCTTAATCTCTCTCAGTCTCATTTTTTATCCTTTCAACGCAGAAAAGTATTGGAAAAATACATTCATTAGGACCCGTCAGCTGCTAAATTGCTATAGTGGCATGGAAATACTGGGAGGAAATTAATTCTGAATTCAGACAATGTGCTGATAGTAAGGCACCAGACACTGAACAGTCATGGAAAAAAGCCCTCACAGACAGAGTAGCTGCTCATTTAATAAATTCTTTTTTATTTAGTGCACTGATGAGCTGTTGCCCTCTGAGAAGTATGGTCACATAATTAAAGATAACAAACATATGCACAGGACACATAAATGAAGGTTTGAGTAGCATTTGCAAGAAGCAGTTCAACCACTTTGTGTTTAAAATCTTAATCTTTTCTAAGGTATACTCATGTAAAGAATATGTGTGGGTGTTTCTGCATTCACCTTATGTACAGAAGAAATTATTAAACTTCTCTGCATAAGGGAAAAAAATGCAGAAAATTGCTATTGCTTTGAAACTCAGTTTTGGGCTATTCCATGAAGTACAGCTACACTACCTTTCTTTGCTTAAGAATAATGAAAATGACCTTTTAAGTGAGCTGTAGTTTAGATTCCAGCAGCGCTGAGAAGCAGAATGAAAGAGAATCAATTTCTCAGTATTTATTCGAAATTTTTTTTGTATGGATTTAAATTTCAGACCCATAGAACTGACAAATAGACTGGGCTCTTTCCTCTTTAGAACCCATCCCTCACTCCCCTGCCATTCCAAAGAAAAACTTCCACATTTTTCAGAAAGCTGGGCAAACTTCTATGTTGTCAAGGGAATTTGCTGCAAAATTATTAACTCACAGGTATAAACCATGGAAAACCAATCCAAGGACTGGAAGTATGGGAGAGGGAAGCATTGCAAACATCTGAATTCAGGTATTAGACACACGAACAAGTAGGCTGGGCTCCTTTACTCTCCCATCAATAGAACCTCCAGGAAACGTGGCTGGAGATGTTGTGGACCACTCAGAGACAGTGCATAAACACATCTCTCTAGACTTTAATGCAGTCTGCAAATATTAGTGACAGATCTGAGTATAAAATTAAATTTGTCAAAAATTGAGCTTTAAGGGGCTGAAAGAATGTGCAAATTTATACTGACTTTACTAGGTAGTTGTAGAGGACATTTTCCTGCACACATGGAGTGGTTTAATTTTGGCATATCCAAACGTAGCGTTTCAATCACTCATTTTAAAATTAACCAGAATTAAGAATGAAGGAAAATGATTAAACTAATGCCAAAGAAAATGTTTCTTTTCATGTCAAATAAGAAGTTTTGATGACCTAAGAAGATAAGCTTTTATTTTCATGTTGCCAGAGCTTGTCCTCCACACTACTGTTTCTTGGTCAATACCAAGGTATTTTACATAAGTTTTTTTATTTAAGTTACCAAATTAAATCGTATTTTATTTTAGTTCTAAAGAAAGCATTTCAGTGTCTTCTGACTACAAAATAAATTTTCTGATACATTGTGAAATACTGTCAGCATTTAAAGATTATTTTATTATTCTACTAGCATATAATTTTATTTTAATTTATTTTTCTTACATTTCTCTTTTGTCAGGTATATTTTTTTCTTTTTTCTTCAGTGAGGCCGGTCAATTTTCAGTTGGTTTCCTTGCCATTTTTCTTATTTGGCCTTCATAGATATCTTCTGTTATTTTAAAAGTAGTTCTTCATATTTTCTCTCCTCATTCTTCTATGTCAATATTTCTTTACCTCATCCATTCACTACATCAACTTGGGGTTCTCTATGCAAGTAGTCCTGCTGAGGTGTCCCTGCACTTACCCTAAAGGAGAAGACAAGATATGAGCCAAAGCCATGAAATAAATGACAATAAGTGACCAGAGAAGCATTTCTCCGTCAGGATGGTCTCCTCCCATCTTGTCTAGGTGTCAAAGGAGCTGCTGTGCAGCTCTGCTGTGGTGGTCTTCCTGATTGTGGTCTGTATTTCCCTCGACAGGGAGACTTGTGAAGGCACAGGTAGCTGTCAGGGCTGTGGGAAAGGGAAGAGAAGGAGCTAGCCATGCATTCCATTTAGAGGTGTGAATTACAGACAGCTTTCTCATCCTACAGCTTCTTTTCACCCAGGAGTGTCAAACTTCCACAGCTATGTTTATCCCATACAGAAATTGTTGGTGAGCTTAAATGTCAAGTTTAGTGAGGCACTAAGCTGGAAGGGACATCATCGTTGTCTCAGGGAAATGCTTATTACTCTTGGTTTTGATGCTACACCCAGAGGCATTAACTTGCTGGTCATCAGGGAATAAGCTGAGGATAGTGAGGCAAGAAAGCCCTGCATGTATTTTAGTTACCTAAACAAGGCCGGGGCGTGGGTGCAAAGATCAACATGATGGCTCTCACTGCTGAATAGCTTTACACTCCCAGGCAGGGTTTGGTGAGTTTAAGTGCACCTCTCCCAGGGCATGGGGCAGGCAGGAGCTATGCAAGGGTTCTCCTATGATGGTATAGACAAAACCATCCTGTTCTGAGGAGGAAGAGAATTTATTTGTGTGGCATGTGCTCAGAGCCATGGATCAGGAATCACTGACAATCGGGTCTCAGGGTGAGCCCTAGCCAGTCTTCATTGCCAGTGGAGTATCAGCCAAGGAGTGATGCCAGTTTCTGCTCCCATTGCTGGAGCCCACCCTCATGGCTGTAGCCTGTCTCATGCCAATGCTGGCTTGGCATGTGGTCACCTCCCAAGGTTCCATCTAGCCTAAAATACCCTGTGATTCTGTCCATTTGAGATACGACTTCATGTAAGGCTTTCTCTGTCTGTTGTCAAGTTGTACTTAGCTTAATTACAGCCCTAGACATTTTTGGATATTTTTTTAAGCCAACACTTTCATTTGGATGGCATATGATTTTTTTCAGATTCACTGGTGCTACTTTTTGAGAATACAGTTTTGAGGTCCTTAATGTATTTGGCAGTTTTCTCTTTATTTATATACTTGGTCAACCCTATTGTAGTACTTCTCCTTGAGATGTCTTGTAAGCGTTTTCAAGCACTTAGTTCTGTTCAAATAGTATTTCATAAATATGTTGCCCCACACAGAAGTTCACAGTCTAACAGCAGATTCATTTCATATGGAAAGGTAGAATGGTGTTACAGTAAGTCTAATGTATGGAAATGCATTTGTGTCAGACCTTGACTGCTTTTGAAATGACTATTAGTTTTGAGGCACCTTACCCTGGGAACTTTCATCCATTAAGATAAGAAAGATTCAGAAGCTGCATATTAAAGTTTCTTTTTTGAAAATAAATTCAGAAAACTAGAATTTCTCAAGGTGTCTTATTTAACTGCTTATAAAATTTTTCCCTTAAGCCCTCCTACTATGAAATCTCTTTCTTTCAGATAAAGCTAGGGTCGTGAATAAATTGGGCCTTACCTCACTGTTGTGTGGATTGTGTACTTTGGGCTATCCTAAATTCATCCTGCCTGCCAGTCAGATTATTTTGATGTAAAAAACCCGAGTTTACATTATAAAACTTTAATTGTCTCATGTACACTTTCTTTTTACTTTGCAGTCAACAGAGGGTTAATCTCTTTCTGATTCAGAGCTGCAGGTGATGAGTGAATGTATAAAGTAGAGGTGTCTTTTTTTCCTTGCACACTCCTCGACGTGTAAAACATGAAAGTGAGTGTGGAAGACAAGTTTGTTCTGCTCTGTAGGTTCCAAACGCTTTGCATTTTGATTACATTTTATTACATTTGTTTTATTACATTTGGAAATGAGAACTAAATTCTGGGTTTTTTTAGCTTTTTAATCTGTTCTGGTTTTGTGCAGGCCTTGGAGAGAGGGCTTTGTCTGGGGTTTTCTTTCTTTTTAATTTGTGGATTTTTTTGGTAAACATGTTGGCAAGATCTTTTGGTCTTTTATTTTTTTGTTATTGTTTTTCTAGGTACAAAGGGAATTGTAGAAAAGGTTCTGCTCCTGTATTTTGGGAATGATGGTCTTGCCAAAGTTATTAACCTAGGCTAGGTTGTTGTACTATGTTCTCCAGAGCACCAGCCCTTGAAACCCAGCTGAAAACTGGATGAAGAGCAGACTGTTATGTTTTTTTTGTCAGGACACAGCATCAGTGGTCTGTGATGAGCGCTAACTAGCAGCCGGTTTCTGGATGAAACCTGATATGTTATTTTGATTTAGCAATCTGTTATTGGCATCCTCTTTTCACAAAAAGTTTTTCTTCTCATTTCCTCTAATAATTACTTTACCTAATTTATTACCAGCTTTTATTTCCACTGTATAAATGGAAAGGATGTTATTTTTGGGGAATATGAGGCTAGGGGTATTTTAGTGTGCTTCCCACTGTGGTTCACCAAAGCCTGAATGTGATGACTCTGCAGGGCCAGTTTGCAAAACCTTTCTCAAGTGGTGCTGGAGTGGCACTGATTCTGGGGGCAGGAAGCAGCAAGGTCATCTTTAGGTTCCTTTTGCTTTGTGAAAGTCTGTGTTAACAGATTGATAGTTCTCTCTCGATGTAGCGAGTTGGTGTGCAGGAAGGTGATGGATCCCCGAGTGAGATTTGACATGAGCATGCATATTTGTACCAGTTTTTTAAAAAAATTGATCAAAAATTATGAATATCTATCAAGTCATCATGTGCACCTAACAGATTTGTCTATTGCTGTTAAAATTATATTGGCAGTTATTAGATTGCTTGCTGGTTTATTTCAAATATTTGAAACATTCTTGTAGTTATGTACACCTAGGAGTATGTATTTTAAAGAAGCCACAACACGGTTTATTTAAAGTTATACTGACAGAGGTGATAAAAGTGCAGACAGAGGAAAAAGGGGGTGGAGAAGATAAGAAACAACAGCTTTGATCAGTGCTCAGTAGGAAAAAAAAAAGAAGTCAATTAAATGAGGCACTGGGATAAAGCAAATTCAAAGGAAGGTTCAGAACCTTGAGAAGAATAAAAAAGTAAAGTTAGCTAGGCTTGTTGGGCTGGAAAAGGTAGTTAAATAGACAATGTATGTGTTGTATCCATAATGATTGATTAATGGCACTGTGTTAATTCTGGTACATCTTAAATTTTAATTTTTTTTTATATTTTAGCATCTAAAATATGCAAGGATATTTTTCCCTGCCTACTTTCATAGAATCGTGTTGTCAATTGTGACATTCTCCAATTTTCCTGTCTCACTAAAAAACCAGAGATGTGTCATGTCAGCGCTTCACCCTTTACAATTCTTCACTTCTGCACAAGTTCCAAAGAAAAAAAAGTTCTTAAGTAAATGTTCGGAATTAGATGATGTATCTAAGTCTAGGGAAAGGACATTGGGTTTAAAAAATGCAGTTTTCCTGAATGATGCCAGTAGCAGTTTCTGCTATCTAACATGGTAAAGCCTCTTGTGTCTCTAATAACTGATAAATTTTCATTGAAAAGCTTTGAATTAATATCATTAATATTTGGGGACAGAAATTATATACATAAAGTCTCGAGGGGATGGCTGACGGCACATGTGAGGGTGCCTTTGGCTGGTAGAAAGCTTTTGGGTGTTGAGAAGCACTGCAGCAGGAGTTGTCAGGGAACTTAGGCTAGATGAGATATTTGAGCATACCTAAAGAAATCAGAAAGCTGCTGGGGAGTACAGGTTTGGAGCAGGAAGGTGTGGTTGGTGCCAGATGTCTCGGTTCATCAAAGCACAGCAAGTTTTGCTGTGCTCAAGAAGGGAATAAGGCAAAATTAGGTATGTAGGAAGAAATCTGAGAGTCTCCTAGGCTCAAAACCAGGATATGTTTGTTTGAGAAAATGTTGAGACTCTGGGGAGATAAAAGCCACCTGTTTACTAATCAGCAAGTTAAAGCATGAATGTAAGTGGGTAATTACTATAAACAGTAGGATTCTTCATGCTTTAGCTTGTCTGGTGCTGTCACACCCGATGGTATTTGTCTCCTGGACAATTTTTAGTGCAGACTCTTACTGGAAAGCGTGTTTTGCAAGAACTGTTTGCCTTCCAGGGGCAATCCCAGAGTTCACTGGTGGTTCCCTTGGCGATTTCACATCCTCTCAGCTTTTTCAGTGTTGTGTACCATGCCTGCAGCAGCTACCCATAACAACCACTTACTAGGTTCACTGGATGTGGATTTCCAGATAGATGTGTTTGGTTTTCACCTGCACAGCATCCTGCACATGCGGGTCACATGCATATCTAGTACATGTGCAGTAACATTTGTGTATCACTGCAACAGAAGTTCTTCGGGAACAATCTTTAATACGCTGTCATTTTATTTTGTGTGCTAAGACCGCTTCTTAATTTTTACGAAAGTGTTATTGTAATGAGAATAGGCACTGTTTTATGCAGTATTAGATCTTGACAAGTGAAGGAAAGCTTGCATCTCTACTTGGGCAATAACACTTGAAAACAGCTTGGTTAATAATTTAGGTGTATGTAATATAATAATTTAAGTTTAATTATTAACTAATTCAGGTGCAATCATTGAGTGATTTTTGACTCAGCTTCTCAACCTAGCTGCTGATATTGCAGTTATGCTGAAACCTTTGGATGGGAGCAGGTACACAAAATAGTGCTGGTTTTTGGTATTCCTTTGTAATGTTGAAAAATTGATTAATTTATCAAATAGCTTTTTAATTTTTCAAGGTACAATACCCAATAACTTCAGGTTGATTTATGAGAAATTCCCCCGTATCTTATTAATTCTGCGGCTTTCCAACTAGGAGAGAGGGCAGCAGATAAAAGAATTTTTTCTTTTGTCTATCGGTTGTTTTCAAACAAACAAGATTTCTTTCTTACAACCTGAAGCAGTGGATGAAGCTTAACCTCCCTGTAAGAACTATGCTTGTGGTTTTTTTTTCTCTCTATCCACAGACCAAGCTCCGATAACAGGCGTCACAGCATCCGGGAGAGGATGACCAGTACCAACGAGAAGGGGAGCCTGTCCATGGAGTCCACCAAGGAGACGCGGTACTGCGCCGTCTGCAACGACTACGCCTCAGGATACCACTATGGGGTCTGGTCTTGCGAGGGCTGTAAAGCCTTTTTCAAAAGGAGTATTCAAGGTAATAAACTGTTCAAGTGAGTCACCTTTACTCTTTGCGCTTGAGGAAACGGAAGATACTCGAGATCGCAACCTGAGTCCGGGACAATGACATTTATTGTGTTTCCATTAGCAGTTGTGCTCTCCCACACGGATTTAGCCCTGTATTTGGTGAATGCTTCTAGCAGGTATACAATATGTTGTTATTTAGTCCAACATTAATGAGGGAAGGAGAAGCTTGTCTATGTTGTCGTTTCTTAAGGTATATCTGACCATGGTGGCAGTGAGAAATTTAATTTAAAAATCCATATTGGATCAAGATGACCACTCTTTCAGGCTATGCATATCTCTCCTCTTCTTCAAGGCCTTTTTTTTGTAGAATTCCCTGTCAGATGATTAATTCCTACTGATTTATTAATCTTAATTTAGTGCTCCATTAGCCAGATGGTTAAGTTCAAATATCAACTCCTTAAAGATGTTAGATGTCTTTTGAGAGCGAGTATTGAAAAGGAATATTTGCTTGTTGAAATATTATTTGTGTCTGTCAACAAAGCAGGGCTTTGAACTGTACACAGAATGGTTTAGTACACAGTCTTGCCGTGGTTAAAAAGACCAGTGGAGTAAAGGGCATCTAACAAAAACAGTGTCAATTACTGCGACAGGGATGATTCTTTATTTAATGCCTGTCACTTTGTGGAACTTTTTGGATGATTTTTTTTGCTTTGTTCAACATCTCTTAAACTGAGTAAGAAGTAATTATAATTCTACTGAAAATACAGGTACTGTTCAGTATCTAAGTTTTAGAGAAGAAAATAAGACAGATTTCTTCCTTTTCAACAGAAAACTTGTAAAGTGCTGTGCTTTATTTAGGTTTCTATAGTTTTTTTAAATCTCCAGGTGATACACAGGCACAAAAATTTCTGTTGCTTCTTTTACTGAAGTAAACACAGTGTGGGACAGTTTTACCTCATATCACAAGGTGTGATTTTTGCCTGTTTTGTTACATGACTAGCCCTGAGGTGAGTTAAATAATACTTCCAGCATTCAGCTCAGAATTTTCCCTGCCTTGAAGAAAAAAAGTGAAAGACTGGCTGAAGGGTAGGCATTGATGGAATTATTTGAATGTCAATGATTAGTCAATAGTTACTCATATTTCTGTTTGTCCACACACTGAAATGATTTTTAAAAGAGTAAGTGGTTAAAACCAGAGGTCAATAATAAGCAACCCTGAATGGAGAAAAGGTGAAATGCTTTTTTCTTCACATCAGAGTGATTTACTTTAACTTGCAATGTCAGGAGAACAGCTCCCTTACTGTGTTTTTTGTTATTTTTCCTTTTCACTTCCCCTGACCAAATCAGGACTATTCTTAGACTTTTGAATCTATGTCCTTGTGCTTGAACTGAACTAAGTCACAACAAAGTGGAAATTGAAATAGCTTTAAGCAAAAGTAATCAAGTAATTGTACAGCACAGATCTTCAGCTTTTGGCCATTGTGGAAGAAGAAATGAATCTGTTTACTGAGCTTATGCTGTCAGCACTTGGTGGTTTTGCCCTGGTCTCCACATGGACAAATGTTGTGGTCCACCACAATGGATCTGTTATCTATTTGTGCTACACTAAAGGCTAGTTAGTAAATTTGCTTCTTGCTACATATATATATTTTAGGTAATTTTTAAGTAGGTAAGCTTTTAAATCTTAAAGCTTAAGTTTCTGGGATCCCATAAAATGCCTTTCGTGATCTATAAGTCACGTTTGCTCTAATTTAAGATCCTTGCTTCTTGCCCTATCCCCTGTGGGCACGAAGAAGGCTTATTACAACAACCTTTTACATAGTTGAAGACTGTTATCATATCTTTTCCCAGTCTTCTCTTTTTTAGACTAAACAGACCAAGTTCTTTTAGTAGAACATGCTTTCTAGAGTTCTGATCCCATTTGTTAAACTCCTCTGTACTTTCTCCAGTTGATCCACCTCTTTTGAGATTAAGTTATCATAAAAAATGACATCCACAAATATAAAAAAAATAATTCAAGAACATGAGTACTTATGAAAGAATTGTGATCATTTGGTCCCAGATGGCATGGAAAGTCTTCTGAAGAATGTTTAAAGTCATGGGTACCCAGTCTTGATGAACTAAGGTAATTTTTGAATTTTCTACTGAATTCGAAAGAGATCTCTATTTCAGCAATTACATGTTCTCCTTGAACATGTGTCCAATTGATGAAAATGAAAGTAATTTTTAGATTAAGAATAGATGCAAAACCATGCATTTACCTGCAGATGATTATAATTTTAAATATGTTGTGATCAAATAGTTAGGAATGAATGCAGGTGTATTTATAGAAGAATATGTGGACTAAATATTATTGTATATATTTTTGATTTATTATGTATACTGCATTGTGTATATGCTCTGCATTCCTAAAATAAATGGGAAAAAATTCCTGTGAATCATATGATTAAACACTGTTGAAGTTCACAGAACTTTTTTGTATGAACAAAAATAAACCAAAATGCTTTAAGGAAAGATTTTTGTTGTTTCAGCAAAGATAACTTTGCTCTGTTCTGATACTTTGTTCCTTGCTAACCTGTATTTCTCATGTACATGTGTAGATGCAGAGATGATCATTTCTATACTTCTCATCAGAGATTTCATAGGGGAATTGCTGTAATGAACCTTGATGTCCCTGTTAGACTGTAGTCAAACATTCTATATTGTTCTTAATAGAACCACAGGAAAAAGTATGGACAGACATGAACAAGCTGTATGTGGTAATCAGTTACCTCTGTTATTCCCAGTGATAGCTCAGGTATCTATATTTACCTGCATAAGTATATACTGAAATTTTGTGAAAACTCACATCTGCATTGGAACTTACCTGAGGTGGCAATAGATAGCTTCATTTTTATCCAAGGAATCTGGAATCTTCCTGCTAATATTTTGTGAGTTTTAAATGCTAAAGTGTTTTTCTTTGTTGTCAAGAAGTTAGAGCTTAAAAGGTAACCTGAATTAGAAACTGTCTCAATATGTGCAACTTTTCAGTTTTGTTTAAGCAACAGATGGTTTGTGGAAAACCTCAACTGCCTCCTGAAACTATGTCAGTCTATTTTGTTAGTTTATGTCCCAAAAGTGATTTGGGACCTTGTTTTGAGAGATCTCAGTGCAGAATGATATTGAAGTGCAATCTTTCATGGGAGAGGAGAGTCACAGGACACCGACAATACCATGTTGCTTGGTGATAGAAGAGTGCTTTACTCTTCACCCAGCATATGTAGCCTTCAGGAGTGTCCTTGGTGTAGGGACTTGATTTCAGAAGCGTGACAAGGAGCCACAGCACAGCACACTGTACTTCTCTACTAAAATACTTATGAATTTTAAGACCAAGAAGGGCCATTAGATCTATAATTCTGTTCTTGTCTGAATATAAACTTTATATGCTATCCATTCTACAAAGCCCAATAACCTGGTGGAGGTAAATATTTCAGAAGATGCTCAGACATGATCTATGGGCTCAAGAGTTTTCTTACCATGATGGCTTATTCTGATTTGTCTTCCCATATACTAAAAATTTACCTTTCTAAGGTGTGCTACGTTGGCTTCTACATCACTTCCATGAACCAGTCTTAGTAACTACTGTCTTTCTCCTGTGGAAAGTTCTTATAAATTAAGTCATCAAGTCAATCAAATCACCTTGATATCTTAAGTGAGCTAAAATGTTTCAGTCTCCTGCTGTATATCTTTCTGTCTTCTGAGTCCATTATCTTTGCACCTTTACTCATTCCCCCACACCCATAACAGCCTCTCTAAAATTTGGATGTCAGAATTGGATGATGTATTTCAACATGAGCCTTACAAGTGCCATTTACAAATTAAAAATCCCATTGTGACTCACACATTCTTTCCTCCTTCTAATTCCCTTGTTTTTTGGATAGCCACCAAGCCTTGAGACAGGAAGGAATTACTCATACCACCTCTGACAAGCATCCAGCAAATGCCTACATATGGGTGTCTGCAAACCCTGAGGGACCACAAGGGATTCAGAACAAACCCTCTAATCCTTACATGAGAGGGTATCTTGATCCCAGAACTGCTGCAGCATTTTAGAAATCCCCAATTCTATTTCCCCTTCATATACCCTTCTGATGTTTTTCAGGTGCATCTTCTCTGCTTTTGTTCACAGCTTTTGTTCATATCTGGGATATTTCACGTATAGCCAGTTAAAAATTACTCCATGATGGGATGCATTACCAGAACAGGTTGGCTTCTGAGGATGGATGAATAGCTGAGGAATTCCAGAGGCCTGCCTTTAATGTCTTGATCACAGAGACATAATGGTCTCCGAAGTGCAGGAATTCTTGAAGCTGGGAAGTATTTTGATTGTGTGGCTTGAACCTGGATTTTAATTAACAGTTATGTCTTCTGACCATCAAGTACGAGAGTTTTGGCAGTAGACTTTGAGTGTTATCAATTGTTTTAACTTCACAGCGATAGAGCTGTACTTTGTTGAAAGTATGTAATGCTGAGAGGGGTGGTAATGTATACATATTTTCATCTTCGAGAGAATTTTACTGGTAAAACATGCTAGTAAGTGAGTGTTTAGGTAATGGTGAAGCAATTGCAATAGTGTCAATTTGGGAGGTTTCTGAGATCTCCCCTTTAATTTTCCATTCTTGTCTTCTGTTTTGATGGTATTTTTGTAATCTGTTTTATAACAGCCCGGATTCTGCAGCCAAGAAGGCAGAAACTCCCTAATAAGACTGCTTGTGCACTGGTACTGTGAGCTGTCAGCCATGCTGCAGAGCATGAACCTCTGTGAGACTGGCAGAGGTAATCGCAGCCAATCGACAGGGAGCTGCAGATGGGCATCCAGTCTCAGAGTGAAAAACACATGGTTCCAGTTGGAGATGGCTGTTGGAAGTTTGAAGGCTAGAAAATGTGGATTTGAAAAGTCTGCCTGGGTTTAGCTGTCATTGAGACTGCTCTAACTACTGGTGGTCAGCCAGGTTCTTCTGAAACTTCTTTTGATTTATTTTTGTGCATTTCGTAGTTTTTCTGCAGTGTCCCTCGAGTTAAACACATGCTCTGATTGCATGTTTTTGCTCTGATTGCATGCTCTAACACACATTTTTAATTCCAGCAGTCTAATTGATCTTGTTTCAGAAATTTGCGTGCTGTTGAAAGGCAAGAGTCAATACCTCTTTTTTCCTAGTAAGGCAGTTTTGAACGTGCTACTTCTCTAGCAAATTTTAAGTGCTGCGTTCAGCATGGATGTGATAGTGGCTTAAGATGTCTGTGTCCAGGATACTTTCTTATTTTTCATGGCCCAAATAAATCATAGGGCTGCAGTGGACCTTGAGCTCTAGTTCATCTTTCTGTCCTGTGATAGGATCAACTTTTACCAATTCCTTATATATGTTTATTGAACTGCTTCTTAAAACCTGTAACTTGATCCAATGTTTTATTCTCCCTATCTTTGAAGGCTGCTAGGAAATTTGAATCTTCCTGACTGCAGGTTAAGATCATCACTTATTTTCCTGCAAATCGTGCCCCCCCAAAAAATTGTTCTCTTTCTTTTTGCAACAACTTTTAGAGCATGGAAGACTGCTATCACACTTGAAAAAAACTTATTCTCTTTTACCTAACCTGAAGAAACAAGGTTTATTCAACATTTTCTCATATGTCTTGTTTTCTTGACTTCTAATCTTCTCGTTGCTCTGCTTTGGAGGTTCTCCACTTTTTACTGTTTTCTTTTTTCTTGAAGCATGATTTCCTCCAATATGGTGTTTTACAAGTACTGAACACATCTGAAAAGGCCATCCATCAGATGGTATTTGTCTCTATCCACCAAACTGTAACGTTTGCTTTATTTACAAAAAACATGATACTCATAATCAATGTGTGATGCAGAATAAACTCAGGCCTACTTTTCTGGAGAAGAAACAATTTCTTTTCCTTATTGTTTTGTGCATATGATTACTCCTATTTTAATGCAGAGATTTCTACCAGTCCTTTGTACTTTGTACTTTTGTGCTGTCGTTTTCCCGTGTGCTACCTCCAGTTTGCCAAGGTAATTTGGAATTCTTATTCTGTACTCTCCTGCCATTTATTTCAGGCTGACTAGCAGAGTAGTCTGGCCTTTCCTCTGTTCTTCTAACACATATAAATGCCATCTACAAATGAATAACAATTAATAAAAGAAATACTCTAGAAAATTACCCATGAGTGAGGAAAACACTACATATAACTGGATTCGGGACAGACACTATGGAGCCTCATTCAATGTCAGCTTCCATTGTAGCAGTGAACTCTGATAGTTCTTCCCTGAGACTGACTTTCTGAAATCATCTGAACTGTATTTTCCTATCTGACATATGACGTGTCAGTCTAGGCAATATGGAAAACCTTTCTGAAGCTGGGCAACACACATTACCAGAGAGCAGAGAACTGACTGTTATCTGATTTTATAAATGGTCATTTGTTCTTCCTCTGCCAAATCCAAAGCTCTTCCCACTTCCTAGACAGAATTCCTGGCTTTTAGAAGCTGTTCTTAATGTATCCTGTATTATCACCATTAATGTTGTTTCACTTCCTCTGGAATATGACTGTTGTGCCATACCGAGCAACAACAACAAAAAATCAAACAGTGTTACATGTTGCAAGTGTTTAATGAATATTTCATCTGAAGACTCACATTATTCCTAACTCAGGACTGAGCTTGTCAGCAATTCAAAATACTCAGATGAGAGGAAAAAAAGCACTTTACATTTAAAAACTACAAGAGAACATGCAATTTTTGTCCTGCAGGAAAGTGCTAAACTGTTCCACTTGGTCTTAGAGAGTGTGACAGATAACACAGCTATTCCCACTCTAAAATGTGGCAAGAGATATGCAGGCCAAGACACTAAGATACCTTGGTTCACCCTTCTGATTATAAAATGGATGACTCATCATACTGTGGTGATGTTAGGGTATGAGGGAGTAAACCAAGCATTGCAGATATATATCAGTAAGTTAAAGAAGAATATAACTAGGTTTTACTTTGCAGCAGAAAGCGGTACATGGGAAGAAAACCCATGGGTCTTTTTTTTGGTCAAAATACTGGTGTCAAAGAGTAGTGTAATAGTTTAGCAAGTCAGCTGTCACCCGTACTGAGGTTTCAGTTTCACAGACTTCAATGCAGAAAACTCACTGTGCTTAGAGATGCCCATGTCCACTTCATGCTCTGTGCAGTGAGAATCCTTTATTGCTCCCCTCCTCCTGCCAGTAAAATAAAAATACTAACAATTCCCTTCCAAGGGTACTGTGAAGATAACTACATTACAGGTCCTTCAAAAATGTATGCTAGCAAGAACCATTCAGGTACTGAAGATCCAAACCTGATGTTATACCTGGAATAAAACCAGGAAGTTACATTAATTTTTTTGTTGGTAACAACGGATAGTATTTTGAGTACACAAGAGCAATTTGCAATATTTTTAGCTTCTTAGGCTCTTTATAATAGTTGTGGGAGTTTTCTTTAGTAGAATTCTACCCCCTCCCGTTTTAGCTCAAATAAACTGAGAAGCTAAAAATACAAGAGTTTCATTCAAAGTCTATGGGAATAAGATGGCCATGACATGCCTATAGCTCTCTCTGAAAATGCTTTTTGTCTCTGGAGAGATCATATTGAGATGGTTGTGAGTAATACATTGTGGGAGTTTTTCCCTTTAACACAGCTGTTGTTTTAATCATGTGCCAAGGACTTAAAACAATTGTGATGTATCAGCTAGGGAAACAGAAACTTGATGTTGTACTCCTTGCCAGATTTTGTGAGATTGGATGAGTATTTTTGTCTATTTTTATTTGTCATGAGGAAAAAATATACTTGCTGTTTTGTTACCTTGTCTAAAATTAGAAAAATTGGATTGGGGTAGAAGTAGACTTTGGACATGGTATCATAATCCCAAACTAGTAGATGAAACACCAAATTAAATTATAAGATAAAACCAATAACAAAAACTTCAAAATTATTTGCTTGAGTAGAAAATATAATTTTATATTTATTGATTTATAAAGTTAAACAGTGGCTTTTATTCAATATGTCACCCTTTCTCAACATGTAAGTTCATGCATTATTATAATGGTGAGATGGGAGCAGGTTTGGTACCCTCACGCAGTGCCCATTCTCTTTCTTTCTTCATTTTTCCTGTTAGTATATGGAAAGGTTTAAGAAAAGGTTGGTATCATAATCATTTGGCTGGAATTACCTGCTCATGTGAACAGCTACAGTTGTACAGAAGTGAAGACAAGAAGATTCCACCAGAAGGCAAACACAGGCTGGGAGCTCCATGACACAGCTGAAGGACATAACACAGAGTATATGAATTTTAACCTTTCCTCCTTTCTCATTAGCTTCTTAGGCTCTTTGTAATAGTTGTGGGAGTTTTCTTTAGTAGAATTCTACCCCTTTCCATTTTAGCTCAAATAAACTGGGAAGCTTCAGGGGTTCTGTGATTAATGTGTGTCAATGCTCTCAGGCACATGGTGGGATAGTTGGGACTGTCCTGTGCAGGGCCAGAAGCTGGACTCGATGATCCTTGCAGGTCCCTTCTAACTCAGGATGTCTCATAATCTTTCTTTCTGAGGTATGCAGAAAAAGAGGACTTCCTCACTGGATGCAAGTGAAGTACATTTTACAGCCTTCTAGGCCCTTTTCCTTACTGCCACTTGTATTAAAGTTTTGCTTCCTTAAAACCAGAAAGAAGATTAATCTTCTCAGCAGTGCTGAGTAGTTGCTAAGAGAACACAAATTCCAAATCCAAAGACCTTGTCTGAGGGTAATTAAGCTGTGAATTTGAGTATCTGTGCTTATAAAAGATTTAGACATAACCTTCTGTTCTTCTGTGAACCTGTTAGGAAAAAGCGAGATTTTAAAACCAATCAGTGCAGTTTTATTGGGGCACTTAAACTTAAAATTGGTGTTACTTTTTCTTCTACATTCAACGTTTGTTTTTACTGGGTTAGCCTACGTAATGTCCAAGTGCTTTTCTTTTGGGTTTTTTTTTTGGTTTTTTTTTTTTTTTTTTTTTTTTTTTTTTTTTTTTTTTTTTTTTTTTTTTTTTTTNTCTTTTTGTCTTTATGTAATTCTTTCCAAGGTTTTGCTTTTCATCTCCAGTCTTGCTTGGGACCTTTAGGTGTGGATAAAGTCTACAGTTTAGCCTTCCTTTCCTTCCTCTCATCATAGCTGACATGTATGAAAATTTTGCTAATTTCACTGTCAGAACATAGAAGGATCTGGTGCTTACAGAGGTAATAGCTAGCCTGGTAGCTGCCTTATTCAGATAGATAAAGAATCGTTTAAGAAATATGTGACATGAGGATTGAAAATAAAAGAATAGTTAAAGGAAAAGCACACAGCAGTAAAAGGATAATAATTATTATTGGCTTTGTTCAAAACGCATGATGAGTCAATTCAACTACATCAGTTTAGGCGTCCTCATCCTCCTCCCCTCCACTGTTGGTTGTTATCATGCAGACTGTCACATCTAAAGTTAGTGCTATGAGAAAAGGGTCTGGTTTTTGCACCCCATTTTGGAGAGATCTTAGCATATCCTGAGGTGCTATAAAAATAGTTTTTGCTTTATTTTTACTGTTTTAAAATGTGCAATCCATGAGTTGTCACAAGAAAACCAGACCACCCCTCCCCAAGTTCCTCCAATAGCTCCAATAGACTCTTCCATGGTAGCTCATGATGGTGCAACTCATATATATGGGGGATTAAAACTAGGGGATCCACCCTGTTAAATTCACTGCCTTTAATTTTGTGCAGGTTGTCTGATAATTTATTTTCTAAAAGCCTCAATAATATCACAGAGTCCAAGTGACGTCTGTTTCCCTCTACAAGTATCAGTGATCACTGAAGACATTTCTTCCTCTTGGTATTCCTGTGATACCAACTCTCAGGTGGCCTAATTACCCTCTCTTCTAGCATGTATTATGCTTTGGATACCATGAACATAAAGGGCAGGGCAGCTGGGCACCTGTTGATGTGTCCCATTTCAGAAATCCCTTCTAGTAGGTCTGATTGATAGGAATCACCTTTGCAAGAGATGAGCTTTAAGCATTAGATAAAAGGTCGAATAAGCTAAAAGACAATGCAGCTTACATCAAGGTTTCTGAGTTTTATACTATTTAACTTTAAAGTAAAACTTGTTTTTGTATAGTACCTATTCCTTAATTGTGTTTTTCTGCCTTTTCTCTTCTATGCCACCCCAAGCTAGACTGCCTTAGTCTGTGTCTGTGCCTTGCAAAGGAAACTCCTTTTTTCACTTCCAGCAGCTAAATGCTTGAAATCTGATAGTATTGTGGACAAGCAGGAAAGGTTCCTGCCTTCCTTCTTCCTTTCATTTCTTTCTTCTTTCCTGATTAATTTGATAATAGTTTTTACTGTATACGTGAATTGTCAAACATTTTCTTCTGGTTGCTTACATATTTTCCCATCTCCTGAAGGCATGTCGGTCAAACTAAACCAAAAGTTACAAGAAATATTAAATGCATTATCTTTTTCCTAGATTTACAGGAAATGTGAACGGCTAAACAATGATGTTACTATGACATTCATAATCTGAAAAACGCCCCTCACACACAGATCTTTATTTCTTTTTGAAGGCAAATTTTACATTCTTTATTCTGTGAAGTCTATCAGGCACTTTGAATGAACAGTGTATTGTCGAAGGTGCAGATCATGTGCATGAAAAAAGAATAATTATGGTAACGTTTAAATGGTAAATTCATGATAAAACTCTTCGAAAGGAAAACATTATGATATGAATGTAGGAACTGTAGCTCTATTACAAACAGGATTATTTTATGTACTATTCTACAAGCCAAGTGCTTATTTCCAAACACTTGCGGTTTGCACAAGGAAATACAGATTTGGAGCCAAGGAGAAGGTTATCACCCACATAAGCACAGCAAAAATAGGATGGCTGCCCTGATGATATTGATTCCACTTGATTCTTGGTTTTTGCATACAGTCACTTCTGTCACATTTTTTCTCTTTTTTTTTTACCTTTGAATATTATAAACATCAGCCAATCCAGCAAAGGTGGTAAGCATGTTTTCAGCTTTGACCTAATTGGGAACATTTATCTGCTTATTTTAGAGAGACCTAAATGATGTTCTGAATTATTAGCTGATTTCAAAGCCTGCACTCATTCACCATGTGAATTTAACTTGTAACTTCACGAGGAGGAAGATTAGCTATTCTTTCAAAGAATTCCTTTGTTTTTAAAAAGAGTAATTAAAGTTTTCCATCTTCATCTTCTGCAATTTCCAAAGCTGGCTAATGAAACAAGCCAGGTGATTGAGGTCAGGTGCTGCAATATTTCACTGCTGCTTAGTGTGACTCAATATAAGTGCATTTTGTTAAAACACGGCTTTCTTTTTCTGCTCCTTTTCCCTGTAGATACTGCATATGTGGTTGAGGCTGTTTTCTTTCTGACTTGATTTTTTTTATTTCCTTACATGTGAAAGGTTTTCAATCAGATATAGAACAGTCTGTATCCTACCAGAGGAACTGAAAATTAAAGCATTCTCTCATGCTGGGTTGAGGTGGTGGTTCAGTTATACCTTTTTACTGCAGTGCTGGAGCAAAGCATGTGGGTACAGACTTCTCCAGTATTATACTGTTCTGTCCAGTCGACCTAAAAAATAATAATTCTCTGCATTTGAGACAGTGCATAGTCATCTGTCCCCCTATTTGCAAGTTTACAGTTTGGCTACTTATTTTGACGAGATCCCAGTTATGCAGCATTAGAGAGCAGATGTTCCTGGTGTAATCTGATAGTAATTTTCACTCTGTTTTCTAATTTGTACTCAAGGATAGATGATTTGATGAGACCAAGGCCCCTCTCTAACCTCCACCCTACTTTACCTCAAGCTGATCCCTTGACCTCAAAGAAAGAACAAACAGTTCTGCTGTAACTTTTTTTTTTTGCATGTGTGTGCTGTACCTTAGTTGTGTTCAGATGAATAAAGAGCACCAATGAGATAATTTTGAAGAGACTCTTTCATCCCTGCTAACCTTTGTCAGTGGTTGGAAAATAATTTTTTAGCAGATTTAAGCACTCATTTTTTAAGAGCAAATTGGAATAGAGGCTTTTTGGCTGTAAGAAATGATGGTATGCTAAAAATACTTGTTATGAGAATTGAGACGTAGAGAGTAATAAATAAGGAAGAGGAGCTCTGAAGGAGAAGATACCAGTAACAAGCTTGGTTTCAGCATGTGGTAATTTTAGAATTTGTCATGTCAAAAGGTTTTTGCACATATCAAGAGATATGCAGCTGGGATTAGCAACTGATTTATCCCTGAGGTACAATTAATCATTTGAGCATTGTTGCTTCTGTTTTATGTTGTTTGTTTCTTAACTGCCTCAGACTGTGGTAGATAAAATCTTTTGTGTGTAGACCTTTTTAATTTTGTAAACCTCATTTTGTGCAGTCTATTGGTTAAACATCAGCACAGGCACACAAAACCAGATGGCGTTGTATTTCTCAGCCTAAAAGCAAGGAAGTCAAGGCACTTGTTCATATTAATCTCTCCTCTTTTGTGACTGCTTTAATTGTTCACTATTTTAATTAGTCTACAGAAGTTTTTATTCAAAGAACTTGCAAATAAATGTGTGGCATGGAGATGTTCGTTTCAAAATCTGTATCAACACTTTTATGAGAGGTTATGATGGTAACCCTACTTTTTCCCCAAGATGTTATAGTAATTTTTGTTATGTCTGTGCATAACTGTGTCCTCACTTTCCCTCTGGTTTTACAGGGCACAATGACTACATGTGTCCTGCTACTAACCAGTGCACCATTGACAAGAACAGAAGGAAGAGCTGCCAGGCCTGCCGACTGAGAAAATGCTACGAAGTGGGGATGATGAAAGGTGGTACGTACACAGCCATCAACAAATCTTTGGCATTGTTGTCTGCCTTCCTGCCTTTTAACTTCATTGGGCAGCTGATGTGGTTTCTAACTAAAGGAGGAAGCTACTGATTTTATTGAGTTGAAGTGTATTAAATCAAAATTATTTTATTAAATAAAAAATGAAAAACTCCAGAATATCATGTTATCTTGTCCAAATTTGCATCAAAAATAATAGGAACATTGATTTCAATAGAATTAGAATTCTTCTGTTACTATTTTTCACTCAGTATTTTTTTGGTCTCTCATGGTAGGCTTCAGATCCTGGTGAAGAAAATTTAACCCAAGATTTTGCGGCCTTTTGCAGTTCAGTGTGAAGAGCATTGGTAGTCTCAAATCAGTCCATTAAAACAAACTTCTTGTTTTATCTTATGTAATTCTTGTTCTGCAAATCCTGGAAGGGAAAGTTAATTCCTCCGATCTGGAACTGTACACATATTTTAGATGTGAATTAATTTCACCCAACAATATTAGAGGCTTAGTCATTTTATAAGAGCTGAGATAAATGCCACTTTCCTGGAACATGTATAATAATGATGTCTTCTTGTAACCTGCTAAAAATTCCAGATTGCTTTTGTTAATAAAGAGTAATAAATAGCTGTATGGAAACCTAAATCTATAGAGAAAAACTTAGCAAACTAGTAAATGCTCAGAGAAGGGCTTAGATCCCATGTCTTTTTCGTGTAAACTAGCTAATTTAGATTACAGACTGGTTGTCCCTTCCTTTGGCACACCTAATGCTTACTTATGCCACAGCAAGCTTGGAGCAAGAGAGAAGAGTAGCTCATCACGTTTGTCCTTTCCACAACAAAGGATCATTTATAAGTCCAGCAAAGGTAGGCCAAGTCTGGGAATCTTAGGAGAAAAAGGGAAAGGCTAAAGGAAAACTGGTCAGTTGCTGCGCTTTGAGGTTAGATCTGCGTTTTTCTCAGCTCAAGGATTAGGAAAGAGCTGAGACTGATTTTGTTTATCTCAGTTTTGGGATGCAAGCAAGAGGAAGATGTAAAATCTCCTTTTACTTCTCGAAGTTAAGACAATAGTTGATTTTTTTAATGAGATTTTGTTTATTGATCTGAACGTCCTGGCTTATATGGCTAGAACTCTTCAAAGTGTATGTAGTTAATATCACAGCAATGATCCAGAGAAGTTAGAGCTTCAGGTAAGGCAAACTAAAACCAGAGAATCCCATACATGAATATGCCATGCAGATTTAGCTTTGAGCTTTGCACATATGGCAGATCATAGCTAGAATTTATAATTACATATTAGGTTGATGACATTACATATTTTCATGTATCTTCTCTAAGATGCAGGTTCTAATAGGTTTTTTGACTATTCTATATGTAACTGTTTTACTCTCATAAAAATTGTAAAGATTTCTCAACTAGCATTTTGTAGGTTAAAGTAGTCCAAAAGAAATACTGTAATTCTGCCCAAATTTTCTTTCAAATATAGATGTCTGGAATCTTTATTTCATACAGTGGTTCTCACTTGAGAAAAGTCCTCTGGATTTCATCCTTTCCTTTTACAATGCTGTAAGATTTCTATAGTCACTACAGGAACTGGCAATTCAAAAATAGTGCTGTAGTTGTTTTAGTTACTTTTGGTTTTGTTTTGTTTGTTTTTTTAAAGAAACTAAACTCACAGTTTACAAAGAAGAAGGTCAGGATCAGCAAAAATTGTATCTGCTGTCATAGTACTACTAATAATGCAAGAAGTCCATCACTGGTTTATACGCAAAAGTTTTAAAATATTTATTTTATGAAGTCTTGGAAAAAAATCTCGAGATCCCTCAGTTACAAGTAATAAATCTGTCATGCCTGCAGATGACTTCAGGGAAGGTAAAGTTAATGCAGATGAAGTAAAACATTCAAAGTTCTTCTGGAGTCATTACTAATCCCCTATTGTCAACATAGATATGGGAGGGAAGAAAAACCTTTCTTCTAAATCTCGACCTTTATAATTGTCACATTTCTCTCAGATGAAGATAAAGGTTAAGCGAATATTCTTGTTATGCCATCTGGTTAACTTTTAAGTTATAATGTTTAAAAGTTTTTTGTTTTTTTTTTCATTTTTTCTGAAAAGAACTATGAAGATTTTCTTTTAATAGATATAATAGAACTTTTCTTCAACATACTTAAATGATGTAGCTCTGTGGTTAGCTGAAGGTTCACATTGTCATCTAATAATTCCTAGTTCTTGTGGTTGGATCTTTTAGTTTAAATAATCTCCTTATTTTCATGTTGAAGGATTTGCCTTTTTTTAAGGCAATTCTGTCATACACTTGAATATTTGTCTGTGTCTTAATCTCACTTTTATCTCTATCTCCACAATTTGCTTATTACGATAAAACTTTTAGATATAGTGGAAAACACCTGTAATTTTTTTCCCCCAAATGTATTCTCAGGTTTTTCTTCTGCACTAAATTAGCTGAGGTTTCTCAATAAATTGTAAAAGTTGCCAACTTGTGACTTTTATCTGCCATTTAAGTGATGCAAGTAATAACTGATATTAAATATTGACTTTCAGTAAATATGGAGGAAGGCAGATTAAAATCTTGATTAAATGTCTCTGGTTAATTCTAAACATAGGATATAGAATATGGTTGCTGAGGTTTTCCTCACAGAAGGTCACTTAATGTAGCACGAAAAAGTTCATATATATTATTTTTAGTAGAGTGGACACAAGTGAAACATGTTTTTGAGGCTTCATTTAGAAAAAACTGCAGGCTTCAAGTGGCCCTTGAAATGTGTGGTAGGAACATTTACTTATGAGTTCCTCTTATGAGTTCCTGTAGAAATTTTATTGATTTTTTTTTTCTTCCCTGTTCTTGTGTCTTTTAAAAACTTCTTTCAGTACTGAAGAGTTATTTTCTTTCTCTCCTCTTGTGTTGGCAAGTGTTTCCTTCTGCATCTGTTACTGTGCTGCTTCAAGAGACAATTAGACTGCGAGAACCTCTGCTGATGCAGTTGCCATCTGAGGCGTAATTCACGTCTGTTTTATTTTGTCCAAATGCTTCATTCTCTCTTTCTGAATAAACACAAAGGACCTTAAAATTATATGTTATTATTTGGTCTGTGCTCCCCTGTTTGTACATGAGGATGAAGTGGACATATGAATAAGATCCTCGTCATGTCCTCCTTCCTTCTGTTCCGTAGCAGGGGAGAGGAACTTTGTTTTTGTTTACAATCCACTGATGCCTTCTTGAAGGCTGTTTCTGGTCTGGTTTGGAGAAGTGTACTCCAGCTTACTTTCACATGATGGAGTGTCCCAGCTTCCAAGTGGAGTTGTTACAGCAGTTGCAATCCTGAAGCTCCAACCATGTGTAAGGTGCAGGTGATCTCTGCTCCAATACAGACCTAGTTTTCCCTTTCTCCATTGCTTTAAAGGCTTTCTGATGACTTGGCTCCAAAGACCCTACATTTATGAAAGCAAAAGCGCCTTATTTTATTGTTTTTTATTAATTATTTTTATAGTGTGGTAAGTGAATGAGGGTTTCTAGTTATCAGCATGCTGCATTCAATGTAGTGACAAGACAGGTTTATCATTAAGTGCTGTGTGGGATCAGAGCAACAGTGGAATTCATGGCTATGGCAAAAGATTGCCATAATGTTAAATGCCAGATTCTTCATGAAAAACCCAGTATTTGCCTGATATTTTGCCATGTTTAACCACCCTGACACCTACATAATTCTTTCAATTGTCAAATGCTGATGGCTTCCCAACATCAAGCCATAGGAAATGTGGCCATCAAGGATTTGAGTGCTCATGTGCTAGATTCAGATGGCGATTATGTATATGACATGGGGTTTGAGCAGCCTGAAATCTCACGTTGTAGAGAGAAGATTCTGTGTACTGTTTGTTGTGGTAATGAAATTACAGTGTTACAGCACATTTGAAGCCTACATCCTTCAGTGTTACCCTCACAAAGTGTCTGAGAACGCTTCAGAAATTACTGCAGTACAACCCAGGGGGTGAAACTGTGCTGGCTGTAACAGGGTGCTAAAATCACATGACATTTGACTGTAGAAACTTTCATTAACTACTAGAGATTGGAGTCTCCAGGCTTCAGTTTTTCTCTTACATTCTTTTGAAATAGTTAACCCACCTTTAATCCGGTCTGGTTCAGTGTGACAGTCTTGCTGAAGTTCAAGATACATTTTTACAGGGAAAATGAAAAAACAGATTTTCCATCCTCTCAGAGAAGGACCTTGCTGATTTTTGTCTTTTAATGGAGGGAGCTGTGCTTCCTTGCTGAATTCTATATTTATTCATGTAAAAAGGCTAGACAGTTATTAAAATCATTCTCAAAAGCAGAAGTAAATTGATGTCTGATGCAACCACTGGACAGGCTCAAGGCCTTCTACATTTTCATGTAACTATCTTTTAATGAAATATTATATTAAAAAGAGAAATTAGTGAATGAAGGAAAATGGATCGTGGATGTGAAATTATTCTGGTTTGTTCAAGGAGAACCTCAATGATACTTATTAGACATACTGTTCTGTACTCAGCCAAATAACTGTGTAGGTGGGGCCTGATAAATGTATGAGGAAATGTGCTTTTTAAAGTTGTAATTGTTGGGCCAAAATCATGTACTCAAGTACATTTGAAGCAAAGTTTTGTGAGTTTACAGTAGTTTTCTGGGGAAAA
This sequence comes from Mohoua ochrocephala, assembly GCA_013398855.1. Classification (NCBI taxonomy): domain Eukaryota; kingdom Metazoa; phylum Chordata; class Aves; order Passeriformes; family Acanthizidae; genus Mohoua; species Mohoua ochrocephala. The sequence continues at coordinate 11,156 of VZTA01000307.1, read as the reverse complement.
AAAAGGGGGAAATGAAATCAGATTTTTTAGTGAAATGTTTCTTTCTTCTCTTTGCAAACATACAAAGTGGATCACTGCCATTGAATTGTACCAAAATATAATATTCTATTGTTCTGCCCCCAAAGTTAGAAAGAGAGACCGTTGTTGTGAACATCTTTTCCAAAAATGCTTTGTCTTCCACTTCATAAAATGATGTGTGCTAGAAGGAACTCTAGGTCTTTTGTTGAGCCACTTGCTCAAAGCAGGTTCAGTGGTGAATTTATACATGGTTAAGACCTTTTGCAGTCAGGTGGAAATGGGAAAAAATGGGACAAATTGTCTTATGCTTAGTTATATGCTGTAACTGGATATATAAAAAAATTAATACTGCAGAATTTTTAATGTTTAACTCTTGAACACCTGTTTGAGATTGTAAAGCTGATTATAGTTGTATATTTGTTTACATTTGCTTGTTGGCCTTTTCGTACTTTTTTCATTACTTGTGTAATTCCTGGAGTACTGGAGCTATAAGAGAGCTCCAGAGGGACTTTTTACAAGATAATTTAGTGGTAGGACAAGGGGCAATGGCTTTAAACTGGAAGAGGGTAGGTTTGGATGAGATATTGGGAAGAAATTCTTTACTCTGAAGGTGGTGGTGTGACGCTGGAACAGGCTGCTCAGACACATTGCCCCATCCCTGGAAGTGTTCAAGGCCAGCTTGGATGGGGCTCTGAGAAACCTAATGGAAGGTCTAATGGAACGTGTCTTTGCCCAGGGCAGGGAGGTTGGAACTAGATGATCTTTAAGATCCTCTCCAACCCAAACCATTCCATGATTCTGTGATTGTATGATTCCGGTTCTTCTCTTGGTTAGACATTTACAGTTCAGTTCTAGCACTCAGTCCTGGTATCAGGCCAAGCACCTTCAATACCCAATTAATTTAACTAATTTCTAAAATGTAGCAATTAAAATTTCTCATTGTCTTTGAGATTTATACCAATGGACTGATTGTCCTAAAACCACTGCCTTTCCCAAATCTACCTTTTGATATAAAGGTAGAGAATGTTCCTGTAAAGACTTTATTGTGATCCCTGAAATGTCTATAGGCTCATTGTAAATATTGTCTAGAAATGGAGTGGTTGCCATACTTACTGTAACCAAAACCTGGTATGGTTTTATCAGGAGTATCAGCAATGAAAGGAATTCATTTGAATGATGGATTAATTGAACTTCTCTTGTTTCACTTCTAAATGTCCTCAGATGCTCTTTAAAACATGTGCTACGACTGCCAAAGATTGAATACAAAAATACAGATTAGGATGAATCATGCCTTGCACCTTCATCTTTAATTAATAGATCATTGGTTCTCAAACTGTGCATTATGAATAGTCATTAGAGACCCCAAATGACATTTGCTTGCTTGTTAACAGCTATTTTTTTGTCACCAGGTCTTTAAGAGTTTGTATGGAAGACCAGTGTTATGGTTTGCATTTTAGGTGGTGGGAGTTCTGGGGCACTGAGACATGTAGTGTGATTTGGTCACCGGGCAAACTGGCAGCAGAGCCAGGACTTGAACCTGAATATCTGAATCTAAACCCTGACTGTGACTTCTCTCTCCCTCCGTCTCCAATAGAAGGAAGTCTTGATTATAGAGGAGAAATAAGCCCCAGTTTGGAAAAGGATAAGAGATGTTTTTTGAAAAAAAGACTCACATAAATAGACATACAGCATTCATCCAGGAGTAGAGAAGATTGCAACATCCAGGTGCAAAGACCGAACACAAATCTGTTATTTATTTATAGTACTGAGTGTCTAGATATCCTTGTCAGAAACCTGGCTATTAAGCATTGTCACTTGGGGCAGGTCTGTTTGAGATGAGACATTAAATTCTGATTAATCTTTTTAGAAGATTTCAGACAATGTTTCTCATTTAAAGTAATTGTCAACCCACCTGGGTTTTCAGCACAATTTACATTTGTGTTTCATTTTCTGAAAGAGAAATGAGAATGAAATGAGGGGCTGATTGTCTGAATCATATTCAAAAGAAGTATTTATTAGGCTATAAAATTTGAATTTCGAAAGCGGTGTTACTTTTCTGTGACCAAATAATATATTTATGTAGAGAGAATCAAGCAGAAAAGTTCTCAAAATCTCAAAGGTCTTTAAAATTACCTTGGAAGGACCATCATGCTGAGATGCATTACAATATTAGAACTTATACTGCAGTCACAGCTTCAGCAATCTCCATCTGTTATAAATCAAGAATGAAATTGTATTATTGACTTCTACTTACGTACAGCAGCTACAGTGACCGTAAGTTTTAAAGGAAGCTGTGGGATTCTGTTTTATTTCCAATGAAGCATTATAAAGCTATTGAATCCAGCAGAAGTGTGCCTAATGAGGCCTATCTGTAAAGTGGAGTTGCCATAAGAGGTTATTTAGGAGAGAGCTGCCTTGCTTGCATCCACCCTTTGGGCACTAAATGCAGTTGTGCGTAGACACTCAGGTTTGTGTTCGTAAGGGCACTGTTGGTATCTTCACACTGCTTTACTTTTGCAGTCCCTTACTTTTGCTAATGGCAGCAATGACACCAAAGTGAGCCTGGACTGAGCCCCAGAGGCCTTCTCCCAACAGTTTGGTAAATCCTTCCCATAGCTGGACATTTGAAGAGAGGCTTTTGAATTTCTGGCCTCTTCAACTGCAACTTCAATTTCAGAAAGGTGGGTTTATGTTGTAGGGAAATCTGGTTTCTTCCTTTGCGAACACTTGTGTAAAGGATTTGTGTGGCATCTCTGCCATGTCCTGTTCTGTGCATTCTCCCTTAACACTCTGATCATCAGCCGGGCAATTGACACTCTGCCTCTCTGACAGATACCTTCTTATTTGTAATATCTTTTACTTACCACATACACTTTGTCTTTTATTGTCAAGCAGGGTTTGTTTTACAAAAAACTAGAGATTCTTTCTCTTTAAAACAGAAATTCTTTCTCTCTGGCAATTTTCAACAGGATGCCAATGAGGTAGGTTGGTCTTGAAGAGCAACTACATTGTTTAGAAGAGAAGGTGTTTCCAAACACATTTGAAACACTCTTTTGACAAACTGACAAAATTATAGGCTGTTAATGC
>VZTA01000305.1:0-10471 GCA_013398855.1 Mohoua ochrocephala | reverse complement strand
ACACTGCAACCCAGGACAGTTGGGTTGCAACTCTGCCCCTGGGCAGTTACTTGGAGCATCATCAGCAAAGCATCCTCTGCTTTTGCAAATGGCCAGTTGTTTGAGTCATTAATCACTAACACTCCGGCATCTCACAGCGATTTAGCAGTTTCTTTTCTATCTGGCCTACAAATAAGGCTTATTGATCTTTGATGGCTTCAGTTCTTTGTGACTGAAAAGGCTACTGTAGCAAACCTCTCGATGTTTCTGTAAGAGTTTATACAGAGAAGAGTTTGACTTGATCATTCACTGGCTGCAAAAATCATTGTGCTTTTCAGCTGGATGTGCAAGCTTCATAATTCATATGTTAATTAAATACTGGCTGCAACCGTTTATTAGCATACACTTTGATCAGAATTAAATATTAGCTAAATCAGATGGACTTTTAAGGATTTACTAGCATATTGTCACTTGATTTCTTTGGCCCTTCCCGGAGGTTAGAAGTTTGTTAGGTCTGTTTTTTTCAAGAACTTTTCCTTCAAAAACAAAAAAATCATTTCAGCTAATGTTTTTTGATGCTGATGTAATTTTTTCCTCCTGGAGAGGAGGTTGAAGAGGGCTTGATGACTTCTCAAATAGTAAAAGTCAACTGTAGTTCTTGCAAAAGTATAGTTGCTGTGAACAGCGTGTAATTTGGCAGCAGGCATTTCGAGCAGGAAAGCATCATGTAACTGCCGGCCTGCTGGTTGCTAAAACAGCTCTTACTTCTCCCATGGAAGCATTCTGTGAGATTTCCAGCATAAAATGTACTGAAGATAATTCGTCCTCTGTGTCCCAATTGATGTGCCAATCCACTTCAGGACTGACTGTGCAACTCTAGTAACTTTGGTGAAGGTTAAACCTCCTTTGCAGCCCATACAAATCAATAGGATTAGTCTAGTACTTAGATTCTACCTCTCTAAGTGTTAAGATAATGAGTAGTGGTTTTTAATCCTGCAAACCGCACCTGATTGCTTTTTTGCTAGAGAACTAAGACCGTATTTTGTGTTTTCAGCCGCCAAGAAGCCAGATGAAGGTAGCTGAAGTTAGTCATTGACTTCACAGAGAACAAAAACTAATCCTAGGAGTATTTTTCTCATTTCAGTAATTCAGAGAACAACTTTCCCAAGAAAAAGAGTTATATAAAAAAAAAAAAAAACCCCCCACAAAAAAAAAAAAATTAAATTAAAAAAAAAAAAAAAAGAAAGAAAAAAAGAAAAGGAAAGGAAAAGAAAGAAAACCACCAAACCAAAAAACCAAAGACACCTGCTGTGTTACACTGAACCCTGGAAAAGCTTTTGCTCATACCATCTGCTTTTCAACTACCATCAGATGAGGTAGGGCATCTGCTAAAAGAAAGTACAAAAATGTCAGACCTACCACTGAAGCAGGAGTGTGCAAATTAGTCAGTTATTGGGTCCATCCCAAACTTCTGCTGTGCCATCTTTACATCTGCAACATGTCTGCAAAGACCAATATTCCTTTTGTTGCTTACACTCAGTAAGCAGACATTTTCTGGTTGGTTTGGTGCATATGGTGAAGTCATCTGGTAGATACTAATGAAACTTACTACCAATCTTTTCACTTCCTATCTTTCTACATATTTTGTGGTTAAAATTGCAGCTACAGAAATAAAATTTAGAATGTTACTTTTCCCTCTAAAAACATAAGCTTGTGAAAATATCCGTTACCCCATTTACACTATTAACAGGTAATATTGGGAAATGCACACTGAATTGTTAAATAGCTCTGTAAGGAAATTGAAGGCAAAGCAGTACTTGGTGACACAGCAAATTCCACATTAGATAATATAAACCAATTTTTGCAGTCAGGGAATTGGAAGGGTTCGATGCAGTTTATATACTCGCTCGGTAATAATGTTCAGAAACCTTTCTTACTGCCAGGCTCTGTTGTGTCTGGGAAGTCATAATTTCTTTTGTCTTTCTTAGAAAATAAAATTGTCCTTTCCGGAGCTTCACATGGGGCACAGAGACCCATTCATTACAGCTATGATAGCTCAGTCATAGACAAGGAGCTCACTGTATGAGATGTAGGGTTTCTGTAGATAAAGCACGAACTGCAAATTTACTGTCCTACAGGAATATCTCACTCTAAGTGAGCTGCCTTTTCCAAGTGTTGCCTATTTAGTCTCATCAGCAAACCAGCTAAGAAACTAATGGTTTGCGGCTATTTTTGCTGCCTGGTCTCTGCGCGTTGTTGTGATTGTGTCAACATTAATACAGAATAGGCATATGTCTGCATCATCTATAGCAAAGCACCCATGTCCTGTCAGACTATTTGAAAACTGTTGCAAAGGAAAACTAGAAACTGAAGTTTAAAATGGAGCAACAGTCCCCAGCATTAATACTGTTGCCACCCAATCAACTCACAATACTTCCTTCTAAGGTCAGCATTTTCAGTTCAGATTAAAAGACATATGTGTGTGCATGTAAGTCTTGCAAGCAGTATTTTTTAGGGCCGTGACTTGCATGACACAATTTTTCAGTATATACAGCAATGGAAATAACCAAACTGAATTCTTGTTTTCTTAGAGTAACAGAATATCCGTCTCAGTGATGAACTTTCTCCATAACTTCTGACTTTTATGTTTCAGAAGAATATCTATTATGTCAGCATCTTGCCAATACCTCCAAGAACTCTCTCTATAGTAGAAGAGTTGCAGGAAGTGAGCTACATTACACTTCCTCCTCATTTCTTGTCTGCATTAGGGTAATGGATCGGATTACACCAATGTTTGAATGAAATTGTCTATCTCAACAGTTAAAACCATTTCTCTCTTTTTGGCTGATCTTATCAAGTTTCTACACTGCAAGTCTGCGTGAAATCCCATCTTTGGTTAATTTCACGGTCTGTGATGTGCACAGCCCAGTAATTTAAAGGACAATGTCTGACTTGTATTACCCTGTGTACACACTTTGTGACCTACAATTTATATTTACTCATATATTGACCACGTTAAAATCAGGGACTGGTAATTCAGGCAGCAAAATGTCCTAACGTACCAGTCTGAAACCTGTTGTGTAGGGGACAAATAAATGAGTTTACTGCCAAAACAGTTTTGGTCATTAATTCCACTGGAAAATATGCGCATTCTATTCCAAAATGTTGGTAGTACTGTAAGACCTAAACAGCATGTGCACATCATAAAATATAAAATTTTTTAAATGGGACAGAGCGGTGAGATTTTCATAACCTCTTCTCGCAATCATTGAGGGTGCCTCAGATGTCCAGTCTGGAAAAAACAGTACCAAATACCGGGGAAGCCAAACACTTACAGTAGCTTCTGTCAATTGATGGCTCCTCAATTGCAGAATTGCTGCCTTTCTTATAAGCACTGATTGTTTTACTTGTTCCCTGCTTTTTACTAGACACTGAGTCTATGAAAAATCAAATTAAAACATGAAGTGTTGCAGTGCTGGCACAATGAAGAAGGAGCTGTAAAATTTTAAAATTTTGCAACTGACATTCAAACTTCTCCCCTCATATCTACAGCCTCATATTTCCTCATTTGGAATTCTCTTTTGTACTCTTCAAAACAGCAAACTACTTAATTTAGGTTTTCCCTGAACACAATTCTCTCTTACTTTTCTCTTCCTGAATTTCCTCTTATTTGGCCATCCCCTTCTTCTGCAGTATGACCCACTGACTCACCTGCTCACTTTGATCTTTGTTATGCCTCCACATCAAGCAGTGTTTCCCCTGTCTTAAGTAGTAGTATTCCTTCCAAGAAAAAGGGAAATGCTTTCCCCACTTGTCTGAACCATTTTGACACTTTACATAACTCTACACCGTTAATGTTTTGTTTTATCAAACTCTCATTTTTATTTTCAGGGTAATTTTCCTCTGAAATATTTAAGTAGGCCTAGCTAAATTATAAATGTCAACATGGAGTCTGGAAGCAATTGCCTATTTTGCTGAAGCAGTCTGTGTTCCAAAACAGGAGACTTTCAGGTTGCACTCATAATTGCATTTGCATTTTTTTAGAAAAGGAGAGGTTTTATTCTGACTTCTGTAATTGAGGTGCATAAGAAAAGTTTATATGTTGGAGGTGAAATTTAATGACACTAGAAAATTGTCGCGGTAGCTAAAAAAAAAATCATTTTTAATATATTTTAAAGCACTGTATAGTTTCTCCTGATGTCATAATGAAATGATGATGAGAAAAAATTACATCTCTAAAAGCATGAATAATTTGCAGCATTCTTAGAGTGCTAAGTTATTGCACCTGCGCAGGTTCTGTGGTGCTGGGTGAGAGCAGCTGCTGCATGTTCCGCAGAACCCCTTCGCTGAGGGGTCCCAGGCGGGGCCAGACCCCTGCTAGTCAGCTGTTCCCCACCCAGGGTGATGATTGCCATCAGCCACCCTGCGCATTGTTGGTTCTGGCGCCCCCAGAGGAGGAGAGGTGGCTCTTGGGCTGGGCCACCATAGGTTTTATTGTGCGGGACCCCAGGGAGGGGAGGTCCCACATCGGTGTCCCAGGAACCAAGAGACTGAACTTCCGTTCAACTGGGGATTANAAAGAGGGGCAGGAATGGGGGCTTTGGTTACATCTTGCAGGGGTACATGAATATTCATAAGAGTCGGTGGGAGAAGTTCTTACAACAAACCTGGAGGGGGGTTTTTTGGACCCAACCATGGTCCCTTGGTCTTTTGGCCCCCCCGCTACCACACATTGCAACACTAAGTTTGTAAAGCAAGCACATTTGATGCTTTGTTTGCTCTTATGACTGCTGTCCTGTTTTTTCCTTCGTCTTCAGTTATCCATTGTCTAGTCGGCAGGCACAGTCAATTTGAGATTTAAGGAATTATTTTTCTTCTTCACCTCTTGTCTCCTTCATGACAGAGGGTAAAACATCTTTCTGTGAAGATGTGCGCATCACTCTCCCTCCGATTTTGATGGGTTTTCCCTCTCCAAACAAATACATGCAAAAAATCTGAGCATATTTTGGATCACTCTTCATATTCTGAAGTGCTTGAGGTTAACCGTACTGTAAGAAAATAAGTGTTCACGTGTTGTAGGATAAATACCAAGTACAGCCTTGTGCTGCATAAGTATTCAAATTTAATCCTGGCCCCTTACAATGACCTCAAACAGAATAAGCTCTTCCATCTCTGTGGAGTTTTCAGAATAAATCCTAGGGGAAAAAAAGTGCTGTGTTAGGAGGGAAAGACTCACTTTTTGGCTAGAAAAGGCATAAAAGAGGAACTGCAGTTGATGATTATTATCTATTGCTCTTGCTTCTCATTCTAGAGGTAAAATCAACTTTGCCTGTGCAGAGTGCAAATTTGTACTTACTGTCCTATGCATAGCAGCTCATTTGATGAAAGTTAATCATCTATATATCCAGCTAGCCCTGAATATGGCAAACTGTGACACAGTTGTGATGGCTCAGGAAGCATTCTATAAAGCAAAACAAACTTTTTTGTCTTATGAGTTGCTAATCTGGGCACTAGCACTGCTTCTGTCTGTCTTCTGCACAAGTCCTGTCCTCTTCACACATGATAGGTCTACTTCACCCAGATGAGAAAGGGACAGAAGTGTGAACATTTATTGAGGGTAGGAGAACAGGTTTGAAGAATTCAGAAATTTTTGGTTTAGGACCCATTACAACCTACTACAACCAATTCCTTGTCCTCTAAAGCATCTCAGTTCTCCTGCCATTTCAGGGATTGTCTCACCTATGACCACATTTTCCTTCTGTTTAACTTGGGAAATCTCACATGGCAGCGTGCTATCTCTGTCTCTCAGTGTGAATGATTTCTAAAAGTGTGTTTGGTATTTTCTGCTCTCAGGTGAGATAGTGTTACCTGACTTTGCCTTTAGGAGCTCAATGCAATATCAGCATGAAGGCAGAAAAACAAAAGAATGAATGAAACACTTAAGGCTAAACTGACCCTGCTGAGCCAGAAACTGTGTACAAGAAAAGGAAAGAAAAAGTAACCTGTCAAACAAGGATGGAACAGATTATAAACAGAGAGCAAAGCAGTTTTAAAATAGGTGCGTTTGCTAGAGTCCGAGGTCAGATAATACTTTCCTTCTGCTTCCTCTCCCACCTCCTCCCGCCTTGCTTTCTATCCTGCTGCTCTTCTTTACTCCATGTTCTTGGCTTTTACTTGCTTTCTACCTGCCCTGCCTGAAAATTAGGTTTCCGCCCTGCTGGACTGTAATTATTGCTGGCAGCTATCACAGTGTGCTGTAATCCTGCTTGCAAAGAAGTTCAGTTTTGGCTCAGTGATTTCCTAACACATTTTCCTAGGCAGAATGAGGATGCAGCTAGTTTATTTTCCTGGAAATTAATCCTGTGCACATTAAGATACTTCGGTAAAATCTGCAATGAGGTAAAGGGCAGACCTTCCCAGGTTTTTGTTGCTGGGTATGTTTGTTTGTTGGTTTGTGGTTTGTTGGTTTGTTGTTTGGCAGGGCAGGGGGCAGGGGGAGGCTTAGTGGGGGGCAGGAGAGCATGTGTCTCTTCCTTCTTTTAAGGGCAAATCTCATGCATTTTATTCAGGCAGGTTTTGTGGAGGGAAATGAGAGGTAGTTTGTGATAACAAAAGTTTGACTGTTGGGTTCCAAGCACCTCCACCTGAAAGGACTCCAGCTGCCCCTAGCTTTGAAAGTATCTGCTACCGTACTTTGCAAGTAGATCACTATGGGCACACCAAAAGAAATCAAGACATTTACCAAGAATCCAGTTGCCTGTCAACTGCTTTGCAGCTTGTTGGGCAACCTCTACTGATGATACTGTTTGAGGTATGTCTGCCTGAAGATCTATCTCTTCAGTGCAGTGCAGTACAATTTTGTGTTTGTAAGGAATACTTACACCAGCTTCTATTATATTTCTAAAGAAGNCACATGATAGGTCTACTTCACCCAGATGAGAAAGGGACAGAAGTGTGAACATTTATTGAGGGTAGGAGAACAGGTTTGAAGAATTCAGAAATTTTTGGTTTAGGACCCATTACAACCTACTACAACCAATTCCTTGTCCTCTAAAGCATCTCAGTTCTCCTGCCATTTCAGGGATTGTCTCACCTATGACCACATTTTCCTTCTGTTTAACTTGGGAAATCTCACATGGCAGCGTGCTATCTCTGTCTCTCAGTGTGAATGATTTCTAAAAGTGTGTTTGGTATTTTCTGCTCTCAGGTGAGATAGTGTTACCTGACTTTGCCTTTAGGAGCTCAATGCAATATCAGCATGAAGGCAGAAAAACAAAAGAATGAATGAAACACTTAAGGCTAAACTGACCCTGCTGAGCCAGAAACTGTGTACAAGAAAAGGAAAGAAAAAGTAACCTGTCAAACAAGGATGGAACAGATTATAAACAGAGAGCAAAGCAGTTTTAAAATAGGTGCGTTTGCTAGAGTCCGAGGTCAGATAATACTTTCCTTCTGCTTCCTCTCCCACCTCCTCCCGCCTTGCTTTCTATCCTGCTGCTCTTCTTTACTCCATGTTCTTGGCTTTTACTTGCTTTCTACCTGCCCTGCCTGAAAATTAGGTTTCCGCCCTGCTGGACTGTAATTATTGCTGGCAGCTATCACAGTGTGCTGTAATCCTGCTTGCAAAGAAGTTCAGTTTTGGCTCAGTGATTTCCTAACACATTTTCCTAGGCAGAATGAGGATGCAGCTAGTTTATTTTCCTGGAAATTAATCCTGTGCACATTAAGATACTTCGGTAAAATCTGCAATGAGGTAAAGGGCAGACCTTCCCAGGTTTTTGTTGCTGGGTATGTTTGTTTGTTGGTTTGTGGTTTGTTGGTTTGTTGTTTGGCAGGGCAGGGGGCAGGGGGAGGCTTAGTGGGGGGCAGGAGAGCATGTGTCTCTTCCTTCTTTTAAGGGCAAATCTCATGCATTTTATTCAGGCAGGTTTTGTGGAGGGAAATGAGAGGTAGTTTGTGATAACAAAAGTTTGACTGTTGGGTTCCAAGCACCTCCACCTGAAAGGACTCCAGCTGCCCCTAGCTTTGAAAGTATCTGCTACCGTACTTTGCAAGTAGATCACTATGGGCACACCAAAAGAAATCAAGACATTTACCAAGAATCCAGTTGCCTGTCAACTGCTTTGCAGCTTGTTGGGCAACCTCTACTGATGATACTGTTTGAGGTATGTCTGCCTGAAGATCTATCTCTTCAGTGCAGTGCAGTACAATTTTGTGTTTGTAAGGAATACTTACACCAGCTTCTATTATATTTCTAAAGAAGAAAAGAAAAAAATTTTTTTTAAAAATGCTTTCCTTTGGAAGTCACAGTTGCTCACTGAGATGACTAAGAAAATTACCTGAAAAAGTCCTTTCAAGCCTATAAATAGTGTGAACACTGAGGAAAGAAAGGAGGAAATCGGAAAAAGACTGTCCCCAGAATACCCAATGGGGTGGCAGAGGAACAGAAAAAAGTGTTATTTTAAAATAATTGAGTTTAACACCAACGATTGAAAATACCAGCTACACGGAGGTAATAACATGGCCCAAATCCCTAAGGGAAAAAAGGACTACTTGATTTTGTGGGGTTTTTTTCTTCTTTGAATGTAAACTGGGTTTCGGCTCAAAAGAAATAGCTGAGTAGGGTAAATGGTAGTTTTACTCTCTAACACAATGCTCCTATGAAAAATAGGAAACATTTTCACCGCTACAATGTGAAACAGAGCAGCATAGAGAAAACTTATTTTTAAACTAATCTTCCCTTTTTCACAGCAATACAGAAAAATGTCTAGTGGTAGTTTGACTAAAACTGCAGCTCTTACCCCCTTGTTTCCTTTTGGCATGTAAGCAAGTCCTTATCATATATTATTTTTTAACACAAGTGTCTCGGGATTTATTCTTTTCTAATGAAATGTCCTGGATTCCATATGCACACCTTATACATTGTTCTTCCTTCTGTATGTTTTTTCCACTAAAGTTGTCCAGAGGGTACAACTCAACAACAGGCTTAAAGGGTCTACAGTAGGTAGGTGAAAAGCTCTTGGGCACTTTCTCTTCACTGAAAGAAGAAAGGCTTTTACTTTTTCTTAGCAATGAGTTATTAAATGGGCTTCTAAGTCTTTAATTTTCTGTTATTTTTGCATCTACCGAGATGGAAGACATTCATCCAGCAAGAGGTAGCTGGGAGTAGAGCTTACTGACCCAGATATTTTCCTTTAGCCCAGCATGTTTTTTAGTGCAGTAGCTTCTGTATCCCATTCTAACAGGGAGCATTCCAACCAATGTTCTCTTATAACAGCACCAGTGTGTTGCTTATCAGTTCTCTGCAGAGATTCACCCACCAATGTACTTGTGAGTAGCACTGGCAGGTTGTGAGATACAGTAATGACTCCTGGACTTAGGTGACCACATTGCAAACATAAAATTCCTACCTGTTAACTCATTGGAAAGAAAATACCAGAACAAGAGGTCTCCAGCAAAACAGACAGGTTTTTTAAGACCTGAAGATACTGACCATTTCTAAGTGTAAATTCTGCGTAAATACTTTAGGACGTGTTTGCATTTCTTCGTGCCTCTGACTACAGAAATTAAAGTTGCTATATGTGTTTTAAACCTTGCATGCTTGCAGAAAAATGTCTTTTATCAACCAGTCAATATCTGGTGCAAGGTAAAAAATCTCTCAGTTTCAAGGAATAACCATGAGAAGCATCTGTGCTGGAGGAGAGATGGATGCCACCCAGCCAGCTGCTGTAGCTCAAACGGCCCTGTGTCTGCAGATACAGATAGTGTAAAGTGATTGATTTGCACTCAGATTTCCTGCTGTGTTCTGCTTTTCAGCCCAGACTCTTTTTTTGGGGTTGGTGGTGTGTTCTCACTGATAGCCTCACACAATAAGATTAGCTTTGGCCACTCCTACTTGCTGAGTATCTGCCTGGACAATAGTTCAGTTACCTCAAACAGGAGGAGTGCATCTGCCACAGAGAGAAAGCAGCTGTGGACAGTGACAGTAAATCTAAACCGTAAGAAGAGGCTGGACATATCTGTTTACTGCCTAAAAGATTCTGTGCATTCAGAAAAGACAGAAGTCCACAGTGCCAGCTGAGTCTTTGAGGTCCTAAACTCAGAGCATTTTGAAATTAAGTTTGCATTTGATTGAGAGCCAGCTGAACATGAGCCAGCAGTATGCCCAGGTGGCCAAGAAGGCCAATGACATCCTGGCTCATATCAGCAACAGTGTGGTCAGCAGGACCAGGGCAGTGACCGTCCCCTGTGCTCAGCACTGGTGAGAGCACACCTGAGTCCTGTGATCAGTTTTGGGCCTGAAGTTGTGTCAGGGGAGGTTTAGGTTGGATATTAGGAAAAAGTTCTTCACTGAGAGGATGTTTGGGCACTGGAACAGGCTCCACAGGGCAGTGGTCACAGCACCAGCCTGACAGAGTTCAAGAAGCATTTGGATAATGCCCTCAGGCACGTGGTGTGACCTTTATGGATGTCCTGTGCAGGGCCAGTAGTT
>VZTA01000302.1:8878-26135 GCA_013398855.1 Mohoua ochrocephala | reverse complement strand
CGGTCAAGCGGTCAGCGACACCTTCTCTCCTGCCTCTCTCTTCCAGAAGAAAAAAGATTGAAAGGACTTGCTACAGAAATACAAGCATCTCAGTTAAAAACTTCTGAAGTTACAGCACGAGCGGGAAAAGACTTTGAGTGAACTCCCTGTGCTGCTAGTTTTCTCCCAAGGAGAGACAATTTTATTAGGTTATATCAAGACGAAGGATGGAAGAATCTAGATCTTACTTAGTTTCAAACCAAAGACTTTATAGAATTAATTAATCTTGAGGATACTATAGTGATCCTAAACCACCTATTCAAGCATGGCTATTCCAACATTTTATTACAAGATATCCACGTTTTTCAAGTGAGATAAATAAAGAGAAAATAAGCAGCAACTAACTCACTGAGATAATAGCTGGATGAAACATTTATTGCTGTGAAATGAATCACATGGAGAGTTTCAGAAGCAGAACTTGGAAATGGGCCTGTCTTCATATACTTGGTGATTTATTTGAATGTTCAACTGATCTTTAGATCTTCTGAAATGAAAAAGGGGGCTGTTTTTTCATTAAAGTTGTGAACATAAGAAGTTATGAAAATAAACACTTTGTTGTTTCCTTGTACTAGATTGACAATAAACTCAGTATTTTCAAAAAGAAATGATTCAATTAATTTGGAGAACCTGATGGAACAGGCTGAAAATATTTGAAGACTTACTATCTGCTATTCAGTTTGTCATAATTCAAATTAGTATAAAATTTTTCAAAATGTTTGTTGGCCAGAGACCTCATACGCAAATCCTGTATCCTTTCTGTTCTGAAAAGCATTTAACTTTGGAGGACTTCAAATAAAATGTTAATGAGTTAAGAGAGATGACATAATTTCCATTCAGTTCTTCCTTTCTTCATTTAATAGATTTTTTTCATAATTAAAATAATTTTTGCATCTATTTTTTACCCATAGATCTTAGAGGATGATAGGAAGTTGTGTTATTTATAAGTATAAAATTACATTATGTAACTAATTATGGGGAAGATACGCTTGGTCAAGCACAAATCACTGGGCTTAATGTAATAGTCCCGTTGGCCTTAAAAATCTTGGGATGTTTTTACTTAGTTTAAAAATGAAGGTACAGAGGATGGAAATTAGTCGGCTGAGAGGGAGATGCGGAATGGAGCAGAACAGATGACGCATCTCTTTTTTCTGCATTGAACGCCCTCAAGCTCTTGCATAATTTTGACAGAAATTGTCTGTTCTAACAAAAGTTAACAGCATGGCTAGGGCCTCTGAGTGTCATAGGTCCTTCTGCTTAGCGAACTAATAACTCTGGGGCTGATAAGCAGCACTTGTTACAGTGCCCAGGTCCCCTTTGGTGGCATTTGGTTTGCAGATCAATGATGTGGAAGACGGTAACTACTCAGAAGCCATGTCAGTCAGTGGATCAACAGAACATTATTTACTGACAGGAGAAGTTTTTTTTTGTCTATTGTGCCAAAGGTGATTGCAGCACTGACTTTATGAAGTCCTCTAAACTGTAACAAACTATCCAATCAGTGACGTCCAGATCATAATTTTGCTATTGTCCATATATACGTGCATATAATGGACTAAATATTGCGTATTTTTTCAGGTAAGTCCTGGTGCTGCCCTGTGCTCCAGTGAGTCATTTGCACACAACCATTCTCCGTTAGGTCTCTCCCTACACTACTTTGCTCATTTTAGCTGAGGAAATCCATCCCGCTCCGTGTGGAAGCTAACAGGCTTCACTAAAAACTGATGTTAAGATGCTTTATGACTAAAGGGGAGAGCTCAGGTTTCCCAGGTGCTCCTAGTACGAACATCAAGGTACAAACTTCAGATTGTCAGAAATGGTCATTGTCAGAGGTGGGTTTATGTGTGTAGATATCTTTTCCTCTTTGTCTTTCTGCTCAGTAGTGAAAATGCACAGGAGTCTTAGTTAATTATTGTTGTTATTTTAATTAAGCAGTAAGTACCTAGAACAGATGCTAGCAACCTGCAAAGGACTGCCATGCAAAGTAATAAAAGCAACATAAAGTGTGCTGGAACACTGCAACTGAAACTTTGTTGCTCCAAGAGATCCTAAAGGATATGTAATTCAAGTAATTTCCTCTATGGTAAAACTCTAATTTGAAAACAAATTTCCTAACAATTTTATAAAATGAAATTTTAAAAATTCAGTTTCAGGAAAATGTACAGAAATTTAAATAAATCATGTATAATTTGCCCTTTTCTGAGGTAAAATTCCTGTCCCAGTATTTGCAAAGATAATCCTCTGAAGAACAAAAGAGAAGTCTCTCACTGAGTTTAGATAGCAACAAAACATGTTAGTCAATTCAGAAGCTTATATCGTATGTGGAATATTTATTTAGCCACTTTTATGGTGGATAAATAAATAACAGTATCCTTTTGTGTCTGAATAGAAAATTACGTGTCTGAAAGTACTCTCTCACTTCATTGTCACGTAGGTTGGTAATATATAGATGATCCCTTTAGACTGTTTTTCAGGTTGTAGACCAGAGCTTCAGTGTGGAATTAAAGAGGAAATAATTGTAGAAGACAGCAGTTGAAAAGCTGGTGTAGCTTCTGCTCCTTGTAAAGACTCATCTAGTAAATATTCCATCATGTCCTTTGTGGATTACTTGGTTTAGTGTTTTAAATTGCATTTGATGCAGAATCACCTGAAGTGAGTCAGTCCAGATGCCAGCGGCATGGGTAACTAAGGGAGCTCTGTAATGAGAGGGGAAGCCTACAAGAGATGTGGAAATAATTTATGCCACTTGTGATTTGAGAAGTAGCTTACATCTGAAAGCATATTGTAGCTCAAAACAATCACTAATGGGAGCACAAAGCTGTGCCTGTCAGATGTAGAATATTCTTCTGCAAATGTACGGCATCACTACAGACTTATTTGTCCTGTCCTTCATCCTGGTTGTGCCTCCTCATTCAGTCATCCTTAGCAAAAAAATTTTGACTGACTGATTACAGCCAGTCCCTACGCTTTCCCAGCCAAGCAAAGGGTATTTTACTTGGCTTGCAGCATGACTGCTGAACTTTGGTCTGTTTGCAGAGTTCTTGCAGGCAGGGACAATCCCCAAGCTGCCACACGGTGAATCGGCTCTTTGGAGGCGCTAGGTTGAGAGAAGAGCCATCCTGCTGACTCAGTGAGGGAGGCAGACTGACTCAGAAGCATAATGGATAGACTGTCCCCAGGCTGATACTTACAGTATCTAAAATAACCTTTTTATACACTCATACTGTCTAAAATAACCTATTTAAACGTTCATAAGGCTTTAGCTACTCCCCAGTGTACTAGAAAAGCAGGGTTATAGAATTATTTCCATTCGTAATGATTGATCAGTGGCACAAACAAGTTGTGGTAAGACAGGACATCTCAGGATGACATTGACAGGGAGAGATAATGCAAATATACCTCTACTAGGTGTGTTTAACGTTTAAGAATTTTAATAAAATATTGCTGTTTAGAGTAGTAGACAGATGTGTTTGTTATCTGGGATCCATCTTTGAGTTTCCAACAAGGAAAGACTGACCTCTCCTATGCAATGTCTCTCAGACTCATCTGCTGGCAAGAAGAAAGTAAAACTGGTGGAATTTATCAGCCTTTCTTTGCCTAGTAAGAATCTTTCCATAATACACATTCACAGCATGGCTACACTTTGAACTTTAAATGCAAATTAATGCTATTTGATGTTTAGGCTGCTTCTCATCTCTGTTAACCTGTGGAATCCAGCACATACTTTTTTTTGTGCAGTGAATGTTGTCAAGATGTCTGAGTGGTAACTGTATTCTACATCTAATAGTCAATTTATTTTTTTTTTTTTTTGCTTAGCATTTCTAGAAGTATTTCCGTTCCTCTTCCATCATTTCTTCTTGGCTGTGGGATTTAAGCAAGCCCAGGTGAAAATTAAGGCTGTCATTTACAACTGAAAAAGGCGTATGGCTCTTGTTGGCGCTATAGAAAAACGTCCATTTAAATGTTTCTGAATGCACAATACAAAAACTCTGAAAATATATGCTGGTTAGGCAGCTGGAGCATTTGCAACTTCTTTGTAATAGCTTAAAAATCTCATTACTCTGAATGAGAAACTATCTCTATGAAATCCAAGCATTTAAATTAGCATATGCTCTAAGGAGGCTCGGCTGTGTGACCCAAACTATTTAAAGCTCAACATCTCTTTCTTCTGGGTTCTAAATCCAAAATCTGTTGAAAAAACAGCCATGGGCTACCACACATCCCACAAATATACGAGCAGTACTGGTCTTAGGCGTTCCGGGAGATCAGGCAAATCACTTCCATACTTAGTCCCTCATTCTCATATACACTATATATGTCTGTTTGCATTACATTTTGTAAAACTCTTTTCTCTAGTTAGGGCTATATATTTCCTTTGTGCTAGAAGACCGAAATATCTTGAAACTGCAAAANAACTGCAAAAGAATTGTTGTCCTGTTACATAGAGAAGGGTCTTCATTCAGTGCTCCTGAAACACATCACCTTAGTGATAGGAGGTGCTGCTACTAAGTTTTCCTGGTGATTCCTAGGATGCTGACCTGAATATTTAAACCTTAAAGGGAGAAAGAGAATGTGCATTTTCAATGATAAGTGAAAGGAATTAAATATTGCCTTGATACTAACAGGCTCTTCCACGATGTTCAACAGTAAAAGCACTTTTGTAGCAAGACCCCTGCAGTTCTCCGAGGTGGTCATCCAGATTTCTGCTCAGGTAGCCTAGAAGCTCATACAGCCCATGGACAGAATTCAGATATTCAGAATTCAGTTGACAAGTCACAAATTTTTGCTGTGGCACCAAAGATTTTCTGTTACCTGTCCATGGCAGAAAGCTGGAAAGTTTTTTTCCCTGTGTAGAGAGGTTAACCAAAATGCTCATTACTGTGTTTACATCTGTGCCACAGCCCGAGGCCCTTATTCAAGGTAAGTTTTTCTAAGGACTAATTAAGGGCTAAGCTGAGAAAACACTGAAATAGTAGGGAGAATGAAGCAAGTATTCTAAGTAGGAGCCCCACATTTCCTGTCCACCTTATTGCAGACCAGCATGTTACATTGGTCACATCTCCTCTTGTAGCTTTCAGCTTTATTGCCGCTGACTAACTCTTTATGTTAGCCACAGATGAAATTTTAAAACTGGCAGGTGCAAAACATTCCTTTAACTGTGTTACTTAACAAATCCAAACCTGAAAGATTTTATGTCTTGCTACTCTTGTTTTGGAAATAGCTTAACTTCTCAGAAACCCTATACTTAAAAAATATCCAGTGCCTGGGTTGCAAACCCTGCAGGGATTATTTTTCTTCTTTAGCACACTGTTATTTGGTTTGAAATAAAAAAAATATTTTTGGACCATACCGGTAGATTTGTGCTATTGAATTTTATAAAACCCGTAATCTGGGATTCCATTTAGCGTAGCAGTTTCTCATTAAAAATACTAAATAATGAAATGTTTGCAAAACTCAATTGGAGAGGGAGAATCTGATTATTTGGACATTATTATAGCCATGTAAATGTCCTGGAAACATTTATAAGCAAAGCTCCTGAGCTTGCAGGCATTTAGGGAGCAATGCTACCTGAAATAACAAATATCAAGGCTTCCTGCTGTTGTATGAAAAGTAACAAACAGATATGCTATTGTACTGCAGAACTCAAAGCTAATTTGTAAGACAGATTAAGATAGAAAATGTGTAGTTTTGAAAGGATCAGAATGAGCTGGATCATTTCATCATTCCTCCACTCTTTTGTTTATGTGAAGTTCCAAACAGAGAAGTCTACAGAGCAGGCCTAAGTGAGAGATTCCACAGGAAGACGTCTTTGCTTTGAGGTCACTGAGTATCATTCCTTTTCCCTCTTCAGTCACAAATACCACAACACAACTCTGCAGCATGAAGTTCTAAGGCTGGGACTGAAAGAGCGATTTAAGAAGAAAGAATAGGTACAGTTGTGTTGTGGAAGTTTAATTAAGCTAAATTGACGTCATGGGAGAGCCTTAGAAGAGCAATTCTTAAGTGCTTACTCAAATACCCTTTAGGGTCAGTCCCTTGAGAGATGTGGTGATTCTGCCAAGACTGTGAGAAGATATTGGGAGGTGTAAACAACATTCAGGGACTTAAACATCAACCAGTGCTTCAAGCAAAGGAGTTAAAATCTGAGAGAGCTCATCATTTACAACTTCAGGTGGAGTAATTTTGTGGATTTAAAATACTAGCTTTGAACAGAAGAAGCTGGCAAGGTCTCGTGGTTTAAGATTGATTAATTTATTTATTATAGAAACAGGATTTTAGAATTAAACCTAAGTCTTCTAAAGAATTTAGTTCCTAAGTGAAAAGGCAGTTGAGATCTTGTGCATTCCTGGCCATCCTGTTTGTACCCCTAGTGCATTTTTTGTAATTTTTCTTAATTGTCCTCTGGAGTGTGGTCCAGAGAGTTACATAAACTCAAGCTTGATCTCCCAGTTGTATTAACTGTTTGCGGGGCATGCATAACTCCCCTCAAGTCAGCACAGTTTAGATGACACTTGATTCACTGCCTGGGAGATTGCTGAACTTGGAGCTATAAATATACAGTGTGTTTGTATGTGACTGTAAGTGTTGGCTAATTTTCCTTTCCTGCTAACCCCACAATCTTTCTGTTACTGACATATAATCTGTCTCGGTGGCACTCTCCTCTGTTCATTCTGGTGATGTGACTCGAGCTCCAGCTACTGCGAGGCTCACTTCTGGGAAGAGCTGTGCTTACGTGTGACACGGTCGTGGCTATATTTACAGCTAGCAAAGCCTGAACCTTTCCAGTTCTGGTGATGGGCTGTTAATGTGGAAAGAACAGACCATGATGCAAGGTCCAGACCCCCTTTATGAATTAACGGTCTACCATGTGTGTGTTTTTTTGGCTCTAGGTGACCAGGCTATAGGAGATCTAAGATATACTTCAGGAAAACTGAGTGCTTCAGGTTAAGAAACTGTAAATAGTGTTACAGTTTTTTCTTCCAAACGGACTTAAAAAATAATAAAAAGCAGGTACTGTCAAACTAAATCTTACAGAATCAACAATGCATGGAAGAGGGATCAGTTTTGCTCTGTTGAGTTGTAAGAGGATTCCAATTTGCTTTAACTGTCCAATACTGCACCCCGGAGGTAAAAGGGCATCGCCAACATTCTAACCTGAAAGAAACCAAAGCCTAATGCTTCGGTGCACTTTTGGCCTTCAATGTTCACCTTATTAAGCACCGTTGAGGACAATTCTGACCATTCAAATCCACTCTGTATTGCCATTA
The DNA here is from genome assembly GCA_013398855.1 of Mohoua ochrocephala. Classification (NCBI taxonomy): domain Eukaryota; kingdom Metazoa; phylum Chordata; class Aves; order Passeriformes; family Acanthizidae; genus Mohoua; species Mohoua ochrocephala. Next base: position 18,831 of record VZTA01000302.1, on the reverse strand, counting down.
AATGCCCTGGTTTTCATTGGAGAATTACCCAAAGTAGTGTGCTCTGTTTGGGACAAAGGAATCAGCTGCTACAAGTGCCGCTGCCTTGCTGATGAAACCATGACTAACTGGTGCCAGATGGTTAAAAGTGAGATGTGTCAGTAGTTTCTCATCAGAGTGTGTCCTGAAGATGCATGTCAGCTCTATTTTGACGCTGGCCTGAGTACTCAAGCATCAAACAGTGGTGGAACAGCTAGACCTGTGTTTGTAAACAATTCTCCTCTTTATTCTCCTCCTCATCACATACTCTTTCATGGCCATCGAAGTGTGCTGAACGGAAGTGAAATCCAAAAGGAGCCTGGAGACCAGAATATAGGTCAGATTCGCCTTTGAGTCTCAGCAAGTTAGTGATGTTTCAGTTGTTTGTGGTGCTGGATTTAGCTGCTCGGAGACAGATGTGCTCTCCAGACACAGCACTGCGGACTACTTGCAAGGCTTGCTTGAACATGGTAGTGTGTGCAAGCTCTGCCAAATCTGCTGGAGCTCAGGCAGGGACCAATCCAGAAGCTAAATGTACCTGTGCTGCCCCCACAATTGACTGGAATAGACATATTATGCTTATTATAACTGGTCATGGGCACATATTACAAGTCATGATGAAGCAGAACCTCCTGAAGGACGTGAATTTAGCTTGTGAAAAAAGTGAGTTTCAAATGACTCTTTGTGAAAGGGGTAGTGCCATGTGAAAACAGTGCTTTTTGCAAGATAAGTATTAGCAAACATTGTTTGGGGAGCAGAGCAGGTGGTAGCAGATGTGGATTTTTGTTCCTTTGATTCACGCTGTGGCCTTGGCTAAAATAGATCCTATCCCTTTATTTTCTCAGATGTTTTCCCTCCTTTTGGGAAATAGTTTTCTTAGATGGAAGATAGCATCTGAAAGCAAAGTATCAGCACTGCTGCAATTCTGTTGTCTTCCCAGTAATTTTTCTTTTGATTCTCTCTGGTGAGCATACTTCCAGTGCTCAAAGCTTGCAGTCATTTTCATTATCTGTCTTTCTTTTGAGTGACAAGCCATTTTCCAGAACGTCCTGTCTGTCTGTACAAAATAAGCACTTACTATATCTGATGTTCATAAAATGTGGTTAATTTTACCAGGCTTTGGGAGCCTTGTAAACCTGTGGATGGGATGTGCCTTCCATCCTCACTGACAACATACTGCTCCTGCATTTTGTGTTGTTCATTTTATACCGCATGCACACAAGTAATGGTTTCTTAAGTTTCAGGGAGGGATGCCAGCCAGGTCTTTGTGCCTTCTTAATCACATAAGGATAAATATTACCATACTGAAACCGGGGAGAGTGTAATTTCTGTAATAGTTTTCATGTGTGGGAAAGTAGTCAGCTCCTTTTGGAACTAAAAAGTCTCAAACTTTGAAGAACTCTTAAGTGAGGCTTTTGTTCATAAGCTGGTATCCCTGTGGTTTCAATGTAAGAAGCTGAGAGCTTGCTACTGTCATGGGTATTGGGGTAAATCTCTTCTGTTCCTCATTTGGCCTGGATGATTTTAAGCGGACATCTAGACTGTCTAGATACTGGTTTTGCCTAAGATCCTGTTTTCTGTATTATGGAAATTCTGTCTTTAAAAGCATCTTCTTAAAAATTAGCCTTCAAAAGGCATTTTTTATGCCATAAAACCTCTGAGTTTTATTTAAAACCTACAAAGGAAAGCAAATTACTTTGAAGGAAAATGACATTAAATTAACAGTCCAGTCTTAATTTTGTAAGAATAAACACAATCTCTGAAAACGTCCACTCTATTTTTTAAGCTATGAATTTCCCTACAGTTCTCTCTCCCTCCTTTTTGATATGAGTTACATATCAGCCTTCTTCAGTTTAACTGAATTTTCAATTCGTCAACAAACACAGTTTCAGGTTTCTTCTCTAAGGCAGTACTTACATACACACTACAAAGAGATGCTGTAGATAAAATTCTTGCCACAGAGTAAAGGCATCGTGTGCTGTTATACCTGGTTGTAGCATACAAACAGATGTTCAAAACTAACTGAAGTTTGCCCTTAGTTACAGTCAGTGAATCACCATTTCCTGCCTGAAAAGATGCTAAAAGACCATAGTTCTTTCTCCCTCTAGACCCTCAACTTTCCACCTACCTCGGAGTACAGAGTCAGGGGTTTGGACCAACAGGAATGTTATTGATGCTCTGTTCTCTTTTTTGTCTTCAGAAAAGAATGTCTTCTTCCACATATTCTGGTTTTCTCTTTGTATTTTTTTCCTTTTGTGCACTGATGTGCAACACAGTTTCTTCCTTTTTATGAAAATTAAAATGGTGAAAAAGTTGAATAAATGAGATAATGCATTTTAAGTTTCGTTAAAGGATTTTAATACAGAGGAGAGTTTTAGAGCTCACGGTTTCTTCCTTATTCACGCTGCAAAATCGACCTTATCGTATTGCCCTCTGGTGGTATGAATTGGGAGTCTAAAATACCTTTAATACCGTGAGGGAAATGCTGTCTTGAGGAATCAAATCGAGAAAACACAATTATTGCAACTACGATATTACAGTTCAATATTAAACAGCATTTTCTGCTCTCGTTGAATACAGCATCGTTCAGCTGATAGAGATTTGTTTGGAACAATTGCCAATACAATTTTGAAATAAACTGTAGTCATTTTACTATCTTAAAAACTTCCAGTATGGTCATTTGTCCTTATAGACTTTCAATATGACACTTTACAAGAGAGAATTTGATTTTAAAGACCAGGTAACAACATAGTCATCTTTCTGATGAGCACAAACAACATGCTTGCAATAAAACATGAATAGATATAATGAGAACAGTTTTCTGCTGTTTGTATAAAGGGCTATAAACTGTGGTAATCTCTTTTTTGCCGATAGTTTTCCATTCTCCAGCAGAACTCACTACAGACTGTGGCTAGGAGGTCAATATTTTAAGTGTACTCACGTGTACCTCCCCAGAATGCGTAAACAGAAATAAATGATGTACAACCAACAATAAGGTGCTGCATTTCATGCCAGATTGCATTTTTTATCATGCTGTGAAGCTGCCCAAATACACTAGGCTCTGCACAACGTCTAGGAGCAGGCACCCCTGATTTAAGCAGATTGCCTACATTACTTTCTGTGAGAAAACAAAGTGGAATTTTCTCCTTATTAGTCAATCTGTAAATTTTTTTATCTTGCAGTTGTGTATTTTAACATATTTATTTGCTTCAGGCAGTGGAATTCTCTTTCTGTGAAAAGAACTACCGTAAATGATGGTTTGAACACATCTGAGCATGGAACAGTTTCAAAACATCTGGCTCCTAAAATCACACCTGGAAGTCCACCTGTGATTGAAAGTGAACCCATCAAGGCAGCCAAACAAGGCTCTAATCAGAGAGATGCCACCTTCATTTTATACATACTTCAGATATGAAATAAGCTTCAGATAAACAGCGAGCTAGTTTGTTATGCCTAAATATGAAAAGAAAATTAATGCGTCATCTAAATGAAATCTCATTGGATTATCTATTATTTACCTTTAAAGTGGAAAACTGTGCTGTAACACAAAGCTTTACTTTCGAGGCTTTTTTGTTTAGTTGGTTGGGTTTTTAAAATTTTTTTTCTCTCCCACTGTTATTTATAAATTGATATTTCCATTTTGACTTTAAAATTAGAGAACTCATGAGGTGCTTGTGCCTGCGGTCAGGTTGGAACTTTGGAGAGGAGTGGACTCCAGTGTATTTTGGGGCTTTATCTCCTCTCGCGTCTTTCACCCCTCCAGACAGTATCCCTTTGTGGTGGGAATACTGTCAGAGAAGCCTCAGAGCAGGTGGAGAAATAAAATACTTGTATGCGCTGGTGGAGGGCGTGAGCACCAGTGCAGGGCTTCTGGCCAGCTCATGGCTGCCCTTTGCCTCAGAACTGTTGTGTGCTAAGTCAGCTGAGGACGTTGTGCTTTCCGGTGTGCTTCCAGCTTTAAACGTTGAAAATCTGAAGATAATGGAAATAGCCTTGAAGCTGCTGCACATTTCTGGGAGAAAGAAAGACAGGTCTGTTGGCATTCCTTGTAATGCTTCAGTGTTGCAGAGTAGCTTATTTCTGTCTCTCTCTGTTACACTCATTTAGGGATTTCCAGAGTAGATTTGAAGTAGGCAGAGGAGCTCAGCAATTTTGCATCAGATGCAACTAGGAACAAAATAGTATTTGCCATAAAGATAAGCTTTTTGAAAACTCTCTTGAGATTGTTGCTTTAATTTGGAACATGTCTGAGGATACGTCTTTGGCTGTCCAGCACCTTACGCACAGGAGGCTTTAGTTCCTAATGGAAAGAGCCCAGCAGCTGAGCTACATCATTACACTGAAAGCTCAAGTAAAGTTGATTTAGTTGAAGCAGTAAGTGCAAGAGTAGACCAAAATAAACAACTGCCTCAGTGGCAATTATTCCTTTTTCTTAGTACTTGTGTCCTGCTACCTTTGTCCTGTTTCCTCTGCTGAGCACTAAGGATCATGGCTGCCATTGGGCTTAAAGCCAGCAGGAGATTTCCATTGTACAACAGCTGGCTATGTTCTCTTGTCATTCCTCTCTCCTCCCCCCACTCTTCCTTATTTTTAATGAGCTTTGCTTGGTCTGCTGAATGCTCAAAGCTTTGCTGGCTGCAGAGCAGTGGAGCCTGACCCAACTCTAGCCCGAGAAACAGCAGTTCCTAAAAGGCTGCTAATGCCAGCTGACCTCCTTGTGACCCCTGTGGCATGAACATATTACCTTGTGTCTTGTTTCAGCCCAAGTGGCCCAGGATTTACTGCAGCATGAGATTAATCTTGCCTGTGTGCAGAAGGGCTGTGGTTACAGTGATCTGTGGTGACAGGACCCTTTGAAAAGAGCAATAGAACAAGTAGAATCAGATTGCTGATTTCCTGTGCTCTTGGGAATTTTTGTGGCACTTGCATTGTGTTTGGTTAAGGTCAGTTGGTCCAACTACCATGTTTTGACTCTAGGAGATACATTTATTTTCTTCAGCAGATAAGCAGGGGAAGAACCCTGTGGACTTTTCCACAAATGGCATATTTGATCCAGTGAGTTGCATGCACTGGGAGTGATGCTTGGCCATTTCTCCTTCTTACACTGTAAGAACCATGCATGCTCAGTGCCCTAAGCTTCTTCACAGAAATAAAGTGGAGACCCAGCCTCAGCGGACAAATTCCTATACAATGCTAGCAGGCTTTACTCTGTGGGGCTAGAGACCCCAGAGCTGAGTTAGAAGAGAATGACACAACAGCAGGAGGAATGAGAAAATACGAATCCGCTCATTTGATCTAAAGCGCGTGTGCAGGTTCAGTCTGACTGGGTAGTACAGAAGGATACAAGCAAGAACCTGGATTTTTGATTTTTCTGTGGCCTACATACACATCTTTCCTCTAGGTGTCTTGCATGTCTCTTATCCCTAGTGGAGAAGCCAAAATTTACACTCGGGAATCTGGAATGCGTTGTGTTGGACTACACTCTCCTCAAACATTTCAAGAATATCTATTCCCTCCTCATTGGAAACCAGCTTCTCTGCAGCATTCCTCTTACTTCCATGGACTTGTCTGTGGTGTATTTTTCCTGGGAGGATATGAGGAGTTGGGAAGGAATCTGGAGAAAGCGCATGTTGTACATCAAAGGGATTCCACACTCTTTTTTCAGACTAGACCAGACTAGACCAGAATCGTTCAGTTGGAAGTGACATACAATGATCATCTAATCCAACTGCCGGACCACTTCAGGGCTGACCAAAAGTTAAAGCCTGTTATTAAGGGCACTGTCCAAATGCCTCTTCAACACTGACAGACTCGGGGCATTGACCACCTCTGCAGGACGCTGGTGTTTGGCCACACTCTCACTAAAGAAATGCCTCCTGAAGTCCAGTCTGAACCTCCAAGGTGCAGCTTTGTACCATTACCAGTATAATCCTGGATGCCCTAAAAAGTCTTTGTTTTGAAAGGAACAGTTTGCAGTGACCCATACAGAGAAGCTGGAGTTATTCTCAAGTTTGCCAATTTATGTGAAATGAAACTTTGCTGTTTCTAGCTGCTGCCTGCCACCTTATTCTCTGATGTGTTGAACAAGTTTTGCAAGAGATGGCATTTTCTCTCAGTCTCTCCAAAGAGCTACTAACTCAGTTGAGTAAAGTGATAAAGCCAGTTTTTAAAAACTGCTCTTTGGTTCTGCGAGTGTGTTTGCATACTAGCAGGGGTTTATCAGTGCTCTTTTATGCTAATTCAGGTTGTGTTATTTGCGAATCTCATAAACCTTGCTTTTCCAACATATGAACATTACCACTCCTGTGTAAGCTCAGCCTGTGGTGAAAGAAAGGCAGGCTCAGTCACTTTGCCTTACAAGTGTTATGCACCCAGAGCACTCAGGCAGAAGTTTCCTGTCGTTCACCCAGTGTACAAAAATCTGGTTGCCCTTGCCCACAAGAATCATATTACTATAACGTTGATCTAAATGTAAAATATGAATTATGTTTTCCTGCAAAAAGTCTGGGCAAAGGGCCTTTCAGGGCAGTTAGACATAGCACTGAAAAGCTGGGCATAGAGCTGCACTACAGTAACTACAGATTCACGTTGGGTCCAGCATGGATTTTAGTTTCTTTGTTCATGTTTTCTAGTAAGAAAACTAGACACCCAAGATGATTATCAGTGTAGCGTGCAGTCCCACAACTCTCTCTGATGTGAAGTAGCCTACAGGAACAATCCTGTACAAAGGCTGACACGTAGGGACAGAATAATGCTTAAACCATTATTTGAACAGAACAGCTGATTAAACATCTCTCAGGGCAGAATATATACTGTAATCCCAAGAAAATCAATAGAGGCTGAAACTGAGCTAGGCTCTAGGTGAACTTGGTGTTTTATGTTTGGAACGTTCTAATCTCTTAATTACACAAGATGGTTTTAGCTCCATCACTGCACTTTTTTGGTGATCTGTATGCTTCCAGGTTCTGTCTTTATATTGGTAGATCACAAACCAACCTGAGTCCTTCTGATCCACCCTCCTTGCATACATTCATTTCTCTCCTTGCTTTCTTATGAAATTCATTGATCACATACTCTCACCCAAACCTCTTTATCTTTGTTCCCAAGACATTGCTGCACATTTCCAGCCATTAGCATTACCACCTCACTACTATTTAACCTTTCACTGGCCCACATAGATAGGGGCTGTTTTTCCTTTCTTTTCAGGACTTGTTTCTGATTCTGAACGAGGGATATTCCACCCAGCTGATGATGATCCTTAGAATTTGAATATCACCATCTGTCCTGCTGCCATCCCTACCCTTTGCCACACCAGCCACTCTCTTAGCTCCAAATCTCTCAGCCCACTGGTATTTTGTATTTCTGTTTGCCCTAATACCCCTCTTTTGCTCTGCACTTTAGATAATTTTAGAGGCACGGCAGAATTTTATCAGGATTTGTGCACAGTTTAGACTATAGGAGATTAATGGCATCTCCCAGCTGGAGATATGTGGGATGCAAAGTAGTTGAGTGCTCGGGGTGAGGCTGATTCCCATGGATACCTCATTTGTAGTTTCTTAACATTCAATTCTGAAGCCAGTAATAGGGTTTTTTTTGTCCCCCGAGGGTGAGAGGAAGTGCTGCTGGAAACACAGACCTGCTGAGGTCTTTAGAGACATACAAAGTTATGTATCTGCTTCCTTGGCTCGTGAGACCTCCATATATCCTGACAGCCCTGAATGTATCAAGGTTATGCCAGAGGCACTTTTTGTGGTGATGAGGAGGGTTGCACTGCAGCAACTGCCTGTCTCTGCCATATGTTTTGGTTTTCTTGCCCTATTTGCATTTTCCTTCACACATTTTCAGGAACAGAAGGGCTGAAATTAATCCATAATGTTCAGAAAGCATTTCAAAGATGCCAGCACGTGACTGCTGTTGCCATTGTAAAAATGCATCTTCCACCTCCCTCAAGCATGGCATAGTCAGCCCCTGCCCATTCCAAGAGCACTCCCATCAGTCCTGGCCTCTCCCAGGTGGCAGAGCAGAGAGCTGCTGCCCTGCTGGGCCTGCTCACTGAGCCATCCCGTTCTACATCTGACTCATGCATTTTTATGCCAGCTCAATAATTACTCTTTGAAATTAAAATGATTCCGACCTATGCATGGCGCAGGTTTCTTACTCCAAGTTGACATTAAGTGTTGGATGCATGAATCCTGTACAGACTGGAAAGGGAGGGGTGAGGTTGCTTTGTGGCATTCTGTTCCCACATCAGATGATACAAAACTAATAAAGCAGTTGGTGCCAGAAGCTGGATTCTCACAGAACAGCCAGAGGTGCCGTGGAAGAACTTCTCTGTGGGGGAACTGTGGCTGTAAACATGACTTGGACACAGCGATCTATGAAGTCAGTGAGATATTTACTTGAGTGAGCTTGAAAAGGCTCAGACTGAGGCAGATTTGTTGTTTCTGGCAGAAGTAGATTCCCCAGGTGAATCTAGTAATTTCAAGACATCTGCTTGCAGATTTAGACAGGGCATATCCTTAGCCTAGAGAAATCTTACCCACCTGATCTCTGCTGTTATAAATGCCACTTTCTTCAATCAGGAAAACAGAAGAGCTGTGAAATGTGCAAGCAACCTCTCCAAATAGCTAGTTACCTAGGGCTCAAGAGGACAATAGAAGTTTCATTGAAAATGTTAGAGTCTATGCAGAACACTGAGCTCACTGTGCTGGCTTAAGAAAGGATGCTGGCACATCTGGCATGGGGGCTGTATCTAGCTACATTTCTTCTGAGTTTGCTGATGTCTTTAGGTGAGTGCCTTATGGTGAGCAGTTGACTGGTTCCTGCGGCCTTTGGAAGCTTACAGGTAGATCCTGCAGGAACACCTTTAATCCTGTGCAGGTCAGAGCACAATATCCTATTGTCTCCTCAGCACTCTGCAGGAGTTACTCTGTTGCTGAATCAAGGTGATTTATTTCCCTTATAAAGTCACTGAGGTGTGAACTGAAAAGGCCATTGATCATGTTAGGGGAATTCAACATGGTCCACTGCTGGCATTGACTCTCTTAACAGAAAATAAACATAACTTCATCCCGTGTTTTTCATGTGTTGGAAGACGTCCTGCAAAATATTACTACATTCTCTTTCTCACTTTCCCATCCTTCCTCCATTTTTTTCTTTCCCTCTGCCTGACACTAAAATCAGTTCTAATGAAGATGTTGCTGCCAGTAAAATGGTGAATATATTTGTTTAATGAGCCTGTTCCAACGTGTCATTTAATTACTCTACTATTTCCTTTGTCAGCCTCTGGATAACAAAGTTATAGGTATTTGACTATTTTTACATGCTTGAATTAAAATACATCAGTAAATACAATGTCAGTGGCAAGGAGGAACTATCAGCAAAGTATTGGGATTTAGAGACTTGGTTTGGTTTTTTTTTCCCTTTCCCTAAGCAGTAATTACTGAGGTAAGTGAAAATTCTGGGAACTGTTATTTCAAATCAAATTTTAACTGCTTGCTTTCTGGAAGGGAAGATATCAGGCTTCTGCCCGAGTGAAGCATAAACAAGAATAAATATGGAAGTACTTAGTGGAGGACTCGCGGGGAAGGCAGGCTGTAAGTGTTAATGCTAGGTGTTATGCCCCTTACATTTCGGTAACAAAAAATGACATAACTCAAGTGACTGCTACTAATTTAATATTTTTATCTAGGACAGGGTAATCTCCTTCCCTGGGGAGGTATACTCAAAGGACATTTCAGGTCCAATTTCTTACTTTCCTTTCCAGAGAGAGAGGTGTTTATAGCACTATCACTGGGAAATTGGGGCACAAGTCTTAAAGAGGAATATATACAGCAGTCCCTATGGTCAGTGCTGTAAGGGAGAGATTAGACCTGGCTCCTGTAGTATGACTGTCAGGGGCAGGAGGGGAGGAGGAAGGGAAGGGGAAGAGGAAG
>VZTA01000235.1:0-20520 GCA_013398855.1 Mohoua ochrocephala | reverse complement strand
TCTTCACTGATCTTGCCAACTCCTCAACAGTATTTTGCACTCTATTTTTTTTTTCAGCACAATAAAACTCAAATTACACATCTTCCCCCAAGCATTTTCACTGGCTATTTTTTCTACCTTATCCTCACTACATTTATATTACAAAGAAAATAAATTAAAAATGGTATCAATGCAGAATATTAACAACTACTCTTAAAGGCATTTTGTGGTATCTGTCCACTGTGTTAAGTATATCAACACGCTGAAATAAAATTGTAGTGCTACAGTAAACAGAGGGGCACAGATCTCTCCGCAGAAGTCCTTCAGATTAAAAGGAAAATCATTCCTGACAATCTCTATCACAGAATACAACCCAAGCAACACTCAATTTATCAGGACTAGGGAGCTCCAATCTAATAAATGTTTAGGTCCCCTGAATTCAAAATTTAAGAGACAAAACAGGAGTGAAAAATAGAAAGACAAACAGAAAGAACTGAACAAAAAAACCAACCTTACCTTTCACAAGCTCGGACAGTCCATGCAGCAATTATCCATAATGAGATACTAAAAACCAACAGTACAGTTCCTGGACATATTGTCATTAGAGTCTTCATAACAAAACGGGTATTGAAGTTTATCTTATTTAATGCTCCAATGCTTCTAGATGAGGCATCAGTGAAAAGTTTGCTATGCAAAAGCATAACTCTGGCAATAAGATATAGTCTTAAGAACATTGGTATAGATAAAATAATATCCACATCAGCTGTTGTTGTGGATGGAGCGTAAGAAAAGGCGAGCCGGGCTGTCCATGTGAATGTGTAATTCCCNAATCCCATTTTAAATTACCATAGTTTTCTATGCTGCCAAAGACCACTAAAAAAAGAAAAAAATATGCCATCTTAGAAAATGACATTACAACACTATGAAAGGAAACATCACTCATTAAGACAAAAGAATTTTTTAATACACTATTTTTAAAACTGCACACAAAACTGAATTTTCATCCATTATTTACTAAGAATTCCTCTTTTTTTTTTTAATCGTAATCTTTGATTAATAAAAAGTCTGGACCCATTAAGCCTTGTCTGTTCAAAATCAATTGTTTACCCTAAGTTCATAAAATTGAGAAGTATTTAAGTGTTTTCTGAATAGATATCTAAATTACAAATAAAAAATATTTCCTAAGATTCTCGTTAAGCTTCAGCCAAGGTGATATTATAGCTTCTGTAGAAGTATCAAGCTTTCTTCAAGGCACCAATACTGATCAATTTAAGATGCAAAAAACTACATGAGAAACTGCCCAAAGACTAAAGAAGATATCTCATGGTGAAAACATGAGAAGTAACAGCCAACAAATATCAGAGTAGCCCAGGTAGCCAGGTGATGTCCAGCAGTAGCTGAAAATTAAACGCACGTTGGCTGTTGCACAATCCAGGCCGCCTTCAACTTGCCACCCGGGAACAAAGGTACTGAAACATTTGACACCATTTAGCAAATTATGTGCCTGATGATTTAATAAATAAATAGCTAATCAAGCAGTACTTGCCACTAGTTGAGAGTAGAGATATGCAAGACCTTGCAAATAGACTTTTTTTAGAGAGGAACATAATCCATATGGACAAAGAAGACACAATTCCAGTGACAGAAGACCTTCCCATCACTTCAACTACAGTTTGAATCTAAACGAGGCTGTTCAGTAAACAGGTAAGAGGAAAAAAAATACTTCTGCAGCATTTTTAAAATGAGATTATTCAAAAATAATGAGTGAGAAAGCAAAGTACATGATGTGTTCCCTAATGTAAGAAAGGTTATTTTCAGCACACCAAACACTCTATACACACCAAAAACCCACTCATCTGCACTGCTTTTCCCCCCCTTCCTTCTTTAAAGAGTTTAAAAATACAAGCTTGATTTCCCTGTATGTGTTTTTTAGTGATCAAAAAACCACTCTACACCCTCCTCACAATACCTTCAGTTTGTCTTTCAGAAAATGGCTCAATCAAAAGTGTTTAGAGAAGTGATAACCACAAATTAACTTCATTGCAAGTTGAATTGATACTAAAAGAAATAAAGAAGTTAACCATAGTAAGGAACACAACAAATCAAAATAAATTTCTGCCTTTGTGGATCTGGTTTTTATCCCTCATGTTCTTTCTCTCCATCTTACTGCACTGGGTGTCGGTGATAAGGTTTTGCGTCTGGGGGCGGCTGCAGGGATGGTGTCAGCAAACAAGTGGTCAGAGTTGCTCTGCAGTGTACCCACTGCAGGACACAGCTGAGCTCACCAGTGAAGCAGGTGGTGCTTCTACGAAAACATAGTTAAGAAAGGGCAAAATGTGGCCCAGCAGCGAGGAGTGAAAGAAAAAAAATGTGAGAAACAACACTGGAAATTCTAAGGTCAGAGGAGAAGAGGAAGGAGCTGTTCCAGCCACTGGAACAGAGAGGAACCCATGGAGAGAAAGGACCATGATAAAGAAGGCAATTCCCTGAAGCCTGCGGAGATGACCACTCCAGACCAAGCTGGATATTTCCTAAAAATACTTCACCTGCAGAAAGCACACACCGTAGCAGATTCTCCTTCGAATAGCTAATGCCCATGGAAGTCCCATGCTGGAGCAGATTTCCCCTGAAGGGCTGCAGACCCCGGACAGGACCCACACAGCAGCACAGAAAAAGTGTGAGGAGAAAGGAGTGACAGGGAGGAGCCGTTGTGGACAGACTGCCATTCCCCACGCCCCCCGCACCACTCATGGAGGAGAAGACAGAGGAGTTGGGAATGGAGATGTTGAGCCTCAGGACAGGGGGGTGGGGCAGCATATTTCTTGCCATCCTATTCTACTTTTAAATGTCAATAAATTAAATTAATTTTCTCCAAATTGTGCCTGTTTTCCCAGTAACTGGTAAGGGATCTCCCCATCTTTATTTCAACTCACAAACTTCCATCTTATTTTCCCTCCTGTTGCTGAAGAGGGAGAGCAAAAGCATGGCTGGGTGGGGGTCTGACAGCTGGCCAAGGTCAAACCACCACATTTACATATAGTTCTTATCTCCACTGCAATATTCTTGAAGACAAAGTCATACACTGTTGAATTAAGCTAATGAAACACTCGGTGAATTCAGTGCATGCACCATGAGCACATACAGTTCATTTACCTGCGGTCACTCTGCAAACTACAGATACTAGGTATGTGAATTGATACTGGAAGGCAAATTTTTGTCTGTCTGTCTGTGTTACCAAAACAGTTTTGCACTTAGCAAATGCACTATTTGGCATGGAGGGCCAAACTTTCAAAGTACTGGAAAGTACTTTGTGCATTTGATTCTTGTGATTAGCCTGCAAATGCTGTCAGTCAGATCACAGAAGTGTTACATCAGTTATGAAGAAATCTAGGTATTTAGAACACCCAGAATACAGATTAATAGAAACCAGCGTGACTGAAAAAAAAATAGATAATATCGGATCTCTCAAATGCCACGTAGGTTTACAAAGAAATGAATAAATTTATAACAGATTTAAATATTTCAATTGTAAGATACATATCAAATACCTGTCAAAGCGGTAGTGCTACAAAATTTCAAAATCTGCTGAAAAAAGCAATGGTCTTTTCTCCTCCCTTTTTACATACACTCTTCATGGATTTCAAAAAGAATTCTATATGCAGAAAGGCAATTCAAGAAAAATTATACCTTCAGAACTGATTCAATTTAAAAGATGAGATTAGAAGAATGTTGAGTTAAACACAGGCATTAAAATTTGATCTTACCATTTTCATAGCATATAGTGTTATTTTATGACTGAGTTTTTTAAAAACATTGAGACATGATTACGGAATACATACTTGATAACACAGTCACCCGTCAGCAGAAGAAATCCTACCATGCTACATAGAGAGAAATTTCTCTGCAGTTCTCAGTGGAATGGGTTATGCTTATGGACACAGAAGATCCTTATCAACCTCCCTCGACCTCAGCTGTGACAATTTCTTCTAAGAAAACTAATATTTTAAAATGATAATATCTTAAGATGTCATATAATGAGACTTAGGAGGCAAAAACATGAAAGGCAGAAAACATCAGAAGTCAACAAAGGACCACAGATCCAGTACAAACATTTCTATTTCATAACAATATTAACATTTCAAAATCACACTTATGAGGATGACTTCATTACAATTCTTTGTCTACGTTCTAACCATGATGACATCGAACACTCCAGAACATGACCAGGCCTCGACCACACGCTGTGAGTAACAATTAAGTTTGGACATAAAAAATGACATGGAAATTAGTGCAGGATTTTGTGTACATTTTATATACTTGCAATTATGCAATCTACTAAATGCAAGCTTCATTTCTAATTTAGAAGATACAGAGGTATTTGTGTATGCCTGTATGCTTGGCTACGTACATTTCCACTTCGGAAAGTGAGGAACATAAATGAATGGAGAAGAGAAAGGACAGCTGAACAGCACAATTCAAAGGGTATGTCTGCACACTCTCAGCTGATTTCAGTCAATCTGGCCATAATAACCATTCATTAATTTCAAGATACTACTCCTCAACTGAATGGAGAATGATGCTAGCAATAAAAAGAGAATGTAATAAAAGAGTGATCAAACCTTCCTGTAGATTTGAGTCCTGCACTTCACAGAGAAGGACAAACTTCACTCAAGGTCACAGATGTTATGCCTATTCATCGTTTTCAATTTTTTTTTAATTATTCCGTGTTAAAATCTAATGCAAGTACTTGATCAGTGTACTGCAAGGTTCTTCAAATACAGAACTCTCAGATACCTTCACATTATGTCTCCACTTCGTGTGAAAAATTCTGAAGTTATTTTCACCTGGAATTACGGAATGTATTTCTAGCATGTTGTATGTGAATGTAAGACATAGAATCAACCTTTAACTTCAAATAAACTTGGTATTTGTAATGCCACATATTAAAAACATAAAAATAAATACGATGGATATTATAGGTATGACATTTACATAACACTTGCGTGTTACACAGGGTTACATTCATGTAACACCAGAGGGAAAAAACAGAAAGGCATTCTAAATAGACAGATTGCACACAGTGACAAATTGGATCAGAGACTCCCTGAAGGAGAGAAACAAAAGGAGAGAAGTTAATTTTCTAAATGTTGGTGAGTGCAAAGAACAAGGAAACTAGTCATGTTTTGAAAGTGCCTTTACAGGCAAAAGAACAAATCTGAGAACCGTATCACTACCCTGCTGTAATACTGTGGGGATACATTAATACAGGAGTAAAAAGGAAGCAATAAACAGTGATAAAATGGCATCAGCTGTAGTGCTAGAAGCATTCCTTGGAGAAAGGAAATCAACTTCACTTACAAGCAAATTGTTGCAATTGTTTAATTTAAAAATCCAAATTAAAAATGGTTGAATACTGGAGTCACTTAAATCTTGTAAAAGAACTGATAGGACTATGATTTAAAGTAGCAAAATATAGCCTCTGGGATTAATGACTTACCAGAATTTTTGACCTGATGTTTTTCTATAGTGTGTAGTACGCAAAATATCATTTACACAACCAAAAAGAAAAACCATTATGGTAAATGAAGAAGATACTGTTTTTGTCTCACTACTCCAAAAAGCCAAGTTACTGTCCCATAGCCCTTTATTAGGTAAAAATGACTCAAAACTACTTTCAAATCATGACAGGAGATTGTTATGTTAAGCCTTTAGCACAGGTGCCTCTAACTAGGAGATGGAAATCACTTTCTTACATCATCGGAAGGCATGTAATCAAATGGTCTGTAAGTTACCCAAAGGCCTGTTGACCTCGGACAGCCTACAGGAGTTCCTGGAAGCTGCTGTACTCCTCATCCTAAGGACAATGCCCCAGATCAGAGATGTTAGTGGGTTTAATACATACATAAAGTCATGAGGCCTCAAACTCCTTCTGCACATACAAAGCACAGAAGGCAAATAACATGTTTTTTTTCACAAAATGGCATGAGGGATTGGCTATCCTGTATTTGCCAGAATGTTTCCCACATCCAGAATTAAAAGCAAACTTTCTAGTAGGTCACTAGAAATCGATCCGCATGGTCTTCTGGGTATAGCCATCTACCAAATGAGACATGCTTAGTTCATTCAAAGGAGGAAGCCGGACTGCTCTATTACTTACACATGTACACATGCATACACACACATATTCCCCTCCCAACCATGAACATCCCAATTTAAACAGAAGATTTTAAAGGCCTGGTACTTAGTTTCAGCACAAAAATTATTATTTGCATAGTACATTTAAATTTGACATCTCTGCGCAAAATTAGTTCTTTAGAATGATTAATATTTTGCTATAAATAAATCATGTATGTAAAGAAAACTTCATGTTAAGGTGTCCTGGTAGCAAAACGGGCCTAAAATACTTCTCTCAAATACGGCATTAAAATGTTGCCATCTCAGGAAGGGATGTGTAAAAGAGGCTCAGAGCATTTATAGTCTTTGTGAATTATATTTTCAGAAGTGCAGTACCAAAAACTTCACATTAAAATATATCTGAACAGTATATCTTGGTTACTCTTGACAGGCCACATGTAACCACAGCCATTTCAAAAGACAGATGTGTGTTAAACAATGCTCTTACCAGGTTTGTCTGTGTCTTTTTTTAATATCTATCCCTCAGAATATTATTAAATAAAAAGAGATGTTTTAGAAAGAAAGGAATTTAAAATCAAATTAATAACATAGGGTTAAATTCAGCATGAGCACACAAAGTTAAATTCCACCTACCCATATTTCCCTTCTGGTTTAATCCACATGCTGACAGTATTCTTTTTAGCTTTCTCTCTCTAAAGATATTCAGAAACATTCCTCAATATTCTTAAATGGTACTGGACAGATTTTCAGCTGTACTCTTCATCTCAAACTATGAAATAGCTTAACACCCTCTCCTCCCCCCCAAAAGCCTACAATGCCAGAAGACCATTATAGCACTAGCAATTGCTGAGATGTACATAATTTCTTTTCATATAGGTCTCTCCATATACATGTATGTGCTCCAGGCACCCAAAGAAAGTGAGACACTCCCGAATTTCTATGCAGGTAACAGTATTAAGAAGCAAAATCCAAGGACTACAAAGGAAAAAAAAATAGAAAAGACATTCCAAGATATCAGGATTTCTTTACCAAAGCTACAGAGAAGAAGAACCCCCTGAGAAAAGCATAATTAGGGATTGAACTAAGAAGTCATCAAAAGCTTATAAATATATAAAAAAACCAAATAATTAGATAATGAGCGTGCTATTACTAATAGACTGTAAATAAAATTAATATAAAGCCAATTTTTTTTCACTTTCATTATTAAAAAGATATTTCACAAGACAATATCCTAGAATAATTCTGTTTGGAATCTCACTTGAACAATCACAGTGAGCTTCCTCAGATCTGTAATCAACAGAGAGATACCTAGTTACATGAATTTTTACGAACCTTTGAACAAATCAAAGCTCCATAAATAAAAGTCCACCACTCAGGGTGAATATATTCATTTGAGATATTCAGCAGAATAACCTGTATGTGACTCAATAGAATTGATCAAAACAGGAGTTTCTACTAGTCAATGTCTATGAAAGGTATTTCTTCATTTTAACAATATTCTTAATTTAACAGCTATTTTGTTATACCAAAGTTTCAGATCCTACCCCCTCTGCTGCTTAAAACAATCAGAATAAGCTCTTTAAGTTACCACATGTAGATGGCTTCCACTCAGCATCAGAAGTTTCCAAAAACTCTTGTGCCTGGCTTTGAGAATTGATAATGTCCTCCAGGCAGATCCAGAAGCAGCACGATTTAACAAAGCTCTGAGCATCACTTAAGCGCAAGAAGAAGAACCCCAAGTACCAGCATAGGCTGGGGGATGACCCGCTGGAGAGCAGCTCTCTGGGAGTCTTGGTGGATGACAAGATAACCATGAACTGGTAGTGCCCCTGTGGCCAGGAGGGCCAGTGAGATCCTGGGCTGTATCAGGAAGAGTGTGGCCAGCAGGTCGATAGGGAGGTGATCCTGCCTCTCTATTCATCCCTAGCGGGGCCACATCTGCAGTGCTGTCTTCAGTTCTGGTCTCCTCAGTACAAGAGACACAAGCAGCTACTGGAGAAGGTCCAGAGGAGGTCACAAAATGATGAGGGGTCTGGAGCATCTCTAAGGAGTGAGGAAGGTTATTTGGATGTAGCCACCCTTAAGAGACCCACCAGCATGTAAGCTAACCTAGGCATACCACATCTGTTCTGAGTTCAGCTTCCACCACTGCCAACCTGCACTGCCCTGTACTTTTGCTGGCCTGCCCTGGCACACTCTCCCTGCTAAAAGAGTGCACCAGAACATCAACTGTGCCAGCTTTATTACATCTAAAAGGGAAAGTTGCAAAGTAAATGGATTGCTTAGGTCAACTCTCTCACAAATATAAAGAAATTGCCACACTGATCAAACAACCATGCTAATAAAATAATCTCTAACAACAACAACAACAACAAAAAAAAATCTCTTCAAAAATTTCTTCTGGTCTTTTAGGTCTGCTTCAACTACTACACTGAACTTGGTAGTACAAGGATTGAAACACTGATATCAAAACAAGGGATGATTTTAGATTTGCACTAGAGTAGCAGTTCCAGAACTTTGTATATGAAGAACACAGCATACCTTCCTACAAAATAACTGTGCTACTTTGCAGAACTAACTTTTAGAATGCATTTATCAAGAAACACAGCAGTCTGTGCAATACTTTTCTCCATTTCAAGTACCTCAGAAATAAAGTAATTCTAATTCTACATTCTTCTTGCAGATGCAAGTCACTGGGAAGAAATCTACATTTCAATATATTTATGTTATTAATTTTAAATAATAATTTTACAATTCTTCGTTTAGGATTTGTTTTTCTCCATTCAGTACTAAAAATAATTTGTTCTAGGGATCACTGCATGAAGAAAACACCATCTCCCAAAACGACTGCCATCTGCCACTGAGAGAGAAGCCTCACTCTCTTCAGGGATGATCAGCTTCATTACTACTAGGAAAACTGGAACCAGTAAAAAAAAGGACATATTTTCTGAAGAAATTGGTAATATTTTTGCAGGGGAGACAGAAGTTAAAGGAAGAAACATCGAATCTGAGGCTAAGTAAGATGAGCTAACTCATTCACTCTGCCAAAGGAGTACAACAGTGACTCTAAACTTAGGAACTTGTTTTTAGGAAATGATCAGCACCAACACATCACATACACAAGAATCTGTCTTCTCAGTTCCTCCTCTAGTGTCTACCTAGTACATAAATACTTCAGGTATGTGAGAAAGTTTGAATGTTGGGGGTTTTTTTAACTGATTACATTTTTATTTAAATGACAATGGGAGTGTACACATCAGCACCAAAGGAATCATGAAGTTCCTGTAAGTGTTTTTACTGTCTTGGAAACACAGTTTAACTCAGAATTTCATTCAAGTGTATATTAAAAACAACTACAAATACAGAAATATAAAATCCAAGTACTGTCCTAAACCATGACTACTAAAATAAGGGAAAGTATATTGTGCAGAAGGAAAAGCAGAATGGAGTTAGAAGTACTTGTGTATTTAAAAATCCTAATAAACACAGTCGTGCACCAACTCCAAGTGTTTAGAGGCATTTGGTCTTCTTCAAATGTCTCTGTAATTCATCCTGGCAAGTAAAACTTTGAGAGGGCAGCAATAAAGTAAGTATGTACTTAATACCTTTTACTTATGAAGGTCTAAAGTGGGCTTCTGGCTAAAACAGATAGCAGATAAAGTCTTCAAACTGCTTCAAAGATCAACTTAAAATATCTTTAAGTAGCACAGTTTTCAACTGCGGTTAATTTAACTGCAGGTCAAATGAACATAGGCACGAGGTTTTTTACAGGTACCTGTATTTCTTAATAGGTAAAATCCCATTTTTATTGATCCCTATTAATTATGAGTGCACCTGCTTCCTCAGGAAAAAAAAAATCATCTTAGCATGAGTCTTAGTACACAAAGTTCTTTTTGCTGCCCAATAATTATTTGAATGCTACAGCTTCATCAAATCTGTCTGATCTACAGGAGCTCTCAGGTAAAAGATGCTCTGTCCTCAAAGCAACTGTTTTTTTGGTTTTTTTTAATATCTCTGGAAACCAAATACATGAAACAGGTTTGCATTGATTGCAGTCAACTCCCTCATCGTCCACAATTTAAACATAAAATTGCTGTTAAAAATGTTTCAGAAAGCTTTATTTTCACAACCATTATGCTCAATGGGACACACCACAGCAGCAACAGTTCTGATGTCCAGCAGTTAACATAGGATGTTACCAGCCACAACATGTATAAAAAAGGCACAGGTGAAATGCAAGAATTATTAATTTTGGATGAGCTGACATCTCTGATCATAGGCTGCATATAAAAAAAAAAACCCTGTCCCTTCTTTTCCTTCCAAGTGCCAAATGGCGGGGGAGAATAATGGCCTGCCAGCTGACAGCCACACTGTTAATTTTCTCATCTGACTCCACTGCATCCCATTCTGTTGCAGGGAGGTAGACAAATGTCTATTCACATACGGCTGCACATAAAGAGAACCAAATATTTTCCTATCTGACAACCAAATCTGAAAATCAGACTGGCCATTGGTAGTCTTATATCAATACCTGCTTTAAACACCTCACTGCTAAACTGTCTCAAAACGATAATGAAACTGAACTGGCAATACATCAGGTCTAGCACTTGTCTATCCTAGCAGATAAAGTTTTAATTATTCTGAGCTATCATACCGCAAAAATTAAAACAGAATGCAAATTATTGGCTTTTACCATGAAGCCTAATCCTGAATAAGGACAAAAGAATAGGGCGGTCTTGATGTGAAGCCACTTTACCCATGACACCGTTCAGATAAGGATCATAGTCTGCAGCAGCTGCCACGGGGTACTTTTTCAGTTATACTTGAATTTGGATGGATGAGAATTTCTGCTATATCAGCCCACTTCTTATGTAGAGCCCAAGAAAAATTCATGGGTAGTATACTACAAAGGAATTTACAAAAAAGGAACCCACTACAATCTGGTTATAGTAGCTGCATGGTCAAAACTGAATTGTATTGCTACTGCAGAGAAATGGCCAAGGGGAAGTGGGTTAAGAGAACCTTAGCTTATTCATAAATCAGTTTCTGTTCAAGAGCTTTCAAGTCTCCCTGAAAAAATATTTTAATGATAACAAAGTTGTTGAGGATCAAATTGTTAACACATAATAAGGATGCTCTAAACTGAAATGCTCTAAAGATCCCACTAATTTAGACACTCACAAATACAGATCCTCTTTTGAAGTCAAAACGCTGCTCAATTGCGCATGACTGGTGTAAAAATGGTAAATAACACAAATGTATCAGAAATGCAGTGAGAAAAATTTTGACGAAAACATCATTAAACTTAGATGCTATCAGTGAATGCTCAGGATCATTATTTCTAGTAATTTTTGTTATTTGTTTAGGTAGGAGATAATTTATTTTGTGCTGTCAAGCCACACCTGGACATTCAGTCTTTCTCCAGGTTCCCAGGCTGAATACACATTTCTTATGCACGGGGATTTTATGGATGCTATGGTGCAGACTGAATCAAAGTTACTGTGCCATTTTTATTTTTAATTAAAGACATGCCTTATTCTCTGGCTGCAACAAATCTTATTCTTGAAAGTGTAACAACAGTCACAAAACAGGAAATACCATTCACCAACTAGAATGAATCTTTGTTTTGTTAAGTGACTGAAGATGAAGCATTGCTTCGTAATGCATTACTCTAGTGAAAGACACCACCATAAGAGGTCAGTTACAGGGCAGGTGCAAATGACGGTGTATACCTGTAGTAATGCTACAGAACTTGCAGAGCTGTGAAAGATGAAATAAACAATTTTAATGGGAATAAAATGCTTCATAAAGAATAGTATCTCATCAGAACTTATTGTGGAGCACTGCATTCACTTTACATTGCAGTTTTTGGGACATCTGCTAAAGTAGGCACATAATTCTTGAAAATTATAGGATTGATGGATGGCAATTACAGTGACTTATTTACATGACAAATGACTGATCTGAGCATAAGACCACAAGATAGGCAAGCCTGAGCTTCAACTCTTGCTACAAAGCCATCCCCAGATTACTTCCACAGCACTTGAACTCCTAGTCTCGATGTTTCCTTTTGTAAAAACATCCTTTAAGTGACAGAAAAAATGTGAGGCCTTGTCCAGGTAATTGCCTTTTACAATTAAATACTTTTATAATATAAATACTTGTTATAAAAGCTTTTCCTTCTTTTCAGGCTATCTTACATCTACTCATCGAACCACAGAACTGATGCATAACTGTTTATGGAAGACACACAGTTACACTCTGAAGTACTACAAGGAACATTATTTTTTGCAGAATACAGGTCAGAAAGCTCAGGAAGCTCTTTATCCACCGGTGAAAATAAAATCTATGGATATGAGCCCACATATATTTACTTCTCAATTATTTTTTATTTCAAATATACCTTTTTACAAGCAGGGGCTTTGCAAGATGAATTATACTTACAGTTACACCTATACCGCCTCTTAACTCTCTATTTTTGACCCTCGTGGCTCCTGCAGCCTTCAGTAACTTTGTGATTGTATTCAATTAGAATTCCATAAACAGTTCTGCTGTTCAGTCATATAATACAGAACCAGCTCTCCCCTATACATCAAGATAACTGTATAGTATTAGTATGCATAAAAGTTTAGAAGATGCCACTTCGACAAAAGTTTGTGTTTTAATTTGTTTCTGTAGAGAAAAACAAAAAAACAAACACAGAACACATTACTCTTGAAAAGATTAAGAGCAGGACTTTAAAATAAAAAGTTATTTGAGGCTTACCCTTTTGCTTTACTTTATATGGAACACACAGGAATGTTTCCATCTGTATGAAAAGGATTAGAATTTCCTTAAAAGGAATTTAATTCCAAAAGATCGGTCTGTCTCCAACAAAATGAAAGAGATAAGGAAGCACCTTAGAAGATGCAAACATTGCTCTTCAGAACTCATTCCTCTCACTCCTTCATGGAATATATAATATTCACACCCTCTAATAAAATGTCAGTATAAAACTATGCTTATTAAGGACTGTTTTCATACAGATGAAGGGCACGATTACAGGGCCTGTTCAAGAAGGAACAAGTGAATGAATCAATAACTTACAAATGTGTGATACTCTGCAACTATGAAAATATTTATGCATGATATTAACTGAACACTTTTGTTTGCAAAAGCCTGGGTTCAGACACACCAGTTTAAAGTATAAAATGTTCATGTTTGACTGCTGCCTTTACAAAAGAATTATTTCTAAGCCGTAAAGCATGTTCTCAGGACAGTCTCTTTGATCTCCTGATAGACACATGAAGAAATTTCTTAATGTGGCTTTCATTAAAATAATGGTACAAGGTCAATTTACACAACTGAATCAAGAATACATCGTGATATTTCTCTACGAAGAATAATCACACCAAGGGATCTCTATTTGCGAGGATCTAATTTAATTGGATCTTTAGAGCATTTCAATTTAGAGCACTCCTTATGTGCTAAGGATTTGATCCTCAAATATTTCACTGTGTATTTCTCATATCACATTTATTGAACAGAAGTTCTTCCATTCAAGTTTTTCAACCTAATGTAATTTATGTTATTAAATAAAAAAAAGGCATGAAAAAATTGAATTCTACTTGTGTGTGTGTTATCATGACATGCAACTTTTCTCTTTTCAATAGAACAGAGCTGTGAAAACTTCCTCACAAAATTCCTGAATACTTCATAGTTTTAACCGCAGTTCATAAAAGAAATCTTTTACAGTGACCGATATTTCCAGCTTACCTGAAGGCTAATTACAAGACCAATTACAGCCCCTTCTCTTAGTGGGAATTTACATCTTAAAAAGAGCTTCATGGGCTCAGAGCAATATTTTATCCTTTAGTAAGGGAAGGTGACAACTTTCATCACCAATGGTGAAAACAGCTGATTGAAAGAGAGCATTTTAATTCTCCAAAGTCCTAAACAGCAGCCATTCTTGTTCTGATCTTCACTCAAAACAGACGTCAAACACATCTCAAATCAAACTCAAAGCCCAAGATACTACATTTAGCTACATCTTACTACAGACCAGAACCAAAACCAAAAAAGCACTAATGTACACTTGTCAGTTCTGGCACACTTTCACTTAAAAGTCAGGCAAAAAAGAGCTGCAGTCAAGTACCTGATAGAATTTCCGAATCTGAAGGTCCCACAGTTGAAAGATCTGACATGTACAATAGTTTCACATTAAGATGGGCATGCAGTATGCCTCTAATACTGCAGACAACAGTATCTGTTCATTTCAGCTAAGACATACAATTTGTACAAATCCAGAATCTGATCTCTGATTACAAATGTTCTCTATGCTCTCTCTCCTCCAACAGGGGCAATGACATACCTTCTCACACCTCATAATGCACTGCTATGTCTTGATAAACTTCTAACAGGCTCATAAAAAAATGCTCAGAACACCACCAGATATAAATAGGTAATCCTAGGTATGGCCGGACCAATCACTCAGTGTACTGACCACCAGGTACCACCTCCTCCTACGATCTAATGAGGCCTGTTGGAAATAGAGGCATAATATATGTTTAACTTTATTGCCCCTTCCAAGGCTGACCACCACTAAAGGATTTTCGAGCCTTCCATGCCATATGCATCGCAGCGCTGCGTTTCAGAGACAATGGGCACCCGCAGTGTTTCCCACATCAACAGGATCTGCACATAGAAACTATCCAAAATGTACTGAACAGAACTGAAACTAAGTATTTTCATGAAAATACTCTAAAGTGTTAAGTTGACAGATATGGTGTTAATTTGTCAAATACAGTGTCTGTCCTTGGATTCCTATGTGATTTCCTGCTGTTCGTTACAGATGTGAAATGCGTATTAACTGGTAGAGGGGGATTTTTGAATCTGCACACGAAATTACTGTATCCTTGATCAAGTGCCGTGCAATGAGTTTTGTTGTCGCCTGACTCAAAATCTGTTAGAATAATTAGAAAAAAAAAATCACTAATTCTCGAGAGACTTCAGATCAGGCTAAGTAACACTCCAAGTTTATTTCTTGACTTGCACCAGTTTTTCATCAGACTTGCTCTCTGTGCTCTTAGTCTAACTCATTCATTTCTTCAGCAGAAGATTTACAATCTGTGAGAGCAATTCCTGATGCGTCAATACACCAAAGCAAAGACAAGCTGGACTCCACGCCAAGTCAAAAGACTGCCAGCAAGACATGTACCACTCCAGTGAAGGCAAAATGATAACATGGATAGAAACAAATAAATAACAAATAAAAAATAAATAAGTTAGTCTGTAGAATAAGCATTACTTCTTATGACAAGAAACTGTAAGGGAGCTTAAGTGTTCACAAGTGCAAAATTTACCACAAAACTTTCCACTGATGCCAGTAAGATAATGAAACTCCCATACACTGTGTTTATTACCATCATGCATTATGGGATGTATCTGCACAATAAATAGATATTATGTATTTACCACTATTCTTTTCTGTTACCTGATGCTGCTTGTTCCATTTTTTCAAGTTTTCAGGAACAGGGAAAAGAAGATTCTTGATTCTTCAGGAAGACATTTGGGCTCTCAGCTGTGGTAACTTCATAGAAAGCAAATGAAGACTGAAAATGTTTCACTCCAAATCTATCAGTAGGACGTTATTTTCCCACCACTTCAGAACCATCTAGAGACTGACGGTGCTTTTTCCCTGTAGCCCTGGGAGGCTCTGCTGTGAAAGTAATAGCTTAACCTTAACCTTGGAGTTTGCAAGCCTTTCCATGGGCGTTCTATCAAACTATGAACTAGAAATAAATTTTAAAAGTGGTTAGAAATCTCAGCCGATGCACATACATATACACACAAAAGATTTCTACTTGCTTTAACAAATATCAACAACTTTCATGTTTCTGCATGAGTGACAGCATCCGTATCAGGGAGGAGGAAAAGAGGCTCAGATGCTGTCCGGGACAGCACACGTTAGCAATACTCAGGTTACTGTTATTCAGGACAGGCAGCATGTTTATTTACAGAAGGGATACACTAAGCAGGCCAGCATTAAAGAAGTGTTCCAGTGGATATATTTTTCCACGGACCACCATCTCTCAAGAAATACTAGGTTATGGTGGAATGCCCAACAAAAGTTGGGCATTAAAGACCTCCGACTGGCAATCTCACAGAATTTTGATTTTAATCCTTTTTGCACTTATTAATACAAGAAAGTGCCAGTAGAAGTTCAGGGGTGCATAGCCGGAAAGCATTTCTATCTCCCACAGCACTAGAGATATGCAGAGAGGTCCACTTTTTAATAAAAGTAGAAAAATTTCAGTTTTACCATATAAACTGCCACCCAAAACTTTCTTAAATTCCATTTTATTTATGGATCAAATTCCACTAGAGAAATGTGGAATGGAACAGTAAGTTCTAAAGAATACAATTTTAATTATGTTACATGCTGCCTCTGCTTTAATTATGTAAAATAGTATTAAGTAACAAACTGTTTATGCATGAAGTGGATAATTAATGTATCAAAAATTATTATGATAATTGGATAATACTGTCTTTTTAGCTCTTCCCTCCTTCACCTCTTCAAACTCTCAGCTGGAGTAACAGTCAGAGAAATACCTGTTCTAGGCTGGGATAATGATGAATTACATTTTTCCCATTGATCTTTCAAACACAAAGCACTTGTTCTGAAGAACTGAATCAACAACCACACAGGTCCGGAGAGAGAGCAATGCATATTTCATTATCTCCCAAGTGTAATGTTTTTAATAGCATTATAGGCATGACAAAAACGGAACAAAAAAGTGAACGCACATTTTGGGTTTATCACTATCCTCAACTCCAACTCTGTTACTGTTGTTCATTAGGATTTTTTTTCTAGAAGGGGGAAGGATGTGAAGCAAACTTGCTCACAATTTTTATCCTCTTTTCTAGAAATGATAATGTAAGCTATGAATTGACATTTGAACCCAACTGTTTTCAACTGACTTTCAATGTATTCTTAACACTAACTCACATTTACTAAAATTCATAACAGCTCACATTTTCATTCCTAGAGTTATACAGAATAACTAATACAGTGCCATAACCAAAAACCTACTTGTTGAAAATATTAAAACATTTCCAGTATCTCACAAGACTACTCAGCACCCCTAGAGTTAGCCTTGTCTAGGTATTGCAGTTACTGCCCTTCTGGAGACTTTAGTTTGCCAGATTTGCACAGAGCTCTATGCAAGTTCCTGGGAAGCCCCGGACAGAGCCGTGCAGGTACCAGGTTTCGATGGCGAGGCTGACACCGCGCCCGGCGGGATGCGGCGCCCGGCGGGATGCGGCGTCCGGCGGGATGCGGCGCCCGGGCCGGGCGCTCCGCGCGGAGCTGTCTGCGNGTGCTGAACAGGCGGCCACGACACCGCCCCAGCCGCACCCGAGGTGCTCCAGCTCCCAACCGCACATCCACCACGGTCTGACCCCGGGGGAAGACGGAAAGAAAACTCAGTTGTCTTACGTTGCTGTATCACTTCTCGGCTTGGGAAGAATCTTGGCAAACCTTTATAAACTTCCCTTCCAACTCCCTTAAAAAAAGCAGCAAGTCTGGGGCAGGCAAACTCTAGAGACTGGTTTAACCGGCTGACTGTTTTCAAAACAAAACATACAAGCAACGTCATTTCAATAGGAAGACTAAAGCCACCTGCTAAGCTGCTAGGCACTGTCCCATGGACATCCTTGCAGCATGGTTGTTTGATCTTCCTACCAATAAATCAAGGTCAAAGACTACTGAAAAGAACAAAAAAGCTGATTTCCACTTGCCAGCATTTTAGGTCACCGGGAGTTTCTCCGTATTCATCCTACAATCAATAATAATTACTAAACTGTCAGCTCCTTATTTCCCAGCATTTTTTTTTTGCATCATGCTTTGTAGAAAAATCTACTTATGCTTCGGTTGGTTTTCTCCCACCAGAGTATGAAAGACACCACAGCCACAAGCTGAACACAGCCACCTTCTTCTGTCCTATGGAACAAATTCTCCTCTGTCAAAGAATTCCTGCTTATTTACACTATAACAAATATTTAAGTATGTTTCAGATACTAATCAGAAAGGAATGTTCAAATGGGAACAGGACTGATATACAACTGGTGCAAAAAGTCTTCCAGGACACAACCAATCATCTCTGGGCTCTGTTCTACAGACCTGATTCGTTTTTCTGCACAGAGCAGAACATTTGCCTGAATTAAAGACAAGTCTGCCTTCAGAAAACAGCCAGCTTTAAAGGTTATTTAAAAAACATTACATTATCAGGGTTACACAGTATTTTCTTTTGCCTGAAGAACATGATGTACATCACTAAGCCAAGGGATTTTCAAGTTACTTTTTTTTTTTCAGGTGTCTAGTGCAACATACATTTTATGATCGTAGAATTGACATAGCCTTTGCCCTGCACTCTCATCATCCTAGCTTTTAAAAGTCAAGTGTGTGCAGAAAAATGTACTATGCTTAAATTCAAACGTGAGCAGATAGCTATGGAGGGTACTACATGCTTTCCTTCTAACAAACGCTATGAAACAGAGAACTTCTTTTTATTTTTGATGTGAATGACAGAACCCCTTGAAGCTGCATCTCCTCCAGGCGCTGTCATGACTACTGCAGCTTCTGGTGTCTCTCATTCTAAAACATGGGGTACAGCTGTTTTACAGACAGGTATACTTGCGTTCTGTACTGCCAGGCAGCACTGAAAACTACATTAACTGTGATTAAGTCATATGATTGCATAACTCCTTCCATACAGTTGCAAATAGGAGGAAGTTCTTTAAAACAATCAGTTAAAAAAACAACCAAAATGGAATGACAAATTTTTAGGTTTTTTTTTTTTTTTTCTCATCAATAAGGGATCTGATTCCTGAGACAATGAAAATTTCTAACTCTTTACCTAAAAAAACCCAACAAACAATCGAATCTTGGAGTAACTATTTAGTATAAGCTGGGGGACCTGCACGGACTTACAATTATTTCGTTATCTTCCATAATATTTTCCATGTAAAGTTTCTGGAAAATGCATAGAATATTTTAAACATTTAGAGAGGGCTTGTTTTCAGCTTTGTTCTTCATGCCTGAAGCAACATTTGTGGGAAGATACACCAGAGAAGGCTCCCACGCTGCAAGAGTGCTACTTATTATACTGATAAAGAAACCTGTTCATCAGTTATCCTGCAGTTTATAAATTTGCTCTCTCCCCAGAACACTTGTTTACTCAATATGATATCATTAAGCAGCTTTCAATATTTTTGACATTAATGCAGAGAAACTGGTTTCTGAGCCAGGAAAAGAAGTTTTGCATGTGCAAAGACTGTACAACAGGATTCAATTTGGCAAAAAGTCTTCAGCAACATAATACTTCTCTAACACTACCCTAAGTAGGAGACTATGTACGATCTCATATTGAAACCACAGCACTCCTTTGCACAGAGGACTATACAATTCTTAATTTTATATTTTTTATTTAACTGACTGGTACCGGTGGAAAAGTCTTCCCTGCCCTTGAAATCTGGCATTTCAGTCCTCAGCTCAAGGAGTCTCTAATCTGAAAAAGCAAAAGCACTATATCTACGAGTAAGGTATTTTTCCCTTCAAAACTTCAGCCGAGCTGAAATGCTACATTTTAATTTCTTAGTCAAAAAAATTACAACTGAAATTAGGACTAAGTCACTCGGACAGAACCTGTGACAGTATCTGTGAGATTTATTCTATAGCTTTGACCATTATGTTCCTTGTACCTTTAGCCCTATCCTTCCAGACACTTTTCTCTGGTCACATTCCTAGATGCTGTGCAGCATTAAAAAAACAAGTCAAGCATGAATCTTCCCCCTCCTCCTACTCTCCTAGAGTATACTCCTATCTGAGACAGCGCGGTGAAGATTACATACCTTGCACAGTGCAGACCATTAACCTTGCCGTCAAGAGAAAACGCACAGCATGGAATTTAGTCATTGGGAAATGAAAGACTATTGCTGTATTGCTACAGGAGACGACAGGCACATCACCTAGAAAGCATGTTATAACCTCAGGGCTAAGCAATCCTATAGCATAACTGCAGGCAACAGTCCCTAGCAGGCAGAATTCTCAAGCAGGCAGAATTCCCCAGCGGGCAGAATTCCCTAGCAGGCAGAGCTTACTGGCTCCTCTCTGCCCGTCGTAAGGTGCCCGTCTCCAGGGCTGAGGTCCATTCACCAACTTCGGCAGGCTTGAAGAGACCACATTTGCTTTCTGAAGCAGCAAGACGTGCCCCGTACTTACCACCACTGCTCCCCTGGACAAACCGCCTCGCACCCCCACCTAAGCCAGCAATGATGCCTGACCCACTGAAGGAAACGTTACCTGGATTTCTCTTGCATGGTACACGATGATGAGCCCGAGCAGGATAATCGTGGAGAGGCTAATAA
>VZTA01000234.1:0-20140 GCA_013398855.1 Mohoua ochrocephala | reverse complement strand
GTGCAATCCATGTGTTGTGACAGAATGACAGAAAAAGCTTTGTCCTTATTCCCTAATTTTTTTTTCTCTTAAATGTGGTTAGAAATATTTTCAGGTTGGCTTTGTTGGTCTGTAAGGCTACAGCAATGCACATTATTTTTTAATTGTGTTTTAACAAATCTGGTACAAACCCCTCGGTAAGGAGTCCAAAATTAATTTTAGAAGCTGATGTAAATTCAATGGAAATAATCTGGTCTCAGACTAATAAGATGTTTGAGTTCATCCTATCTTGCTTTTGCGAGTTAATAGAAATATCTAGATAGATAAATGTCTAATTGTTATCTTCAAGCACTGGGGAGAAATCAACATCATCGGAGAGTGATCCAGCATATGCAAGAATTGGAAAGATATGCCAGAGGAATCTGAGTTTTCCTTGCAAGTACATGGATATGAGTAAAACTATTTCAAATGATACTGCAGATTAGGCTGTGCAACTTACTGTGTAGACAAGACCTCTGATAGGTTCAAATACAGGTTAAATTGTTAAGAAGATGTCAGTGATTATGCATTTTAAATGCTGGACGACTCTGGTCATCAAAAGAAAATGACAGGTATTGAGTGCAATGAGAATAAGGCTATTTCAGTCAGTATATTAACAACAGAAAGGAAGAGGGTCCTGCTCTGCACCTCTGCAATGGGAGCAGATTTTGCATTGATAATCCATGGAAAACACTAATTTGAGAGAACAGGTTAGATCCTGTTTTCTTCCTCGAACATCGTATTTGGAGCAGAAGTATGGATGTGACGAAAACATGCTGCTGAAGCTGCAACCAGTGAAATTAAAGCAACCAGAAAGCTTGAGAAGAATATAAGAAAAAACCTCAGGCAATTCCAATATGAAGAGTAAATGACAGACTTAAATGGGGTACATGGATTTTATTCTTTGAAAATGTTGGTGCCATTCCTTTTCCTCCCTAATTGTCTCACTGTCTCCTGTGAAACATTTGTCTATAATTAAGGCAACTTGATGTTGCCATGGAGGTCTACATAACCTCTAAACTTTGAAGGAAAAAGTGAGACACAGAGACAGAAAGATGGGGGTCATGTATGCAAATGCTCAGTGACTCTGAATGATGCATTTGTGGACCTTTCTTAATAGATACATTATAGGAAAGATGAGAAATTTGGGGCATGTAAGGCCTTATAATGGACACACACGTAAAGTCTTTTGGGTTGAGAGTGCTCATGTGTGATGCTTGGTTGTTTCATACAATAAAGAATGGCTCACTTTTTGTTTGGTTGTTTTCACGACTTTCATGCAATCTGATAAAATAGTTCTAAAACTTCTGTGTTTATCAAGGAGAAAAAAATCCCGAGTGCTGTGATTTAGCATATATGTCGCTCATTCATTACAGATGGAAAAGGTTATCAAGCTTATTTCTGCTGGTTTGATCTGTCGTCCTGACTGGTGATTCATTGTAAGTCAAAAATATGTGCTTATGTGGCATTCAAATAAAACAGTCCTAAACGACAAATTTATGAGAGCTTGAATTAGGTGACCAGTGATCAGTTACTCTGCCCTTGAATATTCCCATGTGGTATGAAAATGGTTAAAAAGATCTGTGTGTTGCACTTAACGGACCTCATCTTGTCAAGAGGTCTGCTGTGTATGAAAATCTGCTTTATGAGGGAAAAATATGCAAGACCAATGTACTGTGAGTAATTTCCCTTTAATGTTTTTCCATAGAGAAAATTCAACACATCAAATGTCAAACTATTTGAAGGGTAGATAAACAAGTACATTCAGAGCAATGAAAAAACAGTCTTGATGGCCCAAAGCATACATGAATGTTAAAAGCTGTACAACTATGCTATAAACAGAAAAAAATGCTTTTAATAAAAACTTGGAGCATTTTATGCTTGTCTGCTTGGTGAGCAAAAGGAAAATGAATACGTCCAATTCAGAAGCTGATTTAAGGCAAAAGATTCTTATAAAATTAAAGTTTATAAAGCTAGGAATAAACATTTGTAAAAGGAAATGCAAACAAATTGTTTTAAGTTCAAAAAGTATTTTTAAAGTGAGAAAATTGGATTACAAAAAACATGAAACATTCTTTTGCACAATGTCTGTCTTTTGCATTGCTTTTTATGCTTCCTGGTCAAGGAATGTGAGTCCTTCGGATTAGTCAAACAGATAAAAATATAGAAAAAACTATAGTTCTTTGAATTCAATAAATTAATTTCTATTCCTAGACTGCACTATCAGTATCTGCTTGGTAAATAAGTAGTGTTTTGTGCTCAGTTTAGGATTTATGCTATAAGTAAAACAATGGTATCACAGTTTGAAGTGCAACTATGCATGGAAGGAATTGCATCACCGTGTTTTGTAATTAGTTTCCCTCGGTTTCCATAATCTTCTTTTTTCCATATTAAGCTAGCTCAGTTTATAAGACCAAAGATCAATATTCTGTAATACCATGATTGCAAACTGTATTTACAACCCCAAAATTAACAACTCTTCTCTCTCGTACCCTCCCATAAATGTTATGCTGTTGGGGCACAGCTAGCAAACTGCTTGTTGTAGGAGCAGGTTTTTTTTCTATAAACAAGGTCATCAGTGATACTGAAAACTTAACTTGTTACAGAAAAGTGAATGCAGAAAATGAATGGGCATATGCAGTATTGTAGATAGGAATTAGTTCTTTTTTTTAGGGGTTAGCCCACAAAGATGTTGCCTAGTGCTCATCAAGCTCAGAAATGTTGCCTGGAAAATTAGCTTGGTTAAGAGTGTTAGAAATTAAAGATGGCTAAATAACAGAATGAGAATTAGTTCTGGCAGAAGATGTCCATATCTGCGTGACAATATTATTGGAAAAGGAAACAGGAATAGTTAATCAGCAAAAAGCTTTCTGGGAAGAAACTTAACAGATATAGCCTTCTCAGCATGAGGGCTAATATGCTTTATTTCAAACAGTGCAACTCGTATGAATATTTCTTTTTTAGTGGGTTTTAGCATGTATGAAAGATGCCAGACTGGGAGCTTTGGAAACCAAGTTTATTTATCCAGAGGAAGCCTACAGCCCCGGCAACAGCAGTAAGAACCAGTGTTCACTTCCTCACACTGAGATGCCTGTTCCGAAGAATTACTAATAAAGTCATAAAAGAGGTCAGCTTCCATGTACATTAGCCTTTGCCCTCCTTGCAGAGGCTGCCAGCAGGAATGCCGATTAATGACAGCTGTGTTGGACATTTGTTGACTGGGAACTAAACCCAGCTTGCAGATCCCTTTCACACAGCCTACGAAACACCCAGCAAATGGCAGTCTCTTTTTGGCCTTGGACAGCATTAGAAGTATTTTCCAATGAGAAAAACTTCTCAAAAGCAGTAGATTGCTCAGCAGAGAGAAAAAAAATAGGGTTTTTTGTTATTCTATTTCTTATTCTATAACCTTATTCTAGGCAGAATAGGTTCTTTTTGCAAAGTTTAACAAAAAATTCTTAAATTTACAGAAAATTTATGGGGGTATGTCAGAGAAACCCTTCTTGTGTGACAGTGAAGATATTATCATGAGATTATTTGTTACTTCATTGATGAAAATGTTACTAAAAATGAGGTTGGTTTAGAAAGGGGACATATTTCCAGCATATTTTGTGAAATATTTGGTTTTTCTTGGATTTAAAATTTTGCTTTGAAATTATGAAAATTGTGTTATATCAGAATGCACCAGAACCCTTACAGAGACCTTAAAAGATCTTTTTCTGAAATTCAGGACCCTTCAAAAACTATATGCAATAGAGTACTATCCAGGGTAAGTTTTGAAAGATTTACTTTAAACTAAGTTTAAAGTATGTGTGATTAAATAAATCATACAAATATCCTGCTGACTTAAGGCAGTCTTTGGCTTGATCAGTGGCCGTTCACACCCTCAGCAAAGCTGTATCTCTGATGCTATGGGAGTACTTAACACTTGAATTCCCCCCGGGGCTCAGCAAAAGTGTGGTTATTCCGGTGCTTTTGAATCAGATTTGTCTCATTTTGGTTAGAGCTTGCGTGTGCCTTTTTAGGTGACACTTCACTAAAACATGACCTAACAATATGATGTTTCCAAAGTCTGAGAAGCAGAAAGCTTTGATTTCTCAGATGAGCATATTAGAAAAAAGCCTTTTTGGGGAGAGAAAGCAAAGGGCAAATGAAGACGCTGATTGTTTCGGATGTGTACTTCTGACTACTTGGCATCTTTGCAATACAGTTCCATCTCTAAGAATGTAGGTTATATTCAGTCACTTGTTGGAGAGCCAAACCCTTATGCCCTAAATCAGGGACAAAATCAACACCCTTCCCTGGGGAGAAAGTACAGACAAGGCCAAGAGAAAGGAGGTCCTCACAGGCTTGCATCATGAAGTTTCCTCATTTATTTCCCCTCTGGGCCAATGAACAGTTCTCAGAATATTTCCTGAGACCCTGAAGATTCATAAGGTCTCTCCAGTCCCTGGAATAGCCAGAAGTTCATAAAATCACTTGCTATTCTTGTAGTCAACTCCACCTGACTAAAGAAAGGCACAAATATAAAGAGGTTCCCTTATTTTTACAAATTCAAGTATTAATTATAGATGTCTTCCTTTTCTAAATCAGTTCCTCAGGTCTGCTGGGCAACCCAGGCACAGACAAATTGTTGCATGGCAAGACTTTTTCTAGGTTAAAGGAATATTGCCATTAATATAGAAGAATTTTTGCATACAAGTGGGTGAGAAGTATTAAGCGCATAATTATTATGCCACTTGCACTCATTCAAAACCATTAGTGATTCTCAAGTTTCAAAAAGGTCCCAAGAATTCTCAGTGTTATACACTGTGCTATGGACCAAAAACATGTCAGTCTGGCACAGGAAAGTTGTTTCTGTTTCCTGGCGACTTGAATTAGCAGAAATCTTTTCTTTTTAACAAATTTTACCTTCCTGTGAAGATGGACAAAAAGCAATAAGCCTGAGCAATGAAGAAGGAAATTTCCAGGAAGCTAAATTCCAAAAACATGAGGCATGCCTCTTGAATCTGCTTACTGGAACATCTGTTAAATTTGTGCTGAAACTTTTTTGGCTTGCAAATTGATTTTTCATCTACATGACAATGTCCTTTGCTAACATTGTGGCTTTACAATAATTAGATCTCTGTCTCTTTTCCTGAACTCGTGCTGTATTTGTCTGAATGCTTTTGCCTGTATCAAAAACTTATTATATATATTGCACCAATTCATTCTTAATTTGTCTACAGTTTCATCAATAGGGAGAGAGAAAGAAAAGTAAGCATACACTATGTTATGATGGGAATGCAATAATAACTAGCTGACAGACACCATAAAGTCTTTTTTGATTACTTTGGTTCATGCGATGCTTTGAACAGTATCAAACCTCCACATGACAACCGAAAAAATATTACATGAAAAGGTATCCTCAGTTAGAAAGAGAAAAGACATTTGTTTGTTCATTGCTCTGAAATATTGTGCTGGATTAAAACTGAATGCATGTTACATTCAGAATAAAAGTTTGAAGACAGCAGCTGTTCAATTGGTTTTAAACGGATCAAAAATTCTTTGTGGCTCTACTACGATAAAAGATACCAATCTCTTGATACTTGATGCTGGATTTACTGAATTTATTGGATAGTTCTACTGTCTAAAAATGAAATTACTGGTTTCTTCTGGATTTTCAAGGAATATGTCTGTCATCTTTTAAAGTTTATCTCTTTAATGACAATTTCAAATTTTAGCAGTATATAAAACACAAGTGGGAAACAAATAATAAAAATACATAGTAGGTTTCACAAACAACATTAACTGTTACAGCTTAGTTGGCAAGTACTCTCATAATGACATTCAAGACTGGAAAAAAATTACCAATAGAATTTTACATGTATTAAGTTACATAATTAACAAATAAAACCAGTTAAAATCAGAAAGCAATGTTTTAAATACTTTTATTGTCTTAAGACAAGGAGAATTTTGATGTTGCCATGAAACACTGGACTAAATCTAGACAGTTGGTGAATTTGGAGGATTAATATTAATGTGATGTGGTGTTCTGACCACCTGTATTTCTTACAATGTGCTTCCAGCTTAGACTTGGATTCTTTTCAGTACCTTGCATGGTTAAGCACCCTTTAACTTTTGCCTGTTGATCAAGTGAATGAGAGACTCTAAATTTTGAATTCCTGTCATTCACTCCTTCAGATAGTGGTATGTCAAAACTGTACTCCAGTGAGAGTATCTTTAAGGCTTTATTTAAATTTTAGAGCACATCTGCACATACACTTCCAAAACATTCTTGGAGTTCTCATCAGGAACTAGTTAGCTCTGCACACTGCTTCTCACCCTATGTCTCTTATGCCTTCTCATGTAGAAAATCCCATAAATTCTTTGGGAACTACAACATATTGTTGACTTTTTGTACACATATTGGAAGCTGAAGGTGCTGTAGAAAACACACTGAGGCAGTGAATTTATATATTTTTTCAGAGGAAAAGATGCCTGCATCCTTTCTGCAACTTCCTGTGACACGTCAAGCTTCCTGAAATTTTTGCAACTCTTTGTTATGGAAATGCAAATATGTTTAGCTGAAAAGTTTGGATAGAACTAATATATTCTAATGAGAATTCTGCTAAGAATTCAAATTAATATTTAACATGTGCATGTTTCTGTATGCTATATATTTATAGAGAGTTGGATCTTAGTCTGGGATTCCAAGGCAATATTTTTTACTGAAGAAATTATTCTTATATTTCGGGTTTCCTGAATTTTTTCCCTCTCGTCTTATTTAGGATTTCTGCAGCACTTCTCAGGTGAGGTTGCAACAAGATGAGGACAGTTTGAAGAACTTTTGCATTTTTAGTTCACTTCAAGGCAACAGTTTTCTAGGTCAAAGCCTTCCTTAGTGTATATGACTCTATATCAAGCCAAAAATACTTTATGAGGTTTTGCCAGAGGAGTGATGTCAATGATCTGGCATTTGGAGTGATTTTCGATGGATTCAAGCCATTGGTGGATATGGGAAACTTATTTGGAAAGAGGAACCATTTCTCCATAGACTTCATCCAACTTTTCAAAATTTCTAGTAGTTAATTTAGCATAGCTCATCAGATGGAATTTGTGACTGTGCTGATCAATGTTTTCTAGTCAGTGCAGAGGGGCCCTTGTTAGCTGTCAGATTCAGCTGAGAGATTTTTTTTGCATCTATTTGGTAAAGAGGATTTCTCAGGTCCCCTTAATCACTAACTAATTTCAATACTAAAAAATTGGCTCAAGTATTAAAAAAAGGAATTCTATGCAAGATACTGCAGTGGCACCTGAAGCCGTTATCTGTGGCTTCCCTCAGAGCCAACAGAAGTTGAATACATTTATTTCCAAATAGCATACAGCAAAAACCTTGGAAAGTGTTTTAATATTTTTGTAATTTTTTAAAATGGTGTAGAAGTGCGTTATAGTACATTCTGGCTCCTAATTGCTGGTGTTAAATATGTGTCTAAATCTTTACAAATTCAGGCCTGCAGAAGCAAAAATTATGAGACTGCAGGTTCAAAGTGTAACTTTCTTTATATATACATGAATTGCTTATAAAGATGGATATTCTAAGGTATGCCTACTTGTATTAATTTCCAGAAAAATGAGACTATTCATATGCCTTTTAAGAATAATCTCTAGGGAAATAAGCAGAAAAGCCTCACACTATATACATGAGGCATAGTCCAGAAAATGCTTAAGCGGGTATGCTCTGAAGCCATAGAACTATCATAGAATCATAGAATGGCTTGAGTTGGAAGGGGCCTTAAAGGTCATCTAGTTCCAACTCCCCCGTCATGGCAAGACGCCTTCCACTAGACCAGGTTGCTCAAAGCCCCATCTCAAACCTGGCCTTCAACATTTCCAGGGATCGGACGTCCACAGCTTCTCTGGGTAAGCCATGCTGGGTTAACTTCCAAATGAAGCCCAGCAAATTTTTGATGCAGTTCAGAATGTTGAGATAAGAAAAAAAACTCTTATTCTTAGCTATGTATACTAACCTTTGAGAGGAAGATGCTAGCAGTAGTGGAAACTGCAGTTCCTATGTAAGTACTTTGCTGTCCAGTGAAAGACAGCAATTTTGAATGTAGTCTGTCCTCATCTGTAAGAGAAGAAAAGGTTTAGGATATGCTGATGTATGTAGTACGTTTTATTTAAAAAGTTTTCTCTGATTGTGGAAATCCTTTGAATCAATCAAGAAGGCATTCGTTTCAGAGAAGCTCTTTTTCTTTTTAGTCTTTGGCCAGACACGGAAGGGATGTTGGGCCTGCTGTGTTAGCTTTTGAGAGGGAAGACAGAGTGCAAGGCAGGGATTACACTGAAGAGACATCTTCTGAAAAAAGTCTTGAATAAGGAAAATAAAATAGTCAGAAGCACTACCTATTTTTAACTTCCAGAAAGCCAAAACCCCGAGAGATGAACAAAATACAAAGTGGCACAGATGATGGTACTTCATAGTTTAAAAACAGAATTTTGAATTAGGAGAATAAACTCAATATTTGCCTGTCTCTGAGGTTGAATATTTGTAGAAACTTTTCTATATCTTGTTACATTTCATTTCCAGTAGATCTGATTGAAAACAGGCTGAGGAACAGTGTTTGGGGTAGTTGTAAAAGCAAGCAAAAGCATATTGAGTTGGAATGAGGTGTTCAATGCATTTCTCCTTTACTTAATTGTTTATTTTTCTCATTGTGTTCATGCAGAATGGAGAATGAATAAAAATTTTTCTGTGCATGTTTCTAACTTCTGCATATGCCTTTGCATCAGTCTTCTGTCATTCTGACATGTGCAACCTCTTCACTTTAATTTCACACTCACTTTTAGTCTGCTTATGCAACAGATAGACAACATTACCTTTCTACTCAAGGTGTTCATTTTGATTCAACATATTTTGTCTTACAAGTCTTACTTTCCTTAGAGGGTAACACTTGTCATCATTATGTTAATAAATCAGACACTTTAAAAATCTCACCTTTATTAATTTTATCAATAGTCACCATTGTACTGGATTTACACTTTTCTATAAGATTACTTTATTACCAATAAGTACTAGATTTTTTTTCACTCATTCAATTAATGGTTTGAGCTACTCTTCATGTAATGCTGTGATACCTCCATGAAGTTCAGTGAAACCATGACAACAATGACCAGCCAGATCTGCCCCTCTCATTCAGTGACTGTTCCTAGACCACAATCTCTTTGCATTTTGGTTTCTCACAATTCGCTGCCCTTTTATTCAGCATTTTCACTAGAGGACTAAAAAAGCAGTCAACAAACAACAAAATGAGGAATTGCTCGAGCAATTGATTACTTAACATAATTTCTCGCCTTTGGCGGTATAGCACCTCATTACCAGGATTCCTACTTTAATTTTAATCTTATTCTCTTATTCTGGGCAAAATACTGTGTGGTCTGCAATTCCTTCTTATCCTACCCGGCAGACTTGTAGAAGT
Organism: Mohoua ochrocephala; assembly: GCA_013398855.1. Taxonomy (NCBI): domain Eukaryota; kingdom Metazoa; phylum Chordata; class Aves; order Passeriformes; family Acanthizidae; genus Mohoua; species Mohoua ochrocephala. Next base: position 10,661 of record VZTA01000234.1, on the reverse strand, counting down.
ACATCACAGGCCCCTTGCTATGAATCTAGCAGAATCTGGCATGCACAGGGTGGATGCTCTACGCCCACATTGCTCCCTGACATGCATCCATCCAGGGCACCGCTCAAGTGCTCACCCACGCCTGGCAGTCAGGGAACATTCTCATTTGCTGAGTTTAGACTTCTCCAGGAGAATTATGCTCTGGGGAGAAAAAGAACAATGAAGTTTCAGTATGGGGAGAGGAGAGAAAGGTCATATTGAAAGCAAGTTTGTTATCATTTTGATCAAGAAGATTATTTGCAAGGATCTTAATTTTTACTTTCTCATCAGTTTATTTCTGTCTCCGCAACTTTTAACCCATCTTCTTCATCCTCTTGCAGCCTACCAGAAATCAGTTTCAATTTACTATTTTGTTTTCCGCTAAAGAACATATCCTGATCCCTACTGCTCATGCACTTCTCATAAGTTTGCTGATAAACAGACATTACATTCAGTGTCATCAACGTAAAGGATACCATGAGAATCTTGCAGGACCCAGGAACATGGACTCATTCAGACAGTGGGATTTTTTTTTTTAATTTCCTTTTAATTCTGCAGTTAGCTAGCCTTCTTTTAAGCTCAGTTTCAAAGCCATTGAATTTTTTCTGAGGTGTTCATTAGTTACACTTAGTGGATAACACTTATTCTGGCACAAAGAAGTGGTCAGGGACAGTCAGAGGCTATTTGAAGGATTTAAATGGTTTTGATACAAGTGGAGGGAGTGCATCATCTGAGCAAGCAAAAAGGAGAAAACAAATACTGAGCAGTTTATTTCCCTTCTGAATTGCAGGTAAAAGGTGTGGATCAGCATCTGCAGGAAAACAAGTTTTCCTCTCCATTTTTTGCAGGTCTAGTTCTCATTGTTTGATAAGAATAGTCAATATTCGGGCTTGTATAGTTAGAAGGAAATAACCGTGAAAAAAGGAGGATGGCAACTGGAAGTTCTGCACATCGGTGTCTCTTGCAGATACTCACTAGTCTTAGGCAGTATGCCTTATAGATCTATTTAAAACAAGCAATGTGGCCCCATATCATGTAATCTTTCTACAGAAGGGTACATTTTCAGTAGTAGAAATGTTTTGAAGCAATGTTTTCATGCCTGCAGTATTAGAAAACCTCGTTAAGAGTGAACATAAGAAATATGAGACATAAGAAACAAACCAGCCAAGCAACCTGTAAGCCCTTGTTGTGCCTGTACAAAAGGAACATTTTATTTTGTGGTTAATGGGCTTGATTGAAAGTTCACTTTCAAGTCAAGGGGAGTCATTCCATTGACTTTCCATTCTTAATGGGAACCTGGGCCTAACCTAACATCCTTTAGACTGCAATCGTAGCCAGGAAATTTGTAACACTATGCAGGCAGCTTCACCCAGCCATTGGTCTTCCGGTTTGTTGCAGTCTCTTCCTAAAGGTATTTGATGAAAGCTGCAGGTGCCAATGGAGAATTAACACAACGACCAGTGACACATGGTAAAAAAGGCTAGAAAGAGTGTAAGACATTTGCATGTCCAAAGCACGTGAGTGTCAGGCTGACCTTGTATGGGATCATGCGTGAGGTAGCAAGAAGGAACGTGGCTATGGTGTAATTGAATGCTTGATAGAAGTTTTCACTGAATGAAAAGAATGTACACAGCTTTATTTCTAAGGTCCCAGGTGTGGCCAAGAGTTTTAACTGAATTAAGACCAATAGCCAACTGGCCAGTTGTGCAGTGTTTCTGTTGCACAGGGTTCCGGCTGATGAAGCTTTTTTCTCTCTTAAATCTGTGAGGTGAAAATGTTCCCATCTTGCATGTATCATCTTGAAAGAGACATTCAAATGTTTCCATTTAGTACACTGACTCAGCAGAACAATATGTTGTATAATCACTGGTAATGAACTAAGAGCCATTTACGGTATGAAACCCAGAGTTCCAGTATTCATCCAAAGTGTTTATTGAGGTGTGGGAATGCAGTGACAGGAAACACTAAATTTGGTCCATCAAGGTGCAATATTGAAATCAGACGGAGAGGCAAAGAAGAGCTGTGAATTGAGTAGGTCAGGCCCACAGCACCAATCCGAGAAAAGTTCACTTCATTTTATTGGCAGCTTTCCAAGCTTTTGCTTCAGCCTTTGTAAGATCTGACCTATATGGTACGCTTACCTAAAACAGAGCTAAACCAGAGTAGCTGCCCTTAAATCCAGGCATGAGTTCATTTTGGTTGGTAGAAGGCCCATTCCACATTTCATTTTCCATCCAGATGACCCAGACTCCACTACAAAAGAACCAAGGAAGGAGCAAGCCCATTGCAATGCATGTTTATCATGGGCATCTCTACGTCTCTATGTCAGCTGAACAAGTTTTACTGCCCCTAATATATGTCCTTCTTTATTTATGAGCCATGCAGGAGATTCTAAGAAACTTCATCAAAGTGACATGAATTGCTGTGACATTTTTGCATCTCTAAAAGAACTTGATTCCTCACAACCAAAATTTTTTAGTTCAATAATGTTAACTTCAATCAGTTAAACTTGCTCAGAGAACAATTTTTTATCTGTGAATAAAGTCAAATTCTGAAAAGAGAAAAGATGAGATGCAAGTTTGGGATCTGGGATAGCAGTGGATCCTGCTCTAAATCGAACTCTTCCATTGTGAAGAGTGCTCATAGGCCATGTGGAAACATGGATGAGAGTACAGTGGTGTTTGTCTGCAGCACTTTAAGACACCTGTCATCTTCTGCTCTAAGACTAAAGACACTTCCAAAGCAAGGAAAGTCTAGGAAATATCCATATTTTTTCAAATGTTTATGATCAAAATAATTTCCAATAAATACGCTTCTCCGAACAATTTTATCTTTGCAGTCAGAACAAAGATATCCTTTGCTTTCTAAGTCACATCAGTAAAGTGAGAAATAACAAAATTATTCTGATTTAAGAAAAATAACCCACAAGACGTCTGCAGTGGGTATTGTAAAGAAGAAGTTTTCAAACATGCCTGAAGGGTGAGGGCGCCAATTTCCATTAAAATTAATGGAAACTTGGCATCCTCATGCTCTAGGTGGCTTCTGAATATTCCACACCTCCATTCCTCTGTGCTTGTCAAGTTGGCAGAATTTTCTAATGTGAAACATTGTTTGAAAAATGGCATACATTAAACAAAACAGTAGTTTGTATTTCTGACTCATATAAAAATAGCTGCTTCCAAGGAAATACAACTCACTGGAGTGTAATGATCTGACTGGGTTGTGGTTTTAAATCTAAGTTTACTTAAACATAAGATAAACAAGGAAAAATCTGTTTAAGCTTTCAAACTGCCTGTCACGTCGTCAAAACCTAGATTTCTAAAGAAAGTCAGTGGGAAGATCCCCTTTCCTGAAAAAATAAATGCCACAAAGATGAGGATGCTTACTGGAAACGAATAACTTGTGGAAACTGTAGAGCTTAGCTCAGCATTTGGTAGTAACTTTGGTTATTGGACTTCACAACAAGAAAAGACATTATAGTCCTTTCTCTAAATACAGCAGGAATCTGTGCAATCTTCTGCACATCAAAAAATGGACAAACATCTCACATTTGAAATACAAAATTAGAATGGATACCCAGCGTCCCTCCAGTCAAAAAAGTATTTGATTACTGAAGAATCCCAGAGGTATCAGAACAGGAATTAAAGCATTAAAGTGACTCGTCCCAGTACTTGTCCTGGGATCCACTGACATTCCTAGTAAGGGAAGATGCATAGCCTTCAAAATCATCTCAGTACAGTCCTTTTGCAAACTGGGATAATACTAGTCCAACTTTCACAAGGATTGTAGGCAAAGAACTAAATACTAACTCCTAGTGATTTTTTGCAAATAATCAGTCTTTGATGCCTTATGAACTTCTGAGTTGGAGTTGCTTTGTCTGGAATGGCATTTCAAGAACAGCAAGTGGCTTTCTTTATAGGATCTGAAACAACATTTTTGGGAATACCATATGCTGCGACGCATTTGCAGCAGATGATCATCAAACTATTGCATGCAAGAGAAATAAGGCTGACCTGAGCACAGCCTCTCTTTGAAACATTATGTAAAAAAGCTTTTAAAAAATATATTATGAATTCTTCATGAAAAAGAGGAAAATATACGGATATTATTTTAAATATTTTATTCCCTGATGACACGTCTGTCTACACTGGGTTTGGCCAACTCTCTTCTTAAGTACTGCACCTTTTTCTCTTTTTTGTCTTTTGTCTGTGCCCTGGTGCTTTGTCCCTGTTGTGTTTTGCAAGACCTCCATAAAGCTCTATTGACTGCGACAGCACCACCCCGTTGCAAGACTTAGTTCCTACTCGTAACTTTATGTTCCCTTCTTCTAGCTGATTACTGCCCATCATGGCTTCCAGCAAACACCCCTTTGAAGCTAACTTCTCTCCTGAAACACCTCTTTGTAATAACCTCTTTAACAAAGTTATAACCCTATCCCAGTGCATCAGGATCTGAGCCATGACAGATGTGGGCTGCGTTTTCTCTGCAACAGGAGTATCAGGTTAAAATAAATATCCATTGCACCCTTATGTCCCAACCCCAGGGCAGTGAGTGATGCTGAGTGTCTCAGAAGGAAACACAGGAAACCTGAAGCAGACGATTAAGAGAAATCCACTACAAATAATAATTTTTCTTATTTCAGGAGTTTCTGTTAGTCCAATTGCTGAGCAAAGGTGCTTCCTCATGGGTACTTAGTTCTCCCAGTAAAATAATGGGCAATGCTGTAAGCTTGGACAGGATTCATCCTAAAGACATTGGGAAAGGTCAAATACACATCCTCAAAATTCAACAAAAGGAGTGGAGAAGAGTCAACTTTGGTATCTAACGAGCATTATCTGTCCAGTTATGCTTCTACTAACTAGGTTACTGGTATGGAGAAGTGATTTCATGAAGTATAAGTTTGAGTTGTATAAATGTCAAAGAAAGTAGATGAAAGTCAGTGAGAAGTAAAGGTAAATGATCGAAGACTTATTTTTATCCTACAATCACCAGTTAGCACTTTTGCAATGTAACATGACTGCCAATGGGAAAATTAGCCATGTTTCATGCCCGTGGGAAATTAAAAGAAAGGAAAACGAAGACACGTAATCCTCTCATGAGCTAAGGATCCTATAATAAAAGAGCTCATCATGATTATTGAACTACAAATTGTTGGCTAATCCACAGTTCTTTCTTTTTGCAGATTTATTTGTTGAATTTCATAAATTTATCCCTTTGTAAAACCTTAACTATTGAAAAAATATTTCTTAGTTTTTCATGTTAATGGGGAAATTCAATACTTTTCTAAACATATTGGATTAATTATTGTCACTATTAAAACAAGCTATGTCACATAGCAATAAGCAGATACACTTCTTTAAACTGAACCAAGAGTGAGTAGGGATTTAGCTCCATGAGTCCATGGGGTCTACAGAAAACTTATATATCTTTGGCTAATACAGCATATCAGTCTGACTGAAGTTTCAGAGCTGATGAATCCTGCAAAGGATGATCAGGCCTGGTTTATTTAAAGGGGGAATCACAGTAAAAACTAAATTCTCATTTTATGAGAAATTATTTCATTGTACATGTTTGTTTCCTATATCCATGCTTACATTACTGTTAAGTACATAGTTCAATATGCCCCTTTTGGGCTAGTATTTGGTTCTATTCTTTGAGATTGGATGTTTTAATTTTTTAATAGAACCATTGAATGGTTTGGGTTGGAAGGAGTCTTTGAAGTTCATCTAAAGGGACCTTAAATTTTGTCAATGTTATCTCAGAATTAGCAGGGGTGGATAAAGAAGGCTTATTCACAATGGCTATTCCTAAATATAGCTCTAAATTAAACTCCTCTTTTAAGTCATTCTCCAAAAGAGAATCTGCCTGTCTTTTTGTCTCATTTTTACTCTCTTTTTGCTGAAAGAAGCTGGGAAAGAGATTAGCCCTCATGAATATTCTGTCTGACAGTAATTCATGTTTTTCCACAAACTGAATACTTGTATCTCAAACAAAGGGAAAAAGATTTCAAATAAACCGAAAAAGAGTGGTGACCTTTGAAGACAATTCACAAGATAGGACAGGGCTGGGACACGTCATTCCTTTAAGTAGGACAGAGAGTTACAGTGTCTATGTTGTTCTGTCTAAATATGTGTCAAACTTCTTGTCTTTTAATTTATCTCCCATTTCCAATTTATTTTAATTTTATTAAGTTTGAAAAATCATTTAGATGTAGCAGTTTTTCAAGGATCCTTACAAGTTTCGACACAGATGCGTATAATTGTTTGTGTATTTTCTGAAGGTTTTCTCCATTTTTATCCAAGGCTCTACTAAAACTACATGCAAAATGTATATGTAAGCCATCAATGGAGTAGTCTCCAAAATGTGTGTCCAAACTAGGAGATAACCCTTCCAAATATGTTATGGAATTGGAGGGATACCGTAGTGGTCAACAAGGACTAAATGTCATTAGAAACTTTAATACAGAGGAACTCTTAATTGTATTAAAAAAAAATTTAAAACTTCTGTTTTGAGTAAAAAATTTCTAAGGATTTACTGGAAAACACACAGATCCCATAGCATTTTGAAAAAAAGTCTCCATTATAAAACATCAAAGTCCGGGACGTAAGTCCTGAGCCTTTTGTATAACACGATTTGCATGGAGAACAAGTAAAAACCCTTCCTAAAGTGTACAGAGTTTAAATGTTATGTCTTAAGCTGTATTTGTATAAAATGTCACTTGAATATGGATTTTAATGCACCTATTCCATAATATATGGAGAAGACATCTGAATGTTAAATGACAGAATATAAACAAAGAATAAAAATAAATGTCAAATTTTTGCCTCTGAGGGATTTATTCCATGCTTTCATTAGCAAAATATCGTAAGATCTCTAGTCTCTATTATCGAAATTGTGATGAATAATCTAGTAAATGTCATCTAAACAATTAAAAAAATTAACATTCTCTTCCACATACATACCAATGGAGCAGCATAGTAATAAATAGCAATTATACAAATTGACAGCTCACCCAAATCTAATAAAAGGCCCAAAATAAATTGGGATCAAAATATTCGAGCTGTGATTCAGTAAGGCCCTTTGAATAAACACATGGGAAAACTATTAGAAACAGAGAGGACTCAGTTTGATAATACATGACATTCCGCTTATGGAAAAAAATTGTTTGTTTTATTGCCTAACACAGGAAGCTTTCTGCTACTAGTGAATACCAAAGCATATTCAAAAAACTAAAATGTCAAAACATTACTGGTTTTCCCTATTTGAACTATTTAAATACACAGATTCAAGAGACCTCATGAGTGACAGAAGTGATTTATATGAGAAATATGCCATTTTCAGCTACCATACTTGGAATCAGAGATGAAGAAATTATTGTAGCAATAAAACCTGACTACATAGTACTAACAGAACCTAATACCATATAATGATCTCTACTCAAGTGATTCCAAGCACCTTTTCACTTATTACAAACACAAAGATAAAAATGGCTTCAAACTGGAGGAGAGTAGGTTGAGATTAGATATTAGGAAGAAATTCTTTACTGTGAAGGTGGTGAGGCACTGGAACAGGGGGCCCGGAGAGGTTGTGGATGCCCCATTCCTGAAAGTGTTTAAGGCCAGGTTGGATGGGGCCTGTAGCAACCTGATCTAGTGAAAGGTGTCCCTGTCCATGGCAGGGGTGTTGGAACGAGGTGATCTTTAAGGTCGCTTCCAAACTAAGCCATTCTATGATTCTGTGATTCTGTATTGATTATCTAAGGACTGCAATGGATGTAGAAAAGGTAAGTAATACCATACTTACAATAAAAGTAAACATCCTGAAACGTATTGGCCACAGAAATCTGAATACAGTCATTCTAAGCCCCAGACTGTTCCCTGGTAGTACTCCCTGCCTTGGACACAGCCACATTACCTACCATCCATGTGAAAGAACAGTTGTCTATTTACAGTCCTCCTTAACTGAGATTTATTAGTGGTTTTTTAGATTTCTAGAATCAAAATTAATTAATATCATTTGAGTTTTACTGTGCAGAATGAGTACAGTAATGCAAAAGGCTCACAGTCCAAAAAGATCCCTACAAGTTTTGTGTGCACTTTTATTTGTTATGCAAATCAGTGATAGAAAGCCAGACACACCCTTATCTGGGTACCAGTTATTACTAAATGTGGGTGATGATGGTGACATTGAAAAAAAGCCGTAAAGGCTGTGGTGAGAAGCTGACAGGGAGGAATCTCCTCTTCCCATCCTTCAAGGTTGTGAACTTCTCAAATGGCACTGCCTTCTCAGCTAAGAATACCCACCTTGTCCAACAAGAGAGGAAACGGCAGCAGCAGGAAGTAGAGCAGATGGGAAGTACAATTTTAGCAGGTGATATGGGACTTGGTTGTGAGTTTAACAGCTTGTTCAACTTACCAGGACCAAATCTTTCCTAGTGGTACCCTAGAGAGAATAATAAAGCTCACTGCAAGCAAGACCGAAAGCAAGCAACATAATGCTTTAAAGAGTAAGGCAAACTGTTGTGCAGCGTCGAGCTAGAAACTGTGTAGAAATTACAACGGGTTCATAAACTTTCTGGAAATGCTACCACATAATTATAAATTCGTGATATCTCTGAATTATCACTGATCAAAAATCTTGGATTTATCTGGAAAGTAGTGTAAGCTTAAAATTTTATAACCATGCCATCAATATTTCTGTAATTTTAAAGAATATTAAGAAAGCACGGTTTTATTTCACTACATGCAAAGAGAGGGAAAGCTACTGAGAAAAGAACAGATACTAATTCTGACACAGAATTTCAAGATAATCAGAAAAATTACGTATTCATGATCCTATATTCGTTATTCAAGACAAAGCACTTCAAATTTTGCAATGAAATTGTGTATTCAGTAGTCAGAAGCTGTTGAGCTAATAGAGAGCAGTGGTATCTGGAGCAGACTGATGTGTGCAAGTTTCTGCCCCTTAACATCAGGAGGTTTACTGGCTGAAAATCATTATTACTAATGATTTATAAACAGAAATAATATGGACTTAATTTGAGTATGGGACTTGGTTAGAAACAATTTTGTTTTGTTCAGCATATAAAGAATGAAGTACTGTTCAAAGGTATTTTTAGAGAGCATCTTTCTCTAATTAAAGTCATTGCAATGACCGCAGTATTTTTGGGCAATGTACGTATGATTCCACCGGAATGAGAACAATTTTCTTATGAACTACTTATTCTTTTCCTGTTTCAAAATGCTATTGGGGAGAACTGGAGGGAAGTGATACTCTCTACTTTTTTGGTAAATGACGATGACAGAGAAAGATAGACACTAGTGAGCACAGCAGTATGCCAAAATGGAAGCTATTGATTTCAAAGGGGTTTGAAGTACTGCACAATTAAATAAGACACAGAAAAAGCTACTTATGGCTCTGAAAAAGGGACTGAATTTCCCTACAGGTGCATGGTCTTCAGGGAATTTGGCAACATAAAATTAAATGTAAATTCTGCTTAGCAAGGCTACAGCCTCGTGGATGTCATGGTCCTTCAATCAGTAAGTCTAGGTGTTTTCTGGTGTAGGATATGCATGTCCGTAAAGGATTTTCTCTTTCTCATTCTCATTAAATTTCTTTCTCATGTGAAAGATAGTAAAAAATTTAAATACTAATTTTGACTCTTAGGAAGAGTTTACATAACATAAAAAAATCATGTTTACAGAACATAAAAAAATCCTCTCACTTCTTCCTTTTCATAAGAAATTAGAACCTTGCATGAAACTCTAGATTACCCATCCTTCAAAATCCTTCTGTTATTTAGGAAGTGTGTCATATAGCAGAGAGCTTCAAATAACAGCAAACAGCTACCTAAAGCTATCCAAATCTAAGGCATCCCTATCCTTCAACAACCTGGGACCATAAATGTACAGATAAACATCTTACAAATAAAATGAAATATGTTAAGGCATTTCTTGCAAATAATTTTGAACAGGAAAAGAAAAACAAAGAGAGAACATGATTCTCTCAAGCATCCATCTACTTGAGTCTGAGAAGAGCAGACACATCAGTCACACTATTCTCAATACGTAGATGATCAGGCTTGCTATCTGACAGGCAACATCCACGTCACAATCAGGGCACTTAGAATTTTCTAAGTGAATTAACAAGAATACCTCCTGTCTGCTGTACCAAACGTTTTAAAACAGCTGTATTTAAAGTGCATATCTGCAAACCTGAGGTTATTGCAATGAACATTTTCATTTATATCTTTACTCAAGAAGATGTGCAAAATATGTAAGTTTGTAATACTTGTGAAACACTACAACTAAAATAAATCCTATTGAGTATAGCTCGGTAGCAAGCTACTTAATTTCTCAGTGTAACATGAAGCACTTAATGCGACTTCTTGGCAGAACCAGTTGATTAACTTTTTAATTTATTTTTTCTTGGGTTTAATTTGCTTTTGAGCATGGTGTTTTCAAATTCTCACTGAATCCACGTAGACCTGACAAGACATACTTGAGGCCCAATATACGTTCTGTTCCTACACCTTCATCTCTCCTTCGTGTCTCTATAAGTCCTACTGCAAGCTTTCCCCTTTGCCGGCCCAGGATCCCAGGTAAAGACTAGAGGAGAAATACCAACTTGAAAAGATACAATCC
>VZTA01000221.1:104748-126721 GCA_013398855.1 Mohoua ochrocephala | reverse complement strand
AAAAGACTCTAAAATCTTCCCAGGTTTTCTCTCCACAGCAAGAGGTTTTACTTTTTAACATTATTCTTTTCTCGTGTGTTTGTTAAATAAATAGTTTTTTCCCTTCTTTCACTTTCCTTCAAAGAATATTTTTCCCTAACCTAGTGGGAGAGGGGTGTCTGTAACCTACTTTCTATAGAAGAAACGTTCCTCCCAGAGCATTCCTCTGAATTTTTGTCTCAAACCAAAACATAGTCCTGTAGTGTTATGTCTTCATATTACTTTTGATAAACATGAATATAAAACCAGTACAAAATACATTTTTTCCTGTAGTTGTATATCTGAGTGGAAACAACTATGCACATATAGGATAAAAAGAACTCTTGACTGAAGGAAGCATGAATGGAAAATATTTGTTCATGTTTCCTATGAAGCACAGGATTTAGAAATCCCAAATTTCCTTCACCAGCCTTAGTTTGGACTTTTGGCACTGAACGGAGACATTTCCTTCCTTCAGTTTATCTTTTCAAACTGCAGGAACCTTAAGTGGAGTAGATCATAAGTACTTGAAACATTTTTAGGAGTTCTTTTTATTGAGAAGATGGATGAACTGCTATGTTTGTACTGAACTCCGTAGAGAGGAACTGCTGATATTGAAGGTCATCAGTCCAACGCTCTGTTGAACTGTCCCATCTAGATGAAAACTGGACAAGGGGAAGCCTGGTTGGTGTGGAGCTTGTGCTGCATTCTGCGGGATGTGACCAGCTCACACTCACCTCCCTGCTGTGTGCTTTCCTGAACAGAAGGCATGAACAAAACTATGAAGATGGATTGCCTTGTAGCTGTCTTATGAGAGATGAAATTGATAGCAGCTAAATTGTGAAGAGAGTCTAATCAGAGAGAAATGATGCATCAGGGGAAACTATGACAAGAAAGTAAATACTTGTGAAGAAAAGAAATGAAAGTTACATTTCGAAGGCTAAAGCAAAGTGAGGGGATGATACTTAAGTCAGTCTTTCTATTATTTTTGCATCACATTCTGAGAAAGCAGCAATGTCACAGCTGTTTGGGTTTGGAACTAGGATATCTGTCATGCCATGGATGATACATGGATTGGATGGAGGCTTTGTGCTTGGGAATGATGGCAATTTGGCCTATTTTATCTGTCTTATATTGCAGATTCTGCTTCTCATGGTTCTGAAAACAACCCCATTGCTCACAAAAGAAAATGAAGCAAGAATGGAATTGCACCGGCCTTGTTCTCTGAAGTGCATAAAGCTATGCATTATGCTGGTGTTACACAAACATCTGCCCAAGACTGGAAAAGCCAGTAGACTGTGGTGTGTACCAAAATAAGTGGAAAACTTTCTCAGCTGGGTGGCAGTGCAGAGGCTTTTACACGGCTCAGGAAGAAGCTCAAAGCTTTTATTGGAAAAAATCCAATTTAATGTTAAAGCTTTTGTTGCATTCTTATACATGGCTTATTCATGGAGCACTCTCCAAAGTCAAAATAGGTATCTCAGCACACCTTCTTAGAATCTGAAAATTGTACAGAGATGTATAGTATTAGAAAGTAAAGGATTAGACCAGTTTAATGCTGGCCACAATAAGATACACCTAAACTAAATACACCTTCAAAACATGACCATTTCCTATTGTCAGAGGTGTTCTTTCTCTTCTTATGTTTTAACATATAGTTTTATCACAAAAAAAAATTTAAAGATTTAATGTAAAGATATTTGAAAAGAATTATGCAAATATCAATGGTTCCCCTGAATTTGTTAAACTTACTCCTTGTTAGAGGGAATTATGATAAATGAAATGTATAATGCTTGATAGTTTCTGAGAGAGGACATGATTTTAACATCAGCTATGTCTTTTATTCTAAGAAACCACTCATTAGTTGTAGCAGTAGAGCTTTGAAAGCTTTCTGCATTATAAAAACCAAAAATTAGCTGCTGTCCAGACTCATAATAGTGCCTGACGTAACAAAAAAATAGGTTATAAGGCTGAAAAAACCAGTACCCATCAAATCAACAGGAAAAACACAGATGCAACAGCTCAAAACACTGATTCATTATCTCCCAAATCTGTAGCTAATTTGCACTGCATAAGAATAATTTAAGTACGAGCCTTGGAGATTATCATAATTTAAATGTGTGAGAAGAATTCCCAGTTTCCTGAGGAAACCTTGATCCTGTTAAACAGAAAGATTTTATGCTAAGTCTCAGTTTGTCTTCTTACCTGCACTCCCATACACATCTCCAAACCCAGCTCTGGCGAAGGGCGCAGAGTTTTGCTGGTGTAAATGAGGGGCAAACCTTGCCTGATGCACTTAATCAGAAGAGCATTGGCTTTCAGATTCACCCAAGGGTGATGTGTGCTGCGTTCCTGGCCAGTGTGACATTGCACATATTTTTGCATGCCAAGTTGCATCAGGCTGCCATGGAGAGCAAACAAGTGAAATAACAAGTCCCCCTGGCATGCTGTGGTATAAAATCTGTGACCCAGATACTCCCAGCTCTGCACACAGCACAGTTCAGAGCTAGAGGGGCGAAAAGACAGCTTTATGCTGCTGGAACCTGGTCTGCTTAAGACAGGTCCTGGGGGAATATACCAGGACCTTGATTGTACTGGGATGCAGGAACTGGCAATCAAAAGACCACTGGAAATTCCTGGCCAGTTCTTTTTGCAAGGGACCAAGGCCCCTTTCCCAATGGTTTACCTGTGTGAAATGGTGACCTCTGAGAGTAACTGCATTGGCTTTGAGACTGTGGGGACACACACTCTGAGGTACCATTTCTAAACTCTAGGAAAACATGGAGGGAAAAAGAACACGTGGCATTGACCTTTTGCAGTGGAGTGCCAGGATAAAAGGAATGTGTTGGAGAAAAGTGGTTACATTCTTTCTCATAAGCCAGTAATGTTTTGAGACAAGGACATTTTTCCATCTATTTTCTCATCAATTAGTCGCTAAGTTCTCCCAAAGTAAAGCCTAAGGACAGGCAGACGCAGCCGTCTTGATGGTGCCAACAGAAATGCTGTACCTGTGCATTATCTTTTCCTTCAGGGAAAAATCTGAGAAACCCAGAGAGGCCACACTAGACTCTGGAATGTCCTTGGCAGGAGGGATTGATGTCCTTTGTGTTGTGGGTGTTTGTGTATTTTCATCATTATTAAGGTCCTGATTCAGGAAGGTAGGGAAACCTTCCCATAACTTTCAGCACAAGAGGATTTTGCAGTAAATGACCTCAACTAGAATACTGCTCTGAAGTACTGGAGAGCATCTGCTATTTCTCTGTATTCCCAGATGGAATAACCTCTAATACCCAAAGTAATGTTTCTGCTTAAAGTGCCTGGCAGTTCAGCAGTCAGCTGTAGTTTAACCTTCAGATTTGATGCAGTCTGTGTGACTGTCCTTTAATAAATATTTAATATATTATATTATATTATAATATATTATATTCAGAGAGTTTTGGTAAGCAAGTCTACGGGCTCTGCCAACATAGCCTAGGTGTTACCACAAGAAGGGGGAGATGTGAGAATATGTCAGTATTAGAAGTGCATTGTACTCAAACCTTCTGGATTGTGTGGGTGGAAAATGAGCTTCAGGATTCTCATTGTAAATATAACTAACATACTCTGTTTGTCTAAGCTTCCAAATAGTTGAGAGTACAGGTGATTTCAGTTACAGTATAAGGAAAATAAAAGCTGTACCTTACAGGTCATTCTATACCTCTGCATAGTGGATTCAAGAAAAAAAAGCCAGCCTCTAAAATAAGTTATTCTGAATTGTCCTTGACAATTGCCAAAGACTAATTATTCTGCTAATGTTGTGTGACTTACTCAAAGGCTATTTTTACCACGAAATTTTCCTCACTATGAGAATGCTTCATTCTGCTTCAGTAGTTAGTGATATGTCCTTGAAACAGAGGTCCTAGGTTTGAAATTGTCAAGGGCTTTCTAAAATGTAGACCAGTTTACTTTGTAGCTGAACTGATTCTCTCTCTTTCCATCTCATGGCATTCAACAAAAGAAAGTTTTCATAAGGAAATGGAGAAAATAACCACAGTGCCTTGATTTGAATCCGTATATACTTATAAATACATAAACATATGCAAAATAATAATATTGTATGGATTTGAAAATATCTAGATCCTCTGTACAGATATCAGAACACAAACGTTCATTAGTAGATCCAAATATAATTATACTAGATCATGTTGTCCCTTTCTTCTCTTTTTATTTAGTGCAAGTGTTTTGTTATGAAGGTAGTGGTATGATATCTCAGTGTCAACAAGCACTCCTTGAATGGTGCCATCAGGCAAAGCTCAGCTGATTTCGTGCAGAACGTGTTGATTCTCAGCACCAGTGGGCGATTTATAATTTACTTTTCTACTGTGGACATTTTGTAAGGTACACAGAACTTTCTGGATGACAGTGAATATTCATATATTTAGAATAGGGATTAAAAGTTCTAGGAACATTTTGGGAGCAGTTTCTGAACAATGACCATGTTCTTCTGAGGAAGAACTCTTGCATTTGCAGTGCTGCATACAGTATTGGGGAAAAACAGATCCTCAGTGCATATAACAAAAACTTGTTTCCTGCGCTCTGATGTTGGGTGAGGATTCCTAGACAAGCCTCTTCACCTAATCCTGTTGAATTCCCATGAATTTCCTGAACATATTTTCTGTTACTGTGAAAATCTTATTTATGTTTCTTTGTGTACATGGGGGTGGGCCGGGGGACGGATTTTGGAAGAGTACGTAGTTAACCTCTATCCAATAATTTTTTAAGAAAGAATTCAAGTGGGAAATAGTATCTGATCCAAAAATTCTGAGTCAAAGTGATTTGTTTCTTTGGTGCATCCAGGCAATATCTTTCTTCAGACTTGTTGCTTCATACCCATATTCAGTTATGAATAAAAATTTCTAGAACACTTAAAACTGCAGGATAGAAAGAGTATAGTGGGGAAAGGTGACACTGGAATTGATGTTATTGTTACTGTGCTAATATAAGATCCCTTGATGAAGAGTTTGTCATGTCCCTTTTGTAGCTGTGCAATAAATCAGCCTCGCTCGGGAGATGTTTGAAAGGGTGTAAGCAAGGATGCTGTACACAAATTCCTGGGGGATATTTGCTGAGCTCTTCTCTAAAGTCATCAATCACTTCAGCTGGGCCAAACTGTCACTGCCTGGAGGTCACTTGGTTAATAAGACAGAATTAACCCTTTCCACCATGTCATACTTTCCAGTCATTAACACCCATATCAGATTCCCAATTCTTATCTTTAGGAAAACATCCTTAAAGACTTGTACATCATCATGAAAGTAGAAATTATAAATGGTGGCTTGAAAGTTTGGAATGAAGAATGATGAATTTCTGTAGCTTGCCATACTTTGTTGTAATTGGACCACTAATTACAATATTACAACAATATTTTTATTGTGATATATTTGCAATGATATGCCAAGTTGGAAAGGGTGATGTAAAATTTTGGTTAAGACTTAACTTGGCTCACATTAGAGCTGTTTTGGAAGCCTGAGGATTGTTTTGCAGGAGGCCATGTGTGAATTAAGACATTTGAGGGGGGAAATTGCAATATGAGTATTGACATATAAAACAGTGGATTTATGGGCCTGAAGTTAAGATAAGCCATATTAAACACCTCACATTCTGCAGTTCAGATAAACAGAGCAATTCTTGCGTTATCTGTTGCAGATAAGCAGGTCTCTGAGAAATGTATTGTTGCAATCATCTGTACTCGATAGCTTCCAGCTAGATCTGTCCGTTTGGCACTGAACCGTGTAATGCAGCCTGAGGATCCAGAGGGCATGTGAAACAGAGTCACAGCTTTAAAATCTTTCCCACTTTGTCTTAGCGTGGGTCAGCATTTCTTTTAGCGCTGCAGTCTGGTCAAAATGTTCATCTGTTAGTGGGATTACTTAGCTCTGTCAGGGTTAATGTCTTTGTTTTTAAAGGCTTGTTTTCTGGGGGAGATTGTAGATTAATTTCATGGCTTCTCACACTACCTGATCTTTAAAGGTAATGACTTTCAACTGAACTCTTGCTCCACCAAAACTTCTGTAAGGGAATTCTCTCTTTTATTATAAGGGGCCCCTTAGATTCTCACAAAGCTTTGATTTTCTTACCAATCATGTTCTGTAAGCCAGTATCTGCTCTACCCTCTCAAAAAGGTACATTTTGTTCCTGCACATCCTCTTATGCCTGGAAAAAGTGAAAAATCTGTGTTTCAAATAGAAGGAGTTCTTTACATCCTTCTCCATGTCCTGAGCAGCCTAGAAAGGCATGGCTTAAGGTAAAAAAGCAAACACCTGTACTTGAGATCAAAGATTTGGGGAGTATCTGTGCTTCCTTTACAAATACCACAAGTACTAGATATATGGTTAAAACTAGCCCTAGTAAAAGTGAAAGACTTAAGCTAAAAGCTCAATTCTAACTTGTTGCTGCCCAACTTGCAATCCATTTCGGTGGGTGGAAAGACTGTGACTGACTTAATTAGGAAGATTTAAAAATGAACCATTATTCAATCACAACATCCTCGAAGGGAAAAAAAAGGCAAAAAAAGAATTAAGGGAAGACGTTAAAAACATTCTTTAAAGTGTTTTAAAAGTTTTATCAGCTAGGTGACATCTGTGAGGAAGACTTAAATTTGTTAGCCTGTTAATTTATCTTGTTTATTTTTTAATTTCTAATCAACTTCAGTCTTCAAGGATTTCTTACAATAAAAGTCCAGCCATAGATCTCCAAAGTAAGTTCTGATTTGCCGTTGTGTTCACACTGACTTGCTTCAAGTTTTATTGAATATTATCCAAAATATAAATTTGATAGAAGAGTAGAAATTGTTACAAACCTTCCTTTATGTAGCACATAAACCACCAGCTTCCTTTCCAGGGGATGGGAACACACCTGAGTATGGATAGCCACCAATATCAATAAACTATTTGCTGCAATAGGTATGTGGAAGGCATTGGCATTTCTAAATAATAATTCAGTTTTCCTTTGCTTAGTCCACACAAGACCAAAGAGAGTCCTCCTCTCTTTCTCAGGTAGTGGATAAGGCTGCAGGTTGTGAGTAGCATTGATGAAATCTCCTGTGTATTCTCTTCCAAGAGCTGTTTCTTACTTATTGTAGTGAACCTGGATATGAAGAAGCCATGTGGAGTGTGCTGAGGGTGCTGATGAGAGATGGTCAAACAGTTGGGATGATCAAAAATGTTTATGTTTGCATCAAAGATGTGCATTTCTTAAATGAAGCCTAAACATTGCAGCATTTATGTGGAGATTAATTCACCAAAAGAGAGATTCCTGCAAAGCTCAGGAAGTTCAACACTTAAATGTCACATTATCACCATATCTCCATTTCCTCAAATGCAGAATAAGGAGTATCTGACACCAAAAACTGAAAAGCATCTAGAAGGTCTATAAATTGCTGTCAGTACTGACATCTGCCCAGAGGAAACCACTGTAGTTTCATTTTTTAATATTTTTCAATTCATACTCAGACCTATTTATATAGGAAGGAAAAAGAATAGTTAAAGAAGCACAAAGTGTGCATATTTATATATACATATATAAAAGGATAAAGACGATGTTATGTATTTTAATTACCTAAATTGAGAAAGTTGTGTGGTATCCATTTTACTGATAGAAGTTAATTGAAGTAAATGAAACCACAGTTGTCTGGAAGAGGCCATTTTTCATCTAAATAAGCATTTTCTGCATATGGTGAAAGAAGGAATACAGTTTGATTCCCAGATAGAATAAAAAATCTTTAGGGATCAAGTTAGTAATCTCTTTACTAAAGAGTTGAGGGTGTTCTGCTGTGTTGATAGAGGTTCAAAGAAAATCTCAGGAGTGGTGATGCTCATACAGCTTTGTTCTAAGTTTGCTGCAGATTCTTTTACCATGTTTCTCCTCTCCTCTGAAGTCTCAGTCTTGTCTTCTACTTACAATTTTACAGCCTTTAGTAGAAAAAGTTCCCCCAACTTAGTGGATAAGTAATGCCATCATTCAATTACAGACATTAGCACTGATTTTAGTTTTGTTTAGTGATATATAGCCCTGCAAACCAGCAGAAATCCTGGAAACTATCCTGATTTCTCTCTCCTCTTCCCCACCACTCCTTGAACTGTACTGTGTGAAATGTGTTGATTTGAACTTTCCTGTGCCAGCTTAGTAAATCTAACTTAGATATGTTATTCAGAAACAAGGATATACACTAAAGTTTCACTCCTGCAACTTTGAGTTGCAATCAAGTCACTCAGCTGGAATATCCAATGCTCAAAAAATTGGTAATTGCAGTAGGAACCTACAGAAAATAAAGGGTCCGTGTTCCTCAAGAAAACAGGACCTGAATCTGCCCTTCTTGAAATCATTTGAATTTTTGCAATTATTTTTAAAAAACCATGGTTGAGGTTGTGTGTGAATAACTTGGAACAGACTTTAAAATACCGTAATGGTACGGTATTGCTAACTGGTAATCTTTCCCCCTTCCTCACAGCATTCTGATTATTTCTGTATCTGCTTTTGATTTTTTGCTCCATTTTTGATGTAGCTAGAGCATCACATATCAGTCAATTACAAGAGTGTGTATTTTGTTTCCTTCTAATGGTTTCTCATATCTTTCCAATGCACAGTAGCTATATGATATCTCTTAATTGCTCGAGGTCATGGACATACAATACCAAGACAGACAGGCAGAAATTCACATTAAAAATCTGAATAGTACACGTCCACATGAAACAGCCTAGAAAAGGCAGATCTTATTTCTAAGATGCATCGGAGTTGTCCTTTACCTCCTCTTTGTTCTGTTAAGACTTTTATATGTTGATAATGCAGAGACGCTGAAAAACAGGAAGAGATCAAATAATTTCATAGTCACAATTCACCATTTCTTTCAAACTTCCATATTCTGCAGATGTAAAAATGGGTTTAACTCCTGTTTTACATACAAGGTTATGCTTAATGTTCAGTGAAATCAATAAGAGTCTTCATATTAGTTTCAACACACATTGGACCAGAATATCAGACATTTGACCCATGACATTCAAAATGGCTTATATGTGATTGCATGCCAGAATAAAATTATGGATATCATCATACCTTCTGCCTGAAACACCGGGAAAAACAAACAAAAAAACAAACTAGAAGACATACTTTTGTATTGCACATATGATTTTAAATGCTGCAAATTACAACAACCTTGAAGGTTGTGCTTTTGGAGATAATTAATATGTTTAGGGAAATGCTAAACTTCAAAAGCAGCATATTTTCGGGGAAAATAATTAGTATGTGTATGCCACGTATACCACAGTATTGTCTTAGACAACAAGGATATCTCAAAACATTAAATAAGTAACTTTTACAGGAGATTAAACATTCCAATTATTGGAATTTTGGATTGCACTCAGTGATGTTCTGTTTATTTTGCATATGTCTTATGGGGAGCTCAAGGTCTTAAAAGGAGAAGAAAATTTTGAATCATAAGTTATCACCACTAGAAATATGTATTTATTCCTTCGGTATTTAAAAACATCAAAGATTTCCTTTTGCTGACATATTATAATGATGTCAAGATCTTAAAAAAAGACCATGATATTAATGAGGCAGAAGGCTGGTTCAATGGATGAACTGATGATAAAATGTCATTCTCACACAGCAAGTAATTTTTCTTAAGATATTAGGAGGCACTAATGCCTCAGGTGTTTGCTCATGCAGACATAACTCTAAAAAAATCTGAAACACTGAAAGTTTTTTATTGCTAATCTGTGAAACATGACAAGTGACCAGCTCATTAATTACTGTAATTCACTGACTGCACTCAAGAATTATGACAGGTTTTTAGACTTAAAAATATTTTGAGTAAATGCAACTTGATATGTTAAAAGCCTTTAAAATGAACAATCCTGTAGAAAAAAGATATTACAGGCAGCTTGCTCACTTTGATGGACATAGCACTATGTATAATGAGCCTTTACAAACATTCTTTATCCAGCAATGTCTAAAGGGGCTCAGTTTAAGAAGCAGCCCAGTGTTGAAGAAAGTTGGCAAATGAATGATGTCTGAAGTCACAATGATTTGTAGTTTGATCTCTACTAACATTTGCAAAGGCAAGGAATCCCTTTAGAAATAGTGGAGGGGGAAATGGGAATAGGTGATTTAGAAGCAGGTTTGGTCTGAGGTAGACATACATGGAAAGATTAATTTGAGGGAGTGGAGAGGCTTGACAGGTGTTCTTTTGGAATTGCCAGTATTTTCCTCATTTACTGCCTATTGGCAACACTGCAGGGAAGGGGCTGCTCTTCCACAGGGAATCTCTTCCATGCCCACCAGACCCCGACCAAATACCACCTCGTAACCTCTGAGCTGTTTTCCTCTTGCACTGAGCAAGGATTTCATACACCAGCACAGTGCCCAGCACCGCCCCACAGAGGAGATGAAAATGCAGGTGTCTGTGCAGCAGCTCTCAGCAAAGAGGGATTTCCAGCAGCTAAAAAGTATTTGAGCTGACACTGTTAAAAAAAGTAAGCCTATCACCGTGTTTTGTCAGTTCTTGACCTAGTTTCAAGTCTAAAACAAATGCTTGTTTTAGGCTGGTAGGCAGAAAGAGGAAGTTATTCAAGTGTTTTAAAACCTAAAAGAAGAACAAATCAAATTCAATTAAAAAAATCATCTGGGATGTGAAGAAAAAAAGACTTCAACTTTATTTAAACTTTATTTGCCTTAGAAGTGATGAAAATTCCTGTTCCACTGCAGACAAGTGGGATGTTCTTCTCCTTTCTCATTTATCTCAAGTGCCAGAAAGAGTAGGATCACTGAGAGGTAAATAGGTCTATTGGAAGATGAAGAATATAAATGCTGAAAAATGACATAAAGAAACAGACAATTTAGTCAAAAAGTAATATGCTAGTGTTGCTTCTGTACAGTTCCATTATTGAAAAATTTTGTCGTTCACTTGTGAAATATCACAAATTCTTCGGTCCTCATTTGGAATTTATGAATTATCCTAATTTCCTCATTTATGAATTTATTATAATACTGAGTCCTTTCCCAACTTTTACAGTACATTTCTAACTCGATCTGTTTGGAATGCTACAAAGCTTAGTCTTAATTGTTGATTTGTGGGGTAATAATGTATTTTTAAGAGCACTTGCAGGGTATTTTGCTCCAAATCATAGACATGTACGTTTGCCCCACCTTTTACTTTAGCAGGGTTTTAATTCCTTTTAACTGGATTGAATGATCCTGCATTTTGCCTGGCTAGATTTTCTCTTCCTCCTGTTTGTGTTGCACCTGTAGGCGTGCCCACCAAGTGGGGGTGAGTAGGAGATACATGATCTATGCCTTGTAAGTCTTTCATTTCTGTGCAGCGTCGGGTTTTAACTTCAGTGTGATGCTGAGCTGCAGGCACATTGTGAATTTAGTCCCACCTGAGGCAGGCGTAGGGAGCACAGTTGTCTCCTGGTCTGTGAGGGCAGGGAGGTTGCCACCCAGTCTTTGCCAGAAGTGGAGCTCAGCTTTGGTTTCAGTCCCACTGGGGAAGAGTAAGAGATGACAATTGCTTTAGAAGAGGCTGTTCTTCACAGTATGATTTGGAGTCGAATATTTATCCTTTAGAGTGCACTGAATAAATAACTTTTTTTAACAATGAATAAAAAGAATGGAAGGAAAAATGACCTTAACTGAAAAATTGTAACACAGCACATCTACCACATTTCTCTCTTTTAATTTTATCAGAGGCCTGAAGCTTCAACGTTTCTGAGATTAGTCTGGCATTGAGTGTTAAGTATCTTCAATTCAAAAATTTTAATTAATTGTAATTCCTAAAAGAATTAGCAGATTTTGGATTCTGTATAAATTCATTTCCTAATGTGTAATTTTCCTAGTGTGGTAATTTTGGGAAGGATACATTGTAATTTTCATGCATATCAAAGGACAGAGATACTAACTGCAGCTCTGAAACAAGTTAGTTATAGAGCTACCCAGAACCTTCCTCTACTCTGTATGTGTTTAAAGAGAAAGAGATTATAAATTCACGAATCTATGCTTAATGTTATTTTTTAATGGAATTTTTTTGAAGATAACTTTCAAATATACCTGGTAAACAGATGAGCATTTTCCTATTTTCTATGATTGCCAGATGCTTGCCCCTAACTTTCAAAGATACATATAGCCCTTTTATTCCCCTGTAAATTCATGTGTATCTGGATAAAAACTGTTTTCTAGCAGTAAATGCATTGTCCATATGGCTAAAAAGCTGTTAAATGTCTGGAAGATTATCCAGAGCAGCAGTGCAGTTAAGCTTTATGTTCAATGAAGTGTCATTATTTTTTTCAGGATAGTAAAAATCAAGGAATATTAAATGGAAACAGATAAAAAGGTGTTATTACAACAGCCCCTTAATTAGCCAGTTTGATTTCCCTTTTGATCTTTTCAATTAGCCAATAAACTGTCTTTTAAGTTATGTTATTGGGCAAGTACATCATGGAAAATCAGTGACTTGAAAGGATTTTAACAAACTCTCATCCATTTTTACAAATGTAAATGTACTGTAACCCTTAGCCAACTGTCTAAGTAGCCATCTGCTGTATAGATGATCACTCTGATTATGTGCAAAGACAGCAGGTCTCTACTGTAGGCTTTATTTTATTTATAAGGCTATATACATTGGCTTCCATTCTAATTAGATTTTGCACAGCTATAGTAATGTAGGAGGTACTTTAATAAATGCTCAGCAGTATCTGTGACTCTGCCAACTTGGCTTAATGTAATGAGATGTCCTTTACAGAAGTGTTCCAGAAGGGATTGTGAGGGGATTGTAAAGGGATTGTTTACCACTTGGTCTTACAAGGAGTTAACCAGGATTCTGTAACAGCAGAGGTTTGGAGATGAAAATCACAGGCTGAATTTCAACTTACATTGCACTATAAAACCCACATAAAACAAACCTGTGCTGATACATGGCTTTACATATTAATCATCCTCGCACAGAACTTTTTTTCTCACACAACACCATCTCAGATTAATTAATTAATTAATTAATAGGACCTAAAAAATATTTTTGAATGTGTGACCGATAGCTGCAGGACTGTTTCAACTCTTTTGTTGCTCTGGAGGTATGCGATTCAAGTCTCCAGAAATCACAAGTGCAAGACATAGTTGGAGGGAGAGCAGTTTTGATGAATATACCCTGCAATTGTAATGATTGTTCTGTGTCAAAGCCAATAAGCCTAGACTTCTTGTTTCTGTTTAGCTGGCATTCAGGCTAGAAATTCTGATTCTTAATGAGAACAATCCATCCATTAACTGGAGTAATTATACAGTTTTGAGGCCCTCTATCAAAGAGATTAGTTGTTAAAGAGACAGTATCAAGAGGCTGAGGACCTACACGCCAGTTTCATTAGATGGAAAATTTTCCAGAATGTTTGTTATTCCACTGCAAGCCCTACTTATAATTTTTTTTCTAAATGTCATTGAAAATTTCAGTGAGGGCAACGTTGTTCTTCTCAGTGGGAAGAAGAAAATGCAGTTGTATATAAAAATGGGTAACTGACCAGAGAGAGTGAAACGTCCAAAAGAAAAAGTGTGCTGCAGTCTTTAGCTTTTTATGTCCTATTTGTTTTAGTGAGTAAAGGTGAAATTTGCTACTGTGTTAAAGAAAGGCAGTGCCACTTCCACAATGAGATTTTCTTGAATGAACACTTTATAATAACTCACCACAAAGACATTATTGACAATAATAAAACCCATTCATATAATTAAAAGTGTTGTTTTCCCTTTAATTACAGAAAAAAAAAAGTCAAAGGAAGATAAATGCAAGCCTAGCAATAAGAGGTAGGTAATAAACCCAATCACATCTCCGGTCTGAATAATACTAGTCAAGTTGAACATGTCTAGGTATTAGGTAATAGCTTTAATTTGCATTAAAATAGGTTTAAAAACTGCATTACAGAACAACTACATGATAATGTCATGTAGTCTGTCAAACAGGGAATAGAAAGGTTTAGGATGTTTACTACTTATTTATAACTAGCTAAATGGCAGCATCTTTAGCTTGCCAAGAGGGAAGCAACACCACACACATGTGATACAGCATGATAGAGTGTAATCATAGCTGAACAAAATGTAAGCCTCTTAAAGTAACAAATACCTGATTGGTTTAGCACTGCTGCCAAAAATAAAGACAGTGTGGGCTGCTGGGTAATCTGGATGTGCGAGCAACGAGAAAAGGAATGAAAAAAAATGGCTTAACTGTTCAAAGTGGTGCCAGATTATTAAATTTTAAAAAACATTATATTGATTCAAATAATTTCTCCCTTCACTTTTCATTGTCTTGCCTTTCAAAACTATAATTTTGTGATAATCTTCCCGATCAAATTACTTCTTTGCGTAATTATGCCTTTCCCACTTCCAGAGTTTGACAGCCTCTCTCTGGAGTGATGCATTGCATTGGAGAGCTATGGAGAGGGAGAGCCTGCTGAACCCTTCCGTGTGGTGGCAGGTCTGGTGCAGCACCATGGCAGCGTGCAGGGTGCAGTCCCTGGCTTTGGGATCCCACAGCCTGCTCAAAGGCAATCACTTCCTTTTACTGCTCTGTTAGTTTAATAGGCAGGTTGATTCTGGGGAAGGAGAGAGCCAGGGAAGTAAGAGCAGTCCTTTATGCTCAAACAGCCTTCCAGGAGAGAAGTATTTCCCTAGAGATACTTTTCTTTACAATCTTTAGTTTAATTGTTTCTGTAAGACACCAACAGACGGTTTCTACTTACAGAGAACATCTCTGTCTTCTCTTGCTTTTCCCCCTCTACATCTGTGTCCTCACTTTCTAACTCAGATACCTCTTCAGCTATAAATGCTACCATGAATTGCAATGAGGCAATTTAAAGTAACATCTAATATTTAACTGCTTTCTGGGAATAGGGTAAGAAAATTAATAGGGTAAGTGAGTGAGTATGCTTCAAAGAACAAAAGAGGGAAATAGCATTTTCCAAATCCCAGAAGCTGAGTGCAATTGCTTATGTTATTGCAGCTGACTGAGAGTGGGGTGGGGTGGCGGGTGGTCTGTGTGTGTTTGTGTGTGTAATTGCATCAGTGCTATTAAGTGCTTATGATTCATTTTTTCTGTTTACCGATGTATCTCTAAACCTAGCATAATTAGCTCCACCTCTGACACGAAACTCAAAAACTCCTCAGAAAGATAGACTCAAATGTGGGCAGCAGGCTCTCATCTTTCAGAGACAGGAAATATTATAATAAACTGATTTCATCTGTTAATCTCTAGGGTGACAAAATCAGAGATTTTGTATGGCCATTAGAAAACCCTGTGCGTATTCCATAAGCAGCAAGAACCACTGTGTTGCAGGTCTGTTTTTTAAAAGTGTTCAAAATAGAATTTTAATTGAAGTTTGTGGGAGTTGCAAGCATTTAGACCTTTTGAAAACTGGCCCTGGGGTTTTATTCTTGGAAAGTAAGAGGAAAACTGTGAGAAAATAAAGTTCCTCATATAACACAAACACAGCGCCTTTTTTTTTTTTTTCAGAGTAGAATGTGTTCATAATTTCTGCCATATCTTGTTATTATCAATGGAAATCTAACACATGAATCAAACATTCAAGCCAGTGTGTTCAGTTACTTTATAAAAACTGTTCACAATAGCTGTCTTTACAGTGAAGTTATCAATGCACAAATGGAGGGCTGGCTGAAAACCACTGAAGGATTTGGCACTTGATTATCAAACCAGCCTTTGCAAATGACAGCCTGAGACATGAAGGACAGCCTTAAGAGGCTCTGAGGAATGACAGTAAAATTCCCCATTGAAATTATTTAATGAATTGCTGAAATGATGCAAATTCTAAAGGAGTGGAAAGCTATGGACTCTCTACAATAAAATACTTTCAGCAAGTACCCCAGTGACATTTTCTTGCCCTTTTTGAGGTATTTAAAGCTGGATTTTTGTCCAAAGTCAATTGGTTTGTATTAAAAACTGTCGAAGATTCATGGGGCTACAACATTAGTACAATATAGAGTCAAAGTATTTTTGTATACTGGAAATTATGTTTGAAACAGCTACTGTAAGCTTGAAGTCTTAAAGTACTATTTTTACTGGCTATTTCCCTTTAGTACAGAAAACGTCCCAAGTGTCAGGTAGCAAGTGGATACGTCTGAGCAGACCTTAGAGTTTCAGCTGTAAAGCATATTTGAGTTTTAAAGCCACACTGGATGATTACACCAAGCAACGCTCAATCTCCTGACATGACTGAGATGGGCATGAATGTATAAACTGGTTGGGACATTCTGTCTTCATGTTCTTTGATTCTCTGCTTGTCCTTATAAAGAGAAAAAGAAAGAATAGAATAGAATAGAATAGAATAGAATAGAATAGAATAGAATAGAATAGAATAGAATATGAATATTACAGGACAATTTTTAACCAAATTGAAATTCCTGGTGTATGGCAATGTCCCAGGCGAGAAAATAGCCTTCTATCCATTCTGGTGATTTCAAAGCAATTTTGGAGACCACTGATATTTCTTTTGATTTGTGACATATGTGTTGCTGAATTTTGCTGTTTTCTATAGCAGAAAATACCATATATTCGATTTTTTAAAAAAAATAATTAAAAAAAACCCCACAACATTTTCCTCTTTTTAACTTGTGTGTCAGTAATTGATGGGACAAGTCTGTGGGCAGATTTTTGGCTTAAGACAAACTTTAATCCACTTAGAATCTAAACATTGTTTCTGAGGCTTCTTAGCTACCAAAAAATTCACTTCTTCTGAAGTGAATGTGCTGTCCTTGATGTACGTGTAGTCCTTGGCAAACATCCTGGAGACATTCTGGGAAAATATGATTGCACTTTGCAAAGTCAAATATGCATATAAAGGGTATTAATAACCACACATTTGGGAACATTCTGAAAAAATATATTGGTTTAAGCATATTCTCAATTCTGAGATAATGTTAAAAACATAATTTTGAACCCATTCATGTATTATATAAAAAAGAAAAATATACCATGACAATAGAAAATGTGATACTTCTCAGCTACTGGCTTTTATGAGTCACTACTGAGAAAACAGATAATGATCTCTGTCTCCAAGGTGCAGAGATTTGTCCACAAGAAAGGGAACTAATTTACATATTTATCTGTAAAACAGAAAAATAGCAGTGTCTAACCACGCAGCGATCTGTGCACTTATAAATGAAAGATTTGCACATTTAAATAACAAGAAATTTTATTTTTGCTTCCTTATCTCAGTTTGACAATAAGTGTATCTGAACTGTAACATTTCAATTGTAATGATGGCACCTCATCGCTTCCTTACTTTGACCTAGAATGTCATTCAACAAAAGCCTCTATAGGTCATTCTCCCAGCCAAGCAGAACAGAGTTGATTCTCAGTAATACATACTTTTACTGATTAAGTAAAATGAATGTAAAAAAGTTGTCACAAAACATTCTGTGATTGAATCGCTCAGCTCTGCGTTTTCTCTTTAGTCTCATGTCCCTTTTTTCTTGTTACAAATAATTTTTCTTGCCAAACACGTCAACCAGAAGCATCTTAGGGCAGCTTAATAATGGAATGGAAGCCTCACTTCCTGTAAAGATAGATCAGTGAAAAGGAAACTAAAATTTGCAGAAATGGGAGGCTTGACCCTCACCTTGGTCTCATGTAGCTCATTAACATGGAGTTTCATTTAGTGACATCAATAATCTTTCTACTGTCCTTCCAGTGTTGAGGGAATTAAGTTCCCAAATCAGCAATTTCTTTTGGACAGCAGTACCAACCTTTTCTCATCTATGTAACATTTTATATAGTCTCTTTAGGATCATCTGGTAATGGAAAGTGGCTGGCACAGTGATGCATCAGAAGTAACAAGACTAATAGCTATTACTTCACATCTTTTTCTTCAAAGCACTTTTATATTTTGGCACAACAGTCAGGTGATTTTCTAGCGAAGATGCAATGGATTGGTGGAAGTTCTACCTGATGTAGCATATATAATTGACAGTTTTCTCTAGAAACATAAATTAATAAAAAAAAGCTGTAGGTTTTCATTTTCCTTTTCGTGTAAGTATTTCATTTTGGATAATGTATAGCCTTGCATTACCACTGTTGCACAAATAAATGACAAGTCACAAGTAATAAGCTTCAATTATTTAAGCTTTTGTAAAACCCTTACTAAAGTATTTCCAGATGACTCATATTGTATGAAATCATCTCAGTAGTTGCTCATCTGTTACTGATAAGGGAGGCACAAAATGCATCATAGCAATACGATTTGGGGAAAATTTTCTGATGCACCTAAATCGTAGAAGATCTAATTTTGGGGGCTTTGAGCTATGCAGCTATGCAGTCAGACATCGACTAGAATGTAAATGCAGATTCCAGTAGGATTTAGAACTTCATCTTCTTACAAGCATCTGAAAATTCTGGGATCATTTCTCTGCAATTTTTAAACATCTAAATATTTTCATACGTCTTGGATTGTAGAAGTCAAAGTGTAAAGAAATGTAAAGATCTGCAGTATTGAAGAGTGTAGCGTTTGATTCAAGTGGAATTGAGGGACCAAGAGTCATGATTAAAATATTTCAGATATCTAAAACCCCAAAAATGTTAGGGCCACAATTTCGCCAGGTTCCTAATGTTCCGAATGCACAGATGATCTCAATCTTATAATGAGAAGATAAGGTCTTCTCTTTTTCATAGCAGTCTTATTTCTTTATCTGCATGATATCAAGGAACCTAAAACATAAATCCATTCATTCCCTTGGGTTTTATTTCAGGCCGCGTTTCCTGTGGTTGTTTACAGTCTCCTTCCATAGTAAAGCTATCACGGATCCTGATTACAAGAGTATGTTTTGTTTATTTATAAGCTTTCAAAAGCTGCTCATCGTTATTTTTCTCATCTCATTTTGGCATTAATGAGTGCTGCTTTAATGTACTCTGGAAAGGGAGTAGAAAAATATTCTCCTAGTTCTGAAGATGAAATGAGGGATAAGAGGTGGAAGGATTTGTTCTAGTCACACAGCCAGGCACCATATCAACAGATTATGAGCCAGATGTTTCCACGGCCCTCACCAACGCAGTACCTGAGCACCTGACCACCATCAGTTCACTTGCCCTTCAAAACAGCCCCGTAAGATGAGGAATTTCTACAATACTCAAGGTAAAAAGGAAGAATTGAATTACAGGAAATCTAAGGGTGCAGTATGAAAGGTACTTAGACGTTTATTATCTTGAAATTTTCCAATAACAATATAGCTGGAGCAGGGAATTAAACCTGTCTCCTAAGCCTTGAGTAAAGGTGAAACTGCTGAACAACCTTCCTCTTTCTCCTTGGAAAACTCCTGCTACTCCATATGACACAATCTGGGTCATATCCCAGCTAAGCTTGTTTCTTTTCTCTACTGGCATGCTGCTCAAATACGTGTGCACAGACTGTTAGCTAAGGAAACTGATTTATTGGGGTCATCTGCAAAGGTTAATTCTCACATGGGGAATGCCATTAACAGGTTGGCCATTGACTGTCTAGATGGTCACAGAGATTTCTATAACAGACATTTTGTGACACCTTCTTCACCTGTATCAGCTGAGACTCCCTGAAATGCTGGTCAGTGAATTATTGTAGTTCGACTAACCACGGTCAGCATGGCCGCTCTGTGGTCTGTTGGCTACCTCAAGCCATGCACAAAGCAGACCCTATGGAAACATACTATGCTGTGAATGTATAACAAGCATCTTCAAAAGTGCCCCTGAGCATAACACAGAGCTGCAAATAGAGTTCTCCATCAGGGAGTTTCTGTCAGTCAGCTGATGCTGACGTCTGTGTGAGGCCAGGACAACCTTGCTGGTGTCCTTTTTCTACCCATAACAAATCTCACCTAGGCAGAAACAGGCTGTGGAGCAATTGCTGCTGCCCTATCAAGGAGTGAGCATGTGTGTCTGTACCCCCACCTGCATTATTGTTAAAACTAAGTTATAGCCCTTAAATCCAGGCCATACCAGCACACGTATTTTTAACTTTTTATCCTTTAAAAATACCCACATTCATATCCCTGTTTTTGCAGGGCTTCTGGTCAGATAGCCATTTTTTTACTCAAGTAAGAGGACTGCTCAGAAGGTCCTTTCTGGGAAGCTCTATCTCTGCAGAGCCCAGGTTTTCAGTGCCACCCATGAGAGCAGCAGCACCTGTTCTTTTGGCAGAAGGGATATATGGAGAGAATGAGCAGAAAGAAAGCATTGTTTTCTACCTACTTTCCCCTCGTGTTATTGTTTCCAGATGAGTCAAGTAAACAGAAAAGATTCTTGAATAACTGAGTGACTTGTATGTGCTTTTGCATATGTCTTAATGTATATTGCTGGAGAGAGGAATCAAGTTTTGTGTCAGGGTTTTACAACACAATCTTTTGTTGTTCTTGTTTTTCTGTTCAGCATATTTTATTTAAAAAAACAAAAAAGGTGCTGAATTGAGCTCATTACTCGTCAGACCTCAGAAATTGCTCTGTTTTCCTGAACCAGAAACCAAGTCAGAACTTCAGAACTGGGCCTAATGGTTCTGTAATTATAATGTCACGTTATCACTATGTTCTTTAAAATGTCAACATGAGGAGAAAAAAGGCTGTGGGCTATTATTTTCTCATTATTGCGGTGTTCCTTTGAATACTGTAAAAAACATCAAACACATATTAGAAACAAAGGCAGACCGAGTAAATGAGATCATGCTGAGGCCTTTGTTGCTCTGGCTGGATTGTTTTTGATGTCTGAACTAGCTCAGTAACTGGCTTTATCTTTATCTGGGACCACAATGCAGCCTGCAGCATCAACACACCCAGCCAGACAGCCAATAACCATGGCTGAGGTTCTGACCTTTTCATATTTCCTCACAACTAATAAGTAGCTAAGTGAGAACTTTTTTTCTTTTTCTCTCTGGAAGACACTTCTCATACAAAGCAAAACACAGAAGTGTTATGTTTATGCAAAATTCAACTACAGTTTCATTTGAATTTTCTTCTTCAGAAACTGTATTATGGAAAGCACCTGTGTGTGTGGAGAAGCACTTCTTGTTCTGCTGCTTTTCCCAAACCTCAGGCATGTTTGCCTCAGCGCTCTGCATCACAGATTGGCCTTTGCAAACAAAATACAAAGATTTTCAAAAGCATTTTAGTAAATTCTCAGTGTTCTTTTTTTAGTGTAGAATATAGGTGTCCAGTAGTGTTATATTCACTGAGAAGTATCTGAATTGAATCACAAGGACTAACATATAGTATTTTCAAGGCCAACTGATGTGCAAACTGGTTAACCTATTTCCTCTGGTTGCTGCATTCCTGGTGAATAGTTGTCAGCTATTTGCTGTGGCTTTCAAGGGTATCATCTGTCAGTAATTTGGTCTCTCCGATGGATTTGAGGTAGGAGAACATCTGTCTTTGATTCGTTAGGATCCTGCTTTGAGCCCTGCATCCTTAAACATCTGCAAATACATTCCCAGTAATATTAGGCCTCCAGGGTTCTTGCTTTACTAACTGATGAGGTCCACTTTAGAGTCTTGTAAAGTGTGGGTACAGACATAATAGTCTGGCCAGAGCTAAAATCATTCACTGGATGTTATATGATGCCTTGAGTGCTACAGGCCTAGAGATAACAAAAGTAAAACCTGGTATGCTTGATTTCAACGTGAGATCTGAGAAAATGCATTCAAAACCTTGAAGAAAGGAGACTTGTCCAATTGCATAAGGAAACACTTCTCAGTGTTTAATTCTCAGGTAACAACTTGCAAGTTCACAATGACTTCATGTTCAAAACTGCCTATCAGACGCTTTATTTAAAATCTAAAATGTCGTAAGTAAAATACAAGTATCCCTTTCCAACATTATTAACAATAATCATCCCAGAGGACGGCAAATAAAAGCTGTAGTATTGCATTCCAGTGACTGCAGCTGGACCTGCATGTGAGAATGATGCATAAGTAAT
>VZTA01000221.1:0-104726 GCA_013398855.1 Mohoua ochrocephala | reverse complement strand
AAGTAATAAGAGATTTGCTTTGAAGCTTTTTATAATCTGTGTTTATGACATAAGTGAGATTTCTTAAGCCTGTCTTTAATTGAACCGAATACTTCATTGAATAAAACAAGAAACTGAAATACATAAAGCAATTTTCTTCCAGCACCATGCATTTTTAAATACTTGCAGACTTTTTTGCAAATGCTTGTATTTTCCAAATTTAAAATGATTGTAATTTCTTTCCAAGAATTATTCCTTGGCAATGCAGAGTTTTTTTTCTCTGCTTCTGTTGCTTGCTGATGAAGCGTAGATGTGCACGAGTTCTGCAGGTGTCAAAACATTGTCGTTCAATATGGAGAAACTCTAGCTTGAATAGAATTGAGTGACTTCAGTTGAAGACTGAGTGTTTGAGGAGAAGGGGAAGCAGTGGAAGATATTTTGCATCCAGACTGGTGACTTTGGATGTCTGCAGAGATTGGGATGCAGTGCAAGTGACTGGGACTTCACTCTGGAGCAGCAGTTAAGGCACAAAGCTGAAAGAGTAACAAACTTGCCCTCTTCCTCTGTGTTCATCCTTTGAGTGTGCTTCTTGTCTCTTGCTCCAAGGTAAATTTGCAGCAACTACATTGAAACAAAAGCTGTGGACCAGAATGGCAGAACTGAGGGCAGGAGTTCAGCATCCATTACTAATGTAGGTGCTCTACATCCTTCTTCCTTCCTTTTGACCAGGAAGACCACTGCCACTTTCATTCAAAATTACTTTTCTCCTTCCTAAAAGTTACATTTAAGGGCAATAGAGAGGAAAGGGGGAGAAAAAAAGAGAGAAGGGCCTACTTCTGCATTCTTTTTAACAAATATTATTCCTTCTGACAACGATCGTGATCATTCAGAAGTATAAATAAAACTTTCACAGAGAATGTGGGGTTTTTTCCCCTTTCTCTCTGACTTTTTTGACAACCTATCTCCTAACTTGAGAACCAGCCATGGTAATTCTACAGGATCATTCTGATACCCCTGGCCACCTGTTGAACCTGTGGCTGGTTCCTCTGGGTGATGATAATGGTGACGGGAATTTAGAGGGGGCAGTAGGGAACCTTTCCACCAAGTCTCAGAATAATTTTGCAGTTACTGTGTTACTCTTTTGTTCACTGTGGGGATATTTGCCTGTATTTAGAAGCTTAGGGTACAGGCTGAGCTTAAGTCAAAATGCACTGTCAAAATCCACAAGGCTCCCTTGTGCAAAGAGATATTTAATGAAAATGTTGTTTGTACACACATGTGCAATGCAGGAGGTTTTGCAGATGCACACAGAGTTTATCACAAGTATCAGTGTCTCTTTGTATGAAATAAATACGATTGCAATGTAAGGGACAGGTCTGGCAGAAGCAACTTGCCTGTTCTGAGTTTGTGGATTAAGAACAATAGGATGTTTAGCTCAGTTGTTTAGAGCATGGTGCTAATAATGCCAAGCTTGTGACTTTGATCCCTGTATGGGCCAGTCACTTAAGAGCTGGACTTGGTGATCCTTGTGGATCCCTTCCAATTCAGAATATCCTGCGATTCTATGTAAAAGTCTGGGCCGGGATGAAGCATAGTGGTTACAAAAAGCTAGCTATTATATAATATACACATTCTATAGTGTGTCTCGGTGTATAAATATTTTATATTATGATTGAATTGCATATTTTGATTATACAGCAATGACATACTTGGGGATACAAGTACTAACACTGCTAAGAGATGATCTCTTTTAACACTATCCAGCCATGTCGTAGCAGTTGCCTGTACAACAATGGACAAGCTTTTGAATTAGCTATTGTTGCAAGTCATTTTATGGACAGAAAAAAGCATCGAAACATGGTAATGTATTGTTATCATTAAATAAAGAGTAGAAATTATTTTTTTTATCTTTTTCAGAGGAATAATTTTCTGGGTTGGACAGTCAATACAAGGTGGAGCTGAGTATTCCAAATTGTGTTGCCATAAAGGCAGGCTGTTGTTTCAGTCACCAATTTCACAGCTATCACAGAATGATGAAGATTTTTCCTCCCTGGTTTGTGCCTCTGCTTTTGATTAGGCTTTTTCTTCTACCTGGGAAGGGTCCTCGCTGACTATTTGTTGAGTGAACCTCAGCAATGAGGCACAGGAATTGGCTGTACACTGACAACTTAACTGTGCTGTGGGCTAATTCCAGCTCTAGATATACTGTCAAACACCAGAGACCATTAATCTCCTCTATGGCTATGTTATCCAGCATTCCCATTTCTTCTGCAAGGGAGTAGTGTCAATGTTACTGCTTTGAGAAAATGATGCCACAGACAAATATAACGGTGTTTCTGAAATGTAGATGTATTTGAAAGTCTGGCGAAATTCGGTGTTGTTCTTGTGTCCACCCCAGCAGACTGTGTAATCTCTATTATGACTAAAAGTCATTTGTACTTCTTAAAGATTCATCCCCCCACGTTTTGTTTTTTTTAAAGATGACAATTAAAGATTTAATTGGTTTTTATTGTTTAATACTGAGACAAGGAGACAGCTCTTTCACTTCCTTCTTCTCCCACAACTCCTCTCACCCATCTGATGTGTCTGCAGTGCAAAATGCCAGTTGTTTTAACCTTGTGTAATAAGACACTTCCAATAACAGTGCTAAAGACACTCAGAAATGTTTCCCTTGGAAGTGTAATTTTCTTTTTGAACAAAAATTAACACTACAGAAGACATGTTTTCTGGCTGACTGGCAGCAATTAATTGGAAACTCCTGAATGCTAATTCATTGGAATCAGTTTGGAGTGTGTTACCTGATTTATTTTTGATTGAGTGATCAGACATAATTTCTTTTCACAGATAAAGTTACTAATGCTTCCTGTTAATTTTCTTTGGTTTTCTTTAGGAAGAGGAGCATTTTTAGCATTGGTGGGGGGTTTTTTGTGTCTTGAGCTGGGGGGTTTTTTTCTGTATCAATTACACCATTGAGGTTCAGGCAATGCTGCAGCTAGGAAGGAGAAATGGCCTCTTTTCCTATTTAGAGCATTCCAGGCCAGGCAGATATGCCCTGAGCCTAATTCTATTCCCCTGCCAATCCCTGCTAACATGAATGGGAGGAATCACTTTCTGCCTCCCTTGGCTCTGTCTTTATCAGCAGTGATGCTTTGAGGGCAGTAATAAAGAAGCACTATCTTAATGACATCAGGAGTGACCTTAATGGACAGGGAGATTGTTAGGAGGAACTGCTGGTGATTAGTTTCGGACTAAGGGTAGGAGATCTCATGAGCACAGCAGAGAATAAGCCAGGGAACTGGTAACTCTCCAGATGAGAGAAAAAGGGGAGCGAGAGTGAAAGGATTCAGCAGAGCCTTAGGGAAAACAGCTTTCTTCAATCGATCAAAATGTGTTAATTTTCTTGAAACTTCAGGCTCTTTTGTAAGTAGTGCATGGGCAACTTTGAGAACGAAGACAAATGTTATAGGAGATCTTGACTGATTTCGCTAGTACCAATTGATTTTGTAAGTGTTATTTTGGTTTTTACAGTAGAAAAAGGATTCTTTTTTGCCTTTCACCTGATAATTGTTTTACTCAGGTTCTCAAGTTCCTTTATGGCATCTTTTACCCCATACACATAGAGGAATGTTTAGTTTCCCTGACTAAACCTCTTCTAAACATCTAGTTCCTGCACTGATAGCTGAAGGTGAATCCCTTAGGTTCTATAAATATGTGAGAATAATATCCAGTCTAGCAAGAGATCCAGCTCTCCATGAGTTGATATGTCCACTTTTTCTTGTAATAGAAGAGCTTTAGGTTGTCACCACCTCAATTATCCCCCAGCTTACAAACAGGCATAGGCCTAATAGGCCTAATTATTTTGCATCTGGTATATGATTATTAGAAATCTTGACATGATGACAAGATTAAAAAATTTTTTAAAAAAGTAATGCCGACTGTCACAAAGTAAAAAAAAGATCAAGGAGAAGAAGAACAGCAGTAGTTTCCCTTTTTAAAAAATAAATAATTACAGATAAACAAAAAATGTGTTCTTCAGTATAAAGTTGTGTGGCTTAGGCATTTATTAATAAGTGTAGACATTTATTTAGTTTTGCAAGTCTAGATCTGGCCCAGTGTGGCAGCAACTGAAGGTAAGCTTTGTGCTGGCTCGTATGAAACAAATTAGTGCTGTGAGCTTTGTTCTTATGGCTAACCTGCTTTTAATCAAGAGCCATGATTACAAGTGCTCTTGTTCATCAGAGCATCTGAGAGGGCCACTGACAAACGCGAGTCGAGTATGAACTATGTCCTCCCTCTTGGAAGAAACCTCTTGGCCACAACAGAGGAGACAAATGAGTGGGTCATTGTGAGGGGACAGCTGCATAAACTCTTGCTGTCTGTGGGTGAGGAAACGACATAAATTTCCAAAGATCCAGTCTGGCACCTGGCCTAGCCATTCCAACCGCTTGATATTAAGAACTATGTGTGGGTTTGGAAATCAAATATCTTCTCTTTACCAGAGCTACCACTCCAGTGAAAAGCATTGTACCCTGTCTATACTGTTCACTGAAATAGTTACAGTGGCCTGAGAGAGGGAGTGAGTAAGAATATACTTGATGATCAAACTTATTGCTAGGTCTGAAAAAATCCTAGGCATTTTCCCTGCTGACCTACTTGTCTGGGAATTTAGATATATTTATTTAGGGTAACACTGTGCTTTAGAAGGGTACAGTTTGGGAGAGCTATCACATTATCTTTTCAGTCTGTCGTGAGGATATACAGTCTTACTCATTTGAATGTAAAGTCCTGTAACTGCTTTTTCCATAACCTTTGCATATCACTTTGAAATGTGGCCAACAGACTTGTGTGTAATCTAGAAAAGAAGTTACATCCTAAATTAATCCTCAGCTAAAGCATGGTAGTGGTTACATCATCTTGCACGCTGCCATGAGAAGGTTCCCCGGCTGCGCTGTGTGAGAACATGAACACTTAGGCAACAGGTGAGCAAGGAAAGCTGTCAGAGTGCAGTAAGTGACTTAGCATCACAGATTCTGACACTAAAAATGGTCTACTATATTTAATCTTGCCTTCTCCCTTCTGAAAGCATGGATTGCACAGAGTCTGACTCCTTTACTTGCCTGTATTTTTCCTTTTGTCAAAGCTGGGTTTTCAGAAGCGACGAGCATAAGCAGTAACCCCCAGTGCTGTAAGTAGGTCTAGAAAATATTACATCTCTCTGAAAACGAGATTTTACTTTCTAAGTAATAAGCTTTCATCAGTAGGAAAAAAACTGATCTGAAAAACAAGGTGGGTTTTTTTTTTGCTAGATCATCTCCTTACTGCACTGACTGTTTTGAAGCTAGCTTTTATTTCATATTGAATCTGGTTCAAACAGAAAGGCATTCATTATTATCTGGCAGCATTATAGTTGACATCTAAACCTGAAGAACCATAATTTGTCTTTGACATCAAATAATCCGCAGTTCAGAATTAAAGACCTTAATCAGGGGGGTTCTTTTGTTGTTTTTTTTTCCCCCATAACCTTGTCATTTATTTTTGAAACAAGGACTGTTACATCTGTGAGAAAATGGACATACATTTTGCACACGGTTAGTATCCTTTGGTTTCATTGGATGAAATTGCAATCACAAGAAATTTTCGATGGGGTCAAGACATATAAATCCTTAATAAAAGTCAAATTGGTTTTGTTCTAAGCAAGTGTATGAAGGCAACAACTAGGAACAAAATAAATTAAATTATGACCAAATTATTCAGCTCCTTCCTTACCTTGGCTGAGATTTATCAAAGTTTAATGGTTCCCTAGAGCCCAAAACCTTGTACTTGTGTACAGTTTGCACTTTAGAGCCTGAGATGCTGTCCCTCATGCTAAGCAGCTGTACACACTAGGCCTTTTTCAGGATTACTCCATGGAGTAAAAGAACACAGCATGAACAAGTTGCTTTGAGGAGACTGGAACCAAAACCACCTGGTTTTATTTTGTGAGTATGGTTTATGATAAAGTAAACTTAGTGTAGGGGCTTGAGCATGTACCAAATTTTTCTCCTGTTCTGAGGTCCTTAATAGCCAGCGGGCTCAAGGACACACTGCTGTTCTTCTCCCTGGCAGGGCATGGACCATCCATGTCCACACAGCTGCCTATGGTGTTTAAACTTGTAAAAATTCGTTTATCCTTGAAACCTTTCGTGTTCAGAAACCTTTCGTGCTCAGAAAGGTTTCAAGCTGAAATTGGTCAGTGAGTTAGAAACACACACATCCAAATGCAGACAGGCATGGACATGCACAGACACACAGCACACATGACCACGTCCGCCTGCTGAAGTGGGAAACGGGTAATGGAAGAGGACAGGATGGGCAGAGAAAAGACTATAGCTGAGAAGCTCTGGGTTAACTTGCAATCCTTATCTTTTTTTAGGTGTTGGACAGCAGAGAGTCTAAATGTGTTTCAGTCAGACTCATCACTAAGTTGCTGTGATTTTACACACTCTTTCTCTCTCTCTCTCCTGGGCAGGACTGACCACCTACTGCAGTGATATTGCCCTTCTGATCCCCACTGTGATTGTGCCTCACCTGGCAGAGGCTTACATGGCTTTTCTTTTTCCAATGAAATCGCTCTCCGAACAGCATGTTCCCCAGCATGGGTACAGATTTCTGAATTTTGTCTTCAGTGCTCTCTTATTCCTGACATCATTGCTTTAATTTTCGTTTTTTCTTTGGGAAAGTGCCACACAAGATGGTCTCAGGAACTGCCCTAAAAGTTAGTAGGAAAAACACTTCTCCTGGGTAACATTAAAGAGAACACACACATCCAGTTCTGTGTGGCTTAACATCAAAGACACAGGAAATCATCAAAAGCCTTTTCCACCTTCTTTAGCCTTAGGGACTCTTCCTGGGCTGCCTGTGAGCTTTGGCAGAAGTTGTTAGCATTACCCTGAATGGTCTTCCTCATACTTGCCAAATTCTTTGGAGTTTAGTAATATAATATCACTGTTGGCTATATGCAAAATTTCTTGCTGTCATCTCAAGGCTAAAGTTACTGGAAACAGGGGCTATAGCACTCTTTAAACAGAGTAACTCCTGCTGTTCCCAGGGTTGTTGTTTCTGAACGTTGTGAGTTCCTCTATTATTTTTTTTTTTTTGCCTTAAATCTGCTTAGCTCTGGAAGAAAATAAAGCAATTTAAATTTGATACACAAAAGCCGTAATTCCATATTTTCTTGCTTTCCAATTTAAGGTAGTGTTCTGCTGTAGGTACAGAAAGGGTTCCAGGGGTCAGATGTGATAACAGCTGTGACTGAAACCAATAAAAGAAGAAGAAGTGATTTATTCACTGATAGGTCACTTTTCTTCAAAATAAAATTATCCAAAACCTTTATCCGTTGGAACAAGGAATTGATTTCATAGATTAAAGATTAATAAATGCTGTGTTATAGTGTGAACAGTTTTTTGCTACAAGTTTATTCAAATCTGCTTGTGGATCACTACTCAGAATTCTAAGACTCAGTAAGTAAACAGATGGAAGTTACATTGCAATTTATCAGTGGTTCTGTGATTTTCATCTGCTTTTAACTGTTTCATTCTACTTAATTGATACCTAAAATAACACATATTGCTACTTCCATTCCTATGAAAGAACACACGAGGAGATTAAGCTTTATCTTTTGTCCAGAATTTTTCCCAACCTGGTAATAACAAGTTGGATGGACAAGTGTTTACAGAAATGTCAGTTTAAATTACTTGAAGGCATTTTCATGTCTTTTTCTTTTTTCTTCAT
The DNA here is from genome assembly GCA_013398855.1 of Mohoua ochrocephala. NCBI lineage: Eukaryota > Metazoa > Chordata > Aves > Passeriformes > Acanthizidae > Mohoua > Mohoua ochrocephala. The sequence continues at coordinate 96,977 of VZTA01000221.1, read as the reverse complement.
TGTTGCATTTGTTATAGCCTTCCACACTGCATTGTACTTTGTGTCATCACCGTAATAGACATCCAACTGGTGACCCAGCCATGGAAGTTTTGTGCAAGCAAAGCAATTGTGAGCTGAGCTGTGGGATCTGAGGAGTGGAGGACATGGAAAAGCGACAGAAGTAACCCACATATGCCATTTCTAGTAGTATATTCACATATTTACAATTAGTCCCCACTGCCTCCCTTTATTTAGGGAGTTCACTACTCTTTGCACTCATCTGGGTACCAACCTAGACCTACTCAAATCACCGGTCTAGGTCTACGGGCTCCTCTGAAGAGCAAGACTTCAATGCTCATCAGAGACCAGAAACAAGGTATGTGCATGACTAAGCAGTATTTTCAGACTAGTTGAGCTCCAAAACAGTTACCAACTGAACTTGAATTAATTGAGGTGTAGGAACCGGCTTGGCAGGAGTTTTGGAGTCGTCCTAAAAGAAAGGGAAAAAGCCTGAACATGAGGCAGTCTGCTGTGAAAGAAAGAGGAGATGAAAGGAAGCAAGGAGAGTGAGCACATTTCTGCTTAAATGAGCAGCGCTAAAATGGGGTGATGACAATGACATGACCTATAGCTCTTTAGTAATGAGAACATCCTTCATGTGCTCTGTGTGTTTTGCCTGTGCTGGGCTGAAGTCAAGCATTGCCCCAGTAGGCTTTTAATTCCCTGGCTGTCGTACAGAACAGAGAGGTTGGGTCATGAGCAAAGTGTTAGATTTCTGAAGGGACTGCTCTTCAGGTAAGGGCACAGGATGATGGAAATGGGATTACCAAAAAGAGCTATTGATTTACATAGCTATTGGTTTCTCTTTTTTTCCTGCCCAGTTTTCATTGCTGATGTTTGGTCTACAAGAAGTTTCACATATAGGCCAGAAATTCCATTCAAGAAATTTGGCGACGTTGAAACAAGACTTTTCTATCAAAGCAACTGGCAGCTCATTTTCTGTTTGAAGGGAGCTCACATCATATTATGTCTGCTGGTGAGCTGTAATAGGAATGCTCTGTGGAGCATTAGGCACCTATGCTAAAGCAGGGATGGAGAAGCCCAATGCACTTTTAATTTTTGGGAGGGTTACTGAAGCCCTGTTCAGACTTGCAGTGGGTCACAAAAAGCTCTTCATATTCCATGCCCTTGTTTCGTCTCTGTAGAGCAAAGGCATGGTTCATACAAAGTGTCCAGAATTTAGAAGACACAGTGACAGACTGACCACAATGACATCCTACTGCAGTGTCACCATGGTGATTTTCACTTACAGTCAAATAAATATTAGTCTGATTTCTTCATGGTTCACTTTTTTCTGCTTGCTTGCCTGTATGGAAATTTCACAGTGCCTCAAAACAAGCCCTTGGGCTATACATTAATGTAAATCTAACATTCTTCAGAATGTTTCTAGGCATTGAAGGCAACTGGGCAGGGGGAGTAGTTCGTGCCAAGTAAAAGCATCTTAGCCTGCAGTGAGTGGCTGAGTGGCTTTCTGCAAACTCCCTGCTGTAAGGGGCCCCTGGAACAAGTCTTCCTGCAAGTTAGGGCTCAGGACCTCTCCAAGAAAGTGCTAATTAAAGCTGGCTAAATTTGTTTTGGGTAATATCATCTGCACTTTTCTAACAGAGGGTCATATGCTAGTGCAATCCAGGATGTACAGAGAGAAAGCTGAGAAACATCTGAACTAAATGACTGCTGAGTTTGCTCTATTTGTCTCTGTCTGTGAGACACCCATGTGTCTCTTACCCTGGGTGTCATACATGAACCTGAATGAACAAAACTGATTCTTAAATTTGGGACACACGCACACTTCATTCACAGCGAGTAGTCAGAATTCAAACAGTACAGCTACCGACATTTTTGCAGATTGGATTTATTTTTGAAGTTTGGGATTTTTGCATAGTAATGTTGTCAGCTTGCTCCTTGCCTGTGTTTGTTACTGCTGTTGTTGCTGATTTTATGCAGTGGTGCAGTTTCTACCTGATACTTGGGAGAAGTGACCTATTTGAGTCTGAATTTTAAAATTAAGCCCAACCTTTCCAACAGAAGAGGAGAGAAGACAGACAAGAAATGACAGGCCTCAAGGCCTAAGGTCCTTCAGGGCCATTTGCAGTATGTACAGCTTGCTCCATAGCACTTAGAAAACACAGCTGTTAAAATAAATCATCCCTTGGGTTGTTCTTTTGCCCATTATACAGCATCCAGTCTCCCATTTTGCCTCTTCTGTATTTAACTTAAGACTTCTGTGACTTGTTTCAATTTTTCTGCATGTGTACAGACGTTGCCAAATATGTCTCCAGAGACACTAATTGCATTTTTAATTCATTTTAGTAATGCCACTTATCTTTGGAAACCCTTGTGCAGACACCACACACTGGCTTTTCTCTGAACAGAAGGCCTATTTGCTTTATATACTCATTATGTGGAAGAATATGACAGAGCGCACGATGGTTTTAGATGTTAATAGTCAGAGATGTCTATAAATAAAAAGCCCTTGCAAGTAATGTTGAAGCTCATTGCTTATCCTGCCAAGTAAAAGGCCACACTGTGATGAACACTATTTACAGGACAATAAGATCAGGAGACAGCTCTGTATTAAAGCCTCCGCTAACAGCTTTTCAGGCTTTTATCAGACCCTTGATCTTTCTCTCTGAGTTATGATGTAGGCTACAACAGGTTTCACATGGAAAGGATTTTTGACCTTTCCATGCATTAAATGGTAACCACAAAGTATTTTATTGTAGTTAAATTGACCTAATAATGCATGTCAATTCAAACAATGTAGTTCCCCGCTAACACTCTTATAAGCAGTTGCTTCCCCTGTGTCTACATCATATATATATAAAAAAATTGACTCTCTCTGCTGAAAAGCAGCCCTAAGCCTGCTCAGCACTTCAGAGGCAGATTTTAAGAGTGTTGCTTCAAGCAAGGTACTCCTTTAACTGAAGTTGTGTGCCATGCAGATGTTTAACAAGTCTCTGGACACCAGAGCGGTGTTTCTGCATGCGTTCCTGACATATCAGTCAGACATGTCAGATTCCTTCAGATCAGTAAGATCTGAAATTACTTTATTGTATTTATCCTGTACCATAAGTACAGAAAGCTAATTACAGAAAAGTAACAGGAAGCATCAGTCTTCACTTTTGTCCTACGTGTGAGCTGTGAGTGAGGGGGCTGCTGCCTGGAAGAGAATAGTAGGTTAATAGTAATTCATTCATTTTACATATCTAGCTAGAGGTGGAACAAAAGCATTCGTTTAACTACCTGTCGAACCACTAGCACAACACTTGCTGAAACGGCTCCAAAAAATGTTCTTTCCAACAGGCACTGCTAGAGAGATATTCCAGCTCAAGTGAGTCCCTGCAGCAGACACAAAAATACATTTTGTGGGCTATTTTCTAAAGCAACGTTCTGTGAATGTCAGCTGGGTTGTGGTGCCATTCTTAGCATCTTGTAGAAGGGCAGTTATTAGAAACACCCAACCACAAAAAACATGAAGGCTATGAGAAAGGAGAATGCATGATTTCAGCATTGATTATAAAATTTAAAGATAAAAATTTAAAATTTTAATGTTTCGCTTGGACACAGGTCTTGTAATAAGTAAAGGTGAGTAACAGGGCTTACAGTGGTGGAAATGCTATTATGGGTTCTAGCTCACATTTTTCTTTCTTGTTATATTGTCGCCTTTTTAAGATTATAATTCCAAACCCATTTCACAGGGAGCCACATATTTAAGTGCCAGGCACACAGGTCAAGAAAGGAGCAAAATGGAGGCAAAATCTGAAATAACAAATCAGATAAAGAGCCCAGGAAACCTTTCGCTCCCTAGGTTCAGTCTTGGATTCTTCTGCAGTGATCTTTGGTGTCTGTTGGTGAAAGCCAGCATAGTGTGCAGATATGATTTATTGTGTTCCCTGATGAAATTTACTCTCTCTTGGGCCTCTTTTCTTTTTTCTGTGGCAGGCAGAAAAACTCAACAAAACTTGGAGATCTTCAGTACTGAGCTAGCAACTGGAGAGAGCTGAAATTGAATTTGTGGCAAGATCCTACCACTTCCTAATTCTATTTAGGCCAGAACTATTGATGCAATGGCCTATCTTGAGGTCTTTTTGAACTCCCATTTCCTGATGAAATAAATCAGGAAGTAAGATAACAAATAAAAGTAGCAATAAGAGAGGAACCAGCAACCCTGAGTTCACAAAAGGATAGCAAGACTTCCCCGTAATAGAGAGCAGAAGAAAAACGGTAAGTTGAGCTTGAATTTTTCAACAGAGGTTTGAAACAGCCCTAGGTTTGTGTATCGTGTAGATCAATTTCTCAAGTGGAGTGAACAAGCACAATCCCTGTGTTCTCAGTTGAGCTGTGGCAGTGTGTGACTCTATTCTGACCTGGTTTATCCTCACAGTGCTGTTTCTCGTGCCAGCTATCCATATACACTCTTGAAGAGTTGTTTTTTCCAACTTACAGTTAATGAACCTTGCGTGGGATCCAGTTCAACATGTGAGTTTGAAACAGCCCTCTACTACAGTACATTGAAAATCAGCTAAGTCATATACACTTTTGAAAGGGCTTGATAGGCGCTGGGAGGGGGTTGGATTTTTTTTTTTTTTTTAAATATGAATTAAATTTTTACATTTTAGACATCTCAGGTACTAATTAAATTGTACTGTTGCTTGATGAGCTCCATACATTTGTAAAGTGAAAGTTCTTTTCATTACATGTCAAAACATAACCCATTAATCTTTCCAGTGTAAATGTATTCATTAGTAAGGAAAAAAAAATCAGAAATCTGAGGAGCACAGACTCCTTTTCATCTTCAGCTAAGTAGGTGTTGTCTAACACTTCTAAAATAGCTCAAATCACTTGTCAGTTCCCCTGACTTTTGACAGAGCATATTGACCATTGTGGTTAAGAGGAAGTAGGTGAAAAGGGTGATATTTTTCTGCTTTTGTCCTTGTCAACCATTTTATAAAAAACAAAATGATCAAATGAGGGATCCTTTGGTGGCAACCAGTCAAGCAACAAGTAATAAACCCTTAAGAAAGAAATCATGAGGAACTCAATATCTGTGAGGACTTTGTTCAGCCTCAAGGGTAAATCAATGTTAATACAAATCCTGGCACTGAGTAGTGGATAACATGACATCATTTTTTACAGATAGGCTGTCTAAGAGAGACTCATCAAATCATGGCAATCTGCCTGAACTCGGTGTTGAGATAATTCAGCATCTCTGTACTAGCTCATCGTCCCAACCAGTCCAGGTCTCACTGGGAGGAGAAATTAAATAAGACTTTTTTCCCCCCTCTTTCCTAAAAGGACATAACTCTTTTGTGCTTTATATGACTTACTGTTTTAGGTTTCCTGAGTACCTTTTATTTTCAGTAACCTAAAAATTCACAAACACGGATAATTTGCCAGGAAACTTGACAGACCTGGGAAAATATCTGCAAAACTCCTGCTTTTAATTATTTTATTTTTTATTTTTTAGGAAGTTGTTCATAGCAACTTTGGCACACTTCTGCCAAGAACTTCAAGTATTAAAAGCATGCTGTTTTGGAGAATATCGTTGATATTCACTGATATATTTTGACATATCAAAGGGTACTGTAAAGTTTGCTTCATGTCAAGAGCATATTTTCTTCTAACAGACTCCTTTTGAAATGCTGCACTAGATATGCATGCAGGAGAGCTTTCCAACAGAAAACAAAAAAAGCCTAAGAAGATTTGACCTAAAAAAGAAACACCTGCCCTGCTGAGATCTGCCTGGCCTTCAGCCAGCAGTGCAGTGCACTTGTGAAGGAATGGGGGTCTTTCCCACTTCCCAGCTGCATAAGTGGGGCCAGGGCCTGATGCCTAAAGAGCTGGGGATGGGCTTCATCACCCTCTCAGCGTCCACAGGGCTCTGGTGGCCTTCTGAGAGAGAAAACAAGGAGTATGTGTGACACAGTGCTTCGACGGTGCTGCTCGCATCTCTTGGTACAGCATCCGGGAAAGTGCTTGGCTGTGCGGGGGAATGGGAAAGGAGAAGATGAATGTGTCCTGACAAAGGAGTGTTGTTTTGGCAGTGTGCAGCCTGTAGGCTCCCAGATGCTCAGAAGTCACTTCCCGCACCCCTGCTGAAGGGCTCTGCTTCTCAGCTGCTCTGTAATGACTTATAGCTACGGAGTGCCATCTTCCCTTCGATCCTAAATTGTAGGAATGCTGACTCTCAAATTGGAGCTCACGATAATCGACTTACCAATAAAAGTTTTTCTAAATGTGACTGTAAATCAGGCATGTGATCCCTTCTTCCATTTATTTTTCTTTCTTTTGTTATTGTTTTAAAAAGCATCTGTGTGAGAATGCATGTTTAGCTGCTAATTAGGTACTCAGTGTCTGATACTGTTACAAACTGCTAAATACCAGATGGAAATGGCAGTGGTGTAACAGCATTCCGAAAATGGAGTATCAGTGACCAGCAACAATATAGGAAATTTTTGGTGTGCAAGGGACATGGAGTTGCTGTGAAAAGCGCCTTAGTTTTCAGGCTCTCTCATCTTAATAAAAGGAGGACTAGGGACAGTTAATCCTTTTTCTTTTCCCTTTGGTAGAGAGTGCACTGGCTCCAGTGGCAGCTGCACAGGTGCAACAACAGCCAGAGTGGGTTCATTTAAAAATTCAAATTAACAGAAAATGTACACATTATTCACTTGGCCCTGGTTATTACCCAGTGCTGCACAGGAGGCAGAGCCCTGAAAGCAGATTTTGCCAGGTTCGTAAATCTTGGACTTTTCTCGTGTTTATCTGTTTACTGAGTACACAAAAGGATGCTGCTGTGCCACATAGACACAGCCCGGCCCAGGCAGAGCTGCCCTGCTCTAAAATTAGGGGGAGGGGTTGTAGGCAGAGAACACTAAATCTAAGGCTATCTGGGACATGGATTGCAGAGTCCGGGGGTGGGTATGACTCTTGTGAGGGCTGAGGGGGCTCCCATGCACGGGTTTTTTTGTGTCTGCTCTCATTCTGCTCACCATTCCATTCTATGGCCTGAATCTGGATGTAGCATCAATTTAAAACTTCTCCTTTTTTCTTTCAAATACAAATATTGCACGAAATGAAAGCAATAGATTCCCGTCTCCACTCTTAAGTGGGCAGAGGTGATGAAAAGTTTGTGCACCGTGCAAGAAGATGCTGAGCATCATAGAGCTTTAAACAATTGCATTACATGTGGTACCTTACACTTTGTTGGTTGCAGTGGTGACAATTATTTTTTTCAACAATTTATCAACAATATGCCTGATCATGAACTCTTAAATCTTCTGACACGTTGAATAGTGACTACCACCACAGAATGGTAGGAGAATACAAAGTTTGATGATGGTTGCTGAGCTTTATTATTGCTTCATATTCGCAGAATTAAATTTACTTGAGTGTAATTGAGACAATGTTTAGAATTTCTGGTTAGCACGATAGGTAATTTAAGAGCAGACACATGGTTACTGATGTATTATACAAAACTACACCATAACCTCAGGCTCCAGAATATTCCATACAGTGTTCTGGGCTTCATTAATCCCCTCGGCCGTGGGATCTTTCCTAGAAATCACTGACCATGGGATGAGTGATTAGCAAGAAACCTTTATTTAATATGCTGTGATTAAAAACATAGTGAACCTTGCCAATAGGATGCAAGTCTGTAAACGCATTTCTGAGTAACACCCAGTTAGTGATACAGAGATTTCAAGAAATGTTAAGGTTGGCTTTTTTTTCCCTGTAGCTCACTGTGGGATATCAACAAAAGAAGACATTAAATGTGTCACAGATTTCTGTAAGCTGAAAATATAAATGTTTCATTTAGGCCATTGCAAATTATTTAATTTTAAACTCAAGCTTTTTCCTTCTCATTTCAGTCTCTCTCAAGAAGGTTCATGTCTAATTAATTATCCTTACAGGTTTTCATCTTGAAAATGTAAAAACAGGCTGGTTTACCTGTTTACAACTCTTTCCCCAGACAAACAGAAGTTTAAAGAAATGAAATTTATCAAAAGAGCTGAGATCTGAAAACTTCTCAGTTCCAAAAATTTGACTTTTTTTCAGTGTAAAAAACTTTAAACAGCTTTTAACCAAGACACATAATGTTCCTTGCATGCTCCAAATTCTGTCGGTATGAATTCTGCGTTGTTGTCACTAAAATTAGATTCATATTGGAGTGAAAGAATCCTATATCTTTAGAACCATTGCAGTTTATTATGTTAGAGTATTTGCAGGCCCATACTTTTTCTAGCCATACATGTTCAATGGAGCACAGCAGCAATACAAAATAAGTTCTGAAAAAGCTACAATTTAGTAGGTAGAACCAGCAGTAAAAAAGAAAGCATTCCTTGGATTTGTTGTGTTGTAATGATGTTTTCCTGTGCCTAAATGATATTGACTGTTGTTCTTATTGAAGAGGAAATAAGTATGTGCTCGGAGCTACTCAGACAACTATTCATCATTCTCTCTGGCAACAGAAAGAATCCCCATGCCAGAATGCAAAATCCAGCAGCAGCTACAGCTGCAGAATATCAGAAGGCTGTATTAAAAAACTCACAGGGAAATCAGAACCCAATTTCCAGGCAGGATGCACTTCTTCAGAAGCGTTGCTGTAGGACATAACTCAGTTCTCAGAACATCACAGTCTGCAACTTAATTCAAGTATTTAGGGGAAAATAAGGGTTTTTGAAATATAAATAACATATAAAAATAACGCATTTTGCTCTTTGTTGCTTCCTAGTGAAGCTTTGCTGGAGTACTGGAATAACGATAGCATTCGTTCTTAAAATCTGATGCTGACTTAATTGTTATAGGAAATTAGGATGAGGAACCCTGCTGTGAGAGGTGATGAAAACATCATTTTTTATAAGATAATAGTGAATATTGTTGCTTGGTAAACCCACTATTAATACCTGTAAAGGCAAATGACTCTTGCTTGGTTACTTTAATTTGTTTTGAATCGTGTTGGCTCATAACCACTGACTTAAATCTGACTGCTGGTACAAAACAAGAGGTTAAAACTTTTGTCACCAAATTTGTTGCTCTATTTGAAGTCAGTTGGAAAAATTGGCTGTAAGGAACAAAGGAAAGAGGTGCAGACTGGCAAATTGAGTCTCAAGGGTGTCCAGACCTGCAAAGCTTGCGCAGAAGGCTCAGAGCGTCACAACAGGCTCTCAGAGTGCAGAGAAGATAGAAATAATTCTAAACTATATCCTGGCCATACCTTGATTTATACCTTCTTGGCAGCATATGGTTCCTCTTATCTTAACTTAGCATATTTATATTCACTCCCAAATAGAGGCAAACACAGCAAAGGTTAAATTATTACAACTCTCAGACAAGGGCCTTCTTCCTTGACCATGAAAAGTAGAGTAACTGGGCTAAGACTAGCACCTATGTTACAGAGTGCACTTTCTATCATGGTGGCTCAACCTCTCATTCATTTTTCATAGACTTCTATTGTTTGAATTTTCTAATGGGAAACACTGTTTCTACAAGATAGTGCCAAAATTAAAACGATAAAAGAAAGTAACCATTAAACTATGTTATTCTTAACTGGATTTGAAAGCACTGTAAAATACTTGTCATTGCTAGTTTTCATATATTATTAAAAGCTTCCTATTCTTATTGTAATGTCTATAGAAAATGTAGAACCTAATCTGAGTTCAATAGAACCTCGGAAAAACAAAAGCTTTATCAAGAAAAATGAAAGCACTGCTTGGAAACAAAAGCTAATTAAAAAATTCTTAAAAATCCCCTAGAGAGAGACAAATGTACAGATAATAGTCACAGTCTGTTTAATATTGGCAAGTATGTCTAACATGGCAGCACATTCAAACCAGCCTCTGCCTGTACAACCCAGCATCCAGCACGGTTATAATGATTAAACTTCATAACATTTATTAGAAATCTTATGCCTATTAAATTACACATAAAACCATATCATCTTGAAGTATTACTGTTATTCACATTTATCGATCAACATCTCACAAATGTTTTCATTTGTTGGTTTAATGTGTTTAATCTCACATTAATTTGTGAGAGTATTTAAGAGATACAGCGTTCAGGCAGTATACTTCTGTAAAGAAACACAGGCATTTATTGGTCCTCCTTGAAAGTAATTGGGTTAATGTGAATGGTTAACATTGCTAAAGCTGAAAGAAAAATTATCTTTTGTTCAAATTTTAGGACTTCTCCAATAGTGTCATACAATAATATACGTAATCACCCTATGGATCTGTATGAAATGTATTGGGAAGGTAACTTATGGTTTACTACCTCCAGGATTTTATATCCAAATGTGGAATGATATTTTTAATATATTTTTCCATCTCTAGCCTTCATTGTTGGGTGGGTAGATGTAAAAACGTGTCATATTTCATGTCTCTAACAAAACGTTTTCCTTTGCCAAAACACTACCTACAAGTTATCTGCAGCCACCATGGCAAAAATCAAGTCTGTGCAGTTTTCCTCATTCTGCTGCTGCAGAAAAATAAGTCCTTTTAGAAAAGGAGTGAAGGTATTCTGTAGTTAATGTACGGCCTCCCCCACAGTAAAATAACACATCAAATCGCATTGTCTCGTACTTGGTCTCGCTAGCAAGAGCAGTGCTCTAAAGGCAAACAGACTCTCCTAGTGAAGCCCTGAGTGCACTAATAAGCCTTAATGGCCCTGATCAGCCTCACCTGCACCCTCCCCACATCCATCCCCTCCCCGCCCATCCTGAGCTTTCCTTAAGCTCAGCCTGAGGACACTGCTCCTTTCCTGGGCTGGGCTGTGCTGTGCTGGTGCCCCTGTTGAGCCAGGGCTCAGCCTGAGGGATGGATTTCTGTTTGACTGCAGCCCCACCTCACCACCTTCTGAGCTGGACTTTTGGTTGGAGCTGGCCACCATCCCCAGGGGATTCCCCCTGGCTGAAGCTGGCATGGTGTTCCCTGTGCTTCGGGCTCCCCCTGCTCACGGAGCATTGCTGCTCTGGCTGCTCCCTGACACACTGAACTGGAATGACCTCCTCTGACGTGGAAGGTGGGATAGGCACTGTGCTTGAGCATGCTGGTAGGGACATGCAAGAGGTAATTTCGTGCTCTTTTAATCTTCTTGTTCTCAAAAATGTATTAATAATTATACTGGCAGTGTTTCTACAAAGCAAAGCTGGGAAACCCATTTATTTACTTGTATGACTTGAAAATACATAACTCTAATTATTCTCGCTCTTTTTTGAGTATTAGGAGACAAAATTTCCTGCCCCTCGCCGTGTATCCAATTGCAATCCCAGAATTTGTCTATTCTGTTCTAGATACTATGGTTTTGCTCTAGAGTACACCTACCTATTTACCTTGATAGGTGGGTAGGTAGATGCATCTCTACCTGGCCCCTATTTCTGTATATCTTTGCATTTTTACAGCTAACAAAGCTTGTTCTTGAGTAGCTGTACAGAATAAACTTCTTTATTGTTTAATATCCCCTTATGTTAGAGATCTTGTAAGGAAATCGCATCTGACGTGGAAATTGCAGGGTTTTTTCTAAGATTAGAGCAGGTGAACACACATATAATAATACAGCTGTTTGGAACTTCTCTCTACTGCTAAATACTGAAACCCATAAAATCTGTTATTGGCAATTTCTTGTGATAGTCAATTGGTTTTCAAGATTTCCATGAGTGAAAAGTGCTGCAAAAATACAACCTGGTTAATGACAGAAGTTAAATACAAACACTGAAGTTATTTCAGTCCCTTAAAACTTCAGTGCATTAAAACTCATGATATAGCATGCTGTCCCGTCTTGCTGGTGAGAAAACGACTTATCTGTCCCCAGACCATCATAGTCTCCTCTGAGGGCAATGAATTTAATTTTAATTTTTTTATTTCCTTTTTGTTGAAGTGGTTAAAAAACAATAGAGCAAAATGAAAAGTTTTGACTTCAGAGCCAGACATATTGCAGCAAAGAAGGGAAATGGCAAAACTGCAATTATTGTGATAAACTTGATTATAATCATGGACTCTCGAGTCTTACCCTTAGAGGAGAGTAAGGAAAAGAAAAAAATTTACTTTTCAAGGTAAAAACTTGTTTTCAAATTCTGTATTTAATCTGATTTCTGTATTTGAGGAAACAGCTGAGCTATAAAAGTGTTGTTCTAGTACAGTAGTGCTGCAGGCAGCTGTCTGTGCATACTTCGTGTCACTCAGCAATGACGTGTGCAGACGCTGCCACTAACCCATGTGGCACAGACCCTACTGCCAGTCTTTTTGCTGTACTTCTGCAGCGATGGAGCTTGTGGTGTGCATGGGATAGCCACTGCTGCTGAGTGCAGGCAATGCTGGGGTGCTCACTGAAGATCCAAACCAACCTGGGAGTTGGTTTAGTTTTAATAGAAGTGCAATACTATTATAACTTAGTGTTTGGAAATAAATTCTCTGTGCTTAATCCAGTCCCTCTCCTTTTTAATGAAAGAAGGTGAAATTTACTCCCAAGCTTCACTTTTTCTGGGTTTGATGTGTTAAATTTATCTGTGAATATAAAGCTTAGGTTTTTACACTGAGAATCATGGTTACACTGCCAGGAGCTGAAGCTGGGTGCAGGAAACAGAAAGCTCCGATTCCAAACTGTAGCCTTTCTTCTTTGTGGTTCTGAAGCAGGTGGGGAAAAATGAGCGAGCAATAATAGGTCACAAATTCAAACCAGATTTCAGTGATCTGTGCTCTGTCTTGTCACAGCCACATGGTAACCTGTACATAATAAAAAGAAAAGATTTATATTCTTAAGTCAAATGAGATTGTTTCATGTTTTATCAAACATTTCAACAGGGTTCTTTGTGCCTCAAGAGAATACATTCAGCATCACAAATGTTATATTCTCATTCTGATAAGGAATTCCTTCACAATCTCAAACAGGGAGAGATTGGGAACAGTCTTTGTCCTTCAAGGTATAAAAGTGGAAGGAAAATCACTGCCAGTACAGTTATGAACAGCTTATTCCTGAAGTTAACTTTGGAATCACATCCAAGTTGGAAGCATGTTGTCCAGTATTTGTCCTTATTTATGCTGAGTACTTCTGTGTCATGTAGAAATGTGGCTGTAGATCATCTGTACCTTTCAGTAACTTTGCTGTGGAATGTACTTCTGGCGGTTACAAACAATCTGTGACTGGGCAGGCTACTCCAGATAGTACCTACGGTCCAGCAAAACCATTCCAGCTTTCAGTTCAACATTGAATGGTCAAGTCTGTAATTAACCTTATGCATAACTCTTGGCAAATCACTGTACTGGTTTGTTATTCTGTGTTTGCTTGCATTTTTCTCTTCAAGATTGTCTGTATTTGAAGTCTTCTAGAGTAAAGTTTGACAATAATTGTGTGCCATGCATAACAAGTGTTTCTAATTGCCCTTTGAAGCCTTAAGTAATACTGGAGGCCTAGGCAGTATCTGTTTACCCCCAGGGGTTATTGGCTTCATGAATATCAGAAACTAACAGGTTTCTCCAAACTTCTTCACACATTTAAAAAAAGAGATAAATATTTCAGAAAGATGATCTTCCTTTCCTGCTTCCAGTCTTGTTTCTGTGATTAATGGTCATTAAAATGTCAGATTTCCTCTGCAGGTAGAATAGTGTGACAATGTTCACAAAACAGGGAAAAAAAAAGTCTTGAAAGGCAGTGGATAAATTTAAGTCCTGTCAAGAAGCTGGATGTTGTCAATATTTGAAATAACCTGCCATGGCTTGGCAAGCTACCACTGCCATTTGTATTCACTACTTCAGCTTCTTGTAAAACCAAACAGCAACAAACCATTTCAGGCAAAATGATCCTTAAACACAGGAACTGCTTGTGTTCTCCTTCACTAGTAATTAGTAGAAGAAAGTGAAAAGTAAGCACTGATAATTACTAGAAGAGGAAAAAACCTAATCAAAAACGTTTTATACTCTTTTCTCTTTGCTTGTGTCCAACTCACAGGTTTTTTTAATAGGTCCAACCACATTTTGCTAATCTTGAAGTTTATAATCCCAACTAATGGACAGAAAGCACCTGAAGGGGAAGGTGGAGGGTCCAGTAGCAATGCTGGATAAAAGCTTGACTCATTTAACCACTAGTGAGCATAGAGTTACTTTACTCCAGATTAAAAGAAAACCAAACTGGATTATGCTAACAGCCAAGGGACACCTAATAATGAGTAGCACTTGTTTTTCTCACTGGTGGTACTTTTGGTGACAGAGGTGACAAGAAAGAAGGATGGTAGTTCTATCTGAATATCTTCTGTTTGTGCCCTAGGAATGGCTCTGGTGAATAACAATGGTGTGGATGACATGGATGCAGTCTGAAAAAGGAGACTTTGCTGTTAAAGGATATAAAATATTCTTTATGGAAGTTTACTGGATCGGTGCTTTTGAAAGCTGAGCGTGATTCAATATGCAATGTGATGTGTTTCGTTTTAAGCCGCTTGTAAGGATAATAGTCCTCATCTTCAATTATAGTTATGCTTTAACTTCTCAACTAATTGGAGCTTTTACCTCCAGTCATCACTGATTTTTAACGTTTATGTTAATCTTTCTGAGGTAAAAATATTGACTATTAATACCAATCTATTGAATTTTTAATATTTTTGAGGGATCATCCATGATATTTTGAAAATAGTCCTATATATGAAGCTTTTGCTAGCTTGTACACAGATGAGATTTATAAAGCAAGTCACCCATTTGTAGGAAAAAATAGAAAGGAAAATCCTTTATTAAAGATGCCTCTGTAGATACTTCACAGGAGAGGGAAAAAAAGCACAAAAGATAAAAGCAGAGAGATTAATTCTGCAGATTGGTACTGAAAATACAACCCTGTATTTTCTGCACGGATTTACAAACAGCAGTGGGAACCTGGGGTTTAATGCTGCGTTTCTCCGTGTTCTTAATGGCATTAGCTCTTTATGAATCAGGAAGCAGATACCAGACTGTGCAATAGTTTTATCAAGTCTGAGAGTTTCACAATAAGACTGTTTGATTATATTTCTGAAATAATTTACTCATCAAACAGTGCTATTAAATGTAGGATACCTTTACAACACTGTTTCTATTGTTGTTTTCACATTCTATTTTCCTGGCAATAAATCATTTTGAAGCAATTCATTTTTTGCACATTGAGAGATAGACAGCAGATCCTGAACTCAGCAGATGACACATTAAATTCAGAGACGTGTCAGTCACATTTAAAGCATGCGGCCAACTCCTGCAGCAGATCATTCCAGTGGAAAAAACACCACAGTTCTCTATCCATGTCAGGCTGAAATAGAATTTTAGTATTCTTCACCTAGATAAAGAATTTTTTATGCATGTTCTGTACTTTGTCACAGAGCAGTAGTAAAAGAATAACCAACATCCATGTCAAAAGTACGGAGCTCATACCCCAAAGACTGGACTTTTGACCAACACTATCTGGATTATCCAGTGTTTCCCAATCAGAAGCTCTATTTTACAAATAAAAATCAAGAATGTTATTTCTTATTACAGTAACGAAACATAATGTTTCAGACATTGGTCTGTCCACCTTTGGCTATCAACTAGGATTTTGAGAATAAACTTCAGAAGCCTTCAGTCTGAGAAAATGCAGGCAAACATGAGGTAGCCTGGAGCTCTGCTCTCCTGCAGCCTGTAACACTCACTGCTGAACAGGACTGACACCTCCAGCGCTGCTCCTCAAGGCTGGATTTGTTTGTAGGAATTGGCTTGTTTTGATAAAACATACATAACTAAGACTATTTAATGAAGTAGGAGAATTCCATCAAAGATAAGCTTTCACTGACAAACACTGATGTTTGAGCTTCTTGGCACACGAGAAAGTTTGCTGCATCTTCATTTTAACATGTTTAAGGAACTACTCCTGCACAGTGGTGTTCGAGTCTGACTTACTCGTGTTGTTCACTATCTTTTTGTTCTATGTGGCCAAAGCTGGGCTGCAGTTGCACTGGATTTTAGCTTTGAACTGTCCAAAGCAGTCAATGTTAAGTGTTAATGTTGCACCTTGGCCCGTAAGGGATGATAAGCAGTGTCTGCAGTAATTGTGTATGTTTCTGTTGTTTAGTGTTAAATTTTGGACTGTGCAACTCCGAAAATTTTCTCTGGATCTTTTGCATCTATTATTTCAGCTAATAGTTTTAAAGGGAAACCTTGCTGGGCATCACTATTGGAGTTTTTATGGGTATTAGGCAAAAATCCCAAACATTGCTGAGAAGCAGTGTGTTGAGAAGCTCAAATGCTGTTTGCTATGCATCAAAGATGCTCAGATTTTAATAGGTAATGTCCTGAGTATTTCCTTTGGTGTAATTATTATTCTAGTGGGAATGTGCTTTTTTTCTGTAGTGCAGCCTCTCTCTGCTGGAAAATTCGTGATGGGTGTATTTCCTTTCTTTGATGCTAATCGTTAAATTTAACTGTAAAAGGGAGTGAAAATGCACACAAATGTGACAGATGTGGCTTTCTAAATTGACATTTGTGGTAGAAGCTCTTTGCACATTTTCATAACAGAACATGGCCAATATTTCCCCTAAGTAACACGATGGCTCTTGTCAAACACTTCCCCAAAAGGTCAGTCATTTAGGCTGTAGCTCTTGTTCTCCCTGGCTGCTGCTGCTGCACATTCCATCGCCAGGTGACATTACAGAGGAGGCAGTACTGCAGCCAGGAGACCTCCACTTCACCACTAAAAATCCCTTTCAGACAGTGGGGATGGGACTTAAGGTAGGCTTTTTTGGCATATGAAGAAACCCCCAAGGATGCTTTCCTGTATGCAGAAAATGTATCTGCTTCTCTCTAAAAGCTCTGCAAAGTGCAGCATGTATTCTTTAGCAAGGTGTGATAATCAAGGCATTGTCACATGCTGACATCGTGTATTTCCTGGGGCATGTTTCTAATGCTTTCTGTTAAAGCACTTTAAAAAATAAACATAAATCAGGAAAAAAAAAAAGCTCATATCTATAATACTTCTATAAGTTTGATTTTATTACCTGTTAGTTAAACATTATACATACCAAGCCTCTGCATTTATTTCCATCTTTTCTTGTTCCTCCGTGAAGTAAAACTGTGCAGGACATGGGGACAAATGGGAAGAGAAAGCAAGAAAGTTTTTTGTTGTTAAGCTTTTTGTATATTATATTATAAGGGGGGCTAAATATCTCTGGTTTGAAAAGTAGTTTACTTATGTACCTGAAGAAAAGCTTTCATAATTCCATTAGAGAAATGCAAGAGATTTCACAGAGTAACAAAATTGTACAGTCTTTTGTCAAATGTTCAGAGAGCAAGTAAAGGTAATGCAGTCAAGCAAGAAGACCAAGGACATTTCTTAAGCTCTGGGAGTATGGTACTTGCAAAAATTTCTAACTGCAGAATTGAGAACTACACATGGATGCATATATACCCAGTTTTTGTGATTTATGTTGACAGGGCATATGCTACCAATGCTGGGAATTATTTTTCCCTGACATAAAGGTCTCTCAATAATTGAAATTTGACCTGAATGTGAGGGATAGGTTGGGGTAGCTCAGTATTATCAAATTTTCCATAAATTTCTTGAATGGATTGACCTTTAGCATCTTTTTAAAACTCTAACGTTTCCCACTGCATCTCTGTGATGGCCTAAATTTATAACTCTCCCTCTCTAGAAGGAGATGGGGGTTAAATGTGTGCTTATGCTTTTCTTCTCTCTCCCTCTACTCCCCTGCCATGTTCTGGGAGCATTGGTCATAGGTGAGAGTTTTCAGCTCCTTTTAACAAAAAAATTGGTGAGATGAGTTCCATCTAATGCATTGATATTTTATGATGAATAAATCTTAATTTAGCCTCTGAATCATTAAATGATTGAGCTTTCTTTTTGGTGAGGATATTGATCTCTCCCCTTCCTTTTTTTCATTATTGTTGTTGCAAAGTACTGAGGTGGGGTTTTTTTTAATTGTTACAAATCTGTTGCATGCATGCAAACAATTTCAGTACAGTGCTTTTCCATTTCCGGAGTTCATGGCACTCTCTCACGATCAAAATATTCAATAGGTGTTCATATATGGATCAGGAGTTTCTCCCACTGATTACTGGTTTTCCATGAGTGTGTGCATGGGCATCCCTCATTCGTCCTTGTAATTTTTTCGTGAGCTTTTCTGTAGACCAGAAATAAGACTTCACTTTTGTGGAAGTGGTAGTTCATGTTCTGAGTGTCTTCCCCTTAAACTTTGATCATTGCTGGCTGTTACTGAAAATCTTTCATTTTGGCTGTATTTCCAAAGAACGAAGAATTTGTGCTTTTGAAGGCATTTCAGCAGGCTCCTGCTGGTTCAGATTCACAGAGATCTCCAGTGCAATTGTTTCTTTGGGGTTTCCCAGCTTCTTGAGGTGTGCCTGTGGACACCTGTCCTCCATTAATTCCTTGCACAGGTACTTCTGCCTTCAGTTATCCTTCCAATCTGTGGCTCTCGTGCCATCAGGGCAGTAGGAATGGTGTGGCAGCATCGTTTAATACAATATATAAATATAGCTATGTGTGTACAGCTACTTTACAGCTACTCTGAACACTGGCTCGGCAATAACACAAAACCAGTATGAAGCTAAGCCCAGAAACTAAGCACACCACTTTAAATGCAAATACATATATATAAATAAAGAGGGTAGCCAGTTTTAGGATGGAAACAGCTATGAGACAAAGCATCTGGGGGAGAGAATTTAGTCAGACAAATGAGAATGATAATGGGGAGCTCTTTAAGACAACTTCCTGTAGGTAATGGTATATGTTTTAAAGCCTTAACAAAAGAGTAGTATATACAGGTTCTTGTTTATTGTTTCTGGGAACGTTCAGTGCACTTCTGGTAGATTTATATACTTGTAATTTTGGGCAGTGAAATAAAATTTTATTATTTTTTAAAATTACATATTTTTTTTAACAAACATTTAGTAATGTAGTTTTGCATAAATGTTTGTAAAAAAGTGTTTTTCTTATCTCTGAATGTATCTGTTGAAGTGGGGTTAGTAAATCTTTGGTAAAAATATTTGTGAAAGCTAATGACTATGAGTGTGGTATATTGTATATCTGGACTTTTGGGGGCCTTTGACATGACCCCCCCACAATATCCTTCTCTCTAAATTGGAGAGGTGTAGATTTGATGGGTGGAATGTTCGGTGGATGAACAATTGCTTGGACAATCATGTCCAGAGGGAGCGGTCAGTGGCTCAGTGTCCAGGTGGACATTGGTGACAAGTGGTATCCCCTAGGGGTCTGTACGGGGACCAATACTGTTGTTGCTGAAAATTTAATATATCTTTGTTCTAGCAAGTTCTGCTAAGGGTTGTAAATATCTGATAAATGCCTTATTTGTCAAGCACTGATTAACAGCAAATTTTTTTTAGTTTCATTTTCCTTTTTTTTTTTTTTGGAGGTTTGGGGAATGAATGTTCTCTGAAAAAAGAAAAATCTGGTTTGTTTTAAAGTATTACCAATTGCAACATACAGATTGTTTTGTTCTTTAAAAATAGACAAAATTTTGCTTAGTATGTGGCAGGAGACATCCACTGTGGCCATTTGTAACTGTGTCAGGGGTCCAGAATGTTTTCCAGCAACCTATTTTGGTGTAATTCTACTGTGTAAATCTTTTACAACTGCTGATGTGTGCTTATTATGAACTACAATACCGTTGCAATAGAACAGAGTTTTATTAACTATAAATGTTACCTGCACGTAGTCCCCTCCTAGAGAAATGGCTTCTTTGGCAAATATAGGTGGGGATTTTTTTTTTTTCTTCTTATATCAGTGATCAAATGTCCATGAATGGGATTTAGATCTTTTTCTATTTTATCCTTTCCCCAGAACTGACTTGGGGAAGAAGTTGAAAGGAAATAAGAGACTGTGACAGTTTTCTCCCTGATGATTTTTATGCAGGATAAAGGCCCATTCTTTTGGTAGTTTCAGATCAGCATATTTCAGTTGCAGCTTGAAATATTCTACATTTTGCTGGCAAATTATCAAAATTAATATTAAAAGTAGTTCAGATTACCTTCCACAAGCCCCCCTAGAGAATTTGGCAAGTAGTATTTAAAGTTTAAACGCTTGTCAAAAAACTACTGTTTAGACAAGCCATTCATTTGCTGAAAACATTTTTTTTTGTATCAAACCAATACACAATTCATGTATTTTTGATTCTTATACATTTCTTCTGTCATTTTGTATTTCTGTAGATACAAACCCATTCATTTCAAACCAGCAAAAAAACTATTAAAGTTAGTTTTGAACTGTAATCCGCACCATCTTTCTTTTCTTCAATGACCTTTCCAACAGAGTGTGGTTGTTTTCACTGTTTGGTTACTTGTACTTTTTTGCTTTTATAACCCTTTTATGTGGGGTGTTTGTATTTACCTTGGAACCGTGTGGGGTTTTTTCTCTCTCTTATCTGTTCTGTGAGGTATTGCCTCCATTTGTTCTGCACTGCACAATGTATATTCTTAGGCTCACATATTCCCTCTTCCTCCTAGGCACTTTTTATCCTATTAAAAAAAAAAAAAAGAAAGAAAAAATACCTTTATTGCATTGTTATACTATGGCATAACTTTTTTGTGATATGGTCTAAGTCACTGCATGGCAAAGACTATAACTAAGTATATTCTCCCTAGCCCAATAAATCTCTCTAATATACACAAAAAACCAGCGGCAACAGAACTTCTAGGCTCAAGTCAGAGCAAGACTTCTTGCCAAAATGGAAATAAACTTCACAATATCACTTCTTCATCATAGGGTTTAAAGTAGGAGTTCGTCTATATCTTGTAGACCTGAAAAAATACTGTTTCCTCTGTTGTGGAAAACATTGCTAGTTGTTTACTGATAATTTTTGTGGGGAGGAAAAAAAGCAAGAAAAGCAAATGCTATCATGAATCTATTGTTAGTTTCCATCTTGTTTGCTGTATGGGTATTTTATAAATCTGATAGGTGGGGGCAAATGTCAATATCAGAGAAGGTATACAGTGACTTATTCCATAAAAGTAGTTTTTAAAGAAGATGATTTGGCTTCTCATTAATTAAACAGTTGAAAGCATAGATTTGTTACTTAACTGGAAAATGAAATCAAAATATCAAGCACAACTCTAATGAGAAACATACGTTTAATTAAATTGCAAGTCTTCAGGAGAAGAGAGGTTTGATTCACGTTTGAAACTGTTCTTAGCTCACCTGGATCACGACCAAAAATCCTACTTTGCTAATGCAGTACCTCCCATGATGGACTTGGTCATAAATAAAATATTTGTGTCCATGTATGTGCAAGTGCCTTAAATGTGTGGAGCTGGGAAGAACAGAGGGCAGTGATAGCTACTTTCCTGTGTCTTTGAACAGCCCAAAATATCATTCTGACTATCCAGTTTATTGTTTAACTCCATTTAACATCTGCCCTGAATGTAATTGCAAATGTGGGTAGGCTTACAGGTGTGTAAGTGAGGATATAAATATGTACATGTTTTATTGGAGCAATGCTTCATTGCTGTGATGGGTGACCACTCAGAATCACACAGGATTTTCTAGGCCCCTTCTCAGCAAAATGCAGTTTGGTTTTGCTGCCGTGGGCTGGTCACTGGTCCATGTCAACCTCCCCAGTGAGCAGGAGAAGGGCATCTTCTTAATCTTCCCCTCTGATTAAATCTTCTATCTTCACCAGCATTTTCTTTGAGTGTTAGACCACTCTTACAGCCACCTTCACAGGACCGTGCTCCTTTGCTGAAATCACAGTAATTTCTTTAATCCAATATATGTGCCTAACTTCACATCTGCAGCTGTTTTGCATAAGAATGTCTGGCCAAAATGCTGCCTTGCTGAAGGGCATCTTCTCTCCTTATGAGGTTATTCCCTTTCTCTCCAAACCGTACCTGGAGGACTTTACACCAAAGTCCTGCTTGTGATCACATGGTTGTGGTGCACCATGTCAATATGGTTTTTGATGGAAAGCATTATATATAGTAATGAAGGAAGAAAGAGCTTTGAATTTATATTCTTCTGAAGAACTGGTAGTAAGTTAAAGGCAGATAGCTTAACCAATTCCTTACATAATTTAAAGCAACGTAACGTTTCCCCTTTCATAGATTTGTTGTGAGAGCTTAGTTTTACATTTCAAAGTTTATTGAATTTTTTGAGATATATTGAAAAATATGAATAATTGATATTCGAAATTATTACTATTTCTCAGGAAAAGCTGTTTCTACTAGGAATTTCTATAATCTGAAAAGAAATGTGTTTTATTTTTTATGTAACACTTCTAAAACAGATTTTGCTATGCAAAATGCTTTTTAGAAGATTAAGCCAGAATGTCACCTTAGCTAGTCTTCTGTGACCCTCTGACATGTGCTAATTTAAATTTATACCTATGATCTCATGATTTTACTAGTCTATAAAAGCAAGTTATTATCACTGTACAAATTCAGAATAGTAGCACTTAGTCTTATGTAATGATTTACCATTTATTTTCTTCCACTTTACACATGCTAATTTGCAAGGTCTCAATGTGTGCAGAAGAACAGTGTTATTAAAGCCCAATTTATAGGTAGATAAACTGGGGCACAGATTCTGAGGGTTTTGCCAGCCAGCTGACAGCAAGTCAGCTTTAATGAGGGATAGGTAGGCTCAGACTGTCTGGATTTTTAGTTGGCTTACATATATTATCCCATCAGTTGAATGCAGTTCACATGAATTTGAAGTCATGTAGCTAAATATGTGCTGCTCCGTGCATGTGAAAAATTCGTGTCTTCTGGAAACTGAAGGGTTTTTCACTATGGTGAAGGTCTTAGCTGTGCAAGGCACTCCATCGAAAAATTAGGAAGTTTTACTCTCATAGATACTATAGATGCAACACATCATACAGTACTCTTCAGTCTTGATGGTAGTGATTCTTCTCTCTTCCTAATTAAGGCAAATTATCTTCCACTAATCTCGGTCATGCTCCATTTAGAGCATTGCTGATATATTGGTAAGTTGTCTTGCTTTGGCTTTTATAAAGGTCTCCCTGTCATCTGCACACTGCCCAATTTTCTAGGTCACTGAAATTTTCTTTTTGGAAAAAAACCCCCAAAATTTGTGTATGCATAAGATTTCAGAGCAACATAGGTGCTTACATTCTTATGGAAGTCTTGATAACAGGTTTGGGGGTTTTTAAAGAAAGCCATAGCATTGCAGGATGAGGTGGAAGTTTTAGCTCAAGTCTTCCAGAAAGTAGAACAGTTTTTAGAATAGTTTCTTAGGGACAAAACTATATTGCACTCTTTTCCTCTGAGAATGATAAATAAGGAGTAACACTTCTTGGCCACGAAATACAAATGCTTCTCAGCTGGTTGTACTATACTTCTCTACCATAAAATATCTGAGTGTTTGTTCTTGAATGATTTGCAGTTTGAAACTCTTCACAAAACACTGTCCAGGTTTCCCTGGTGCACTGTCCACAAGTCAAAAGGAAATGCTTTATTAATTTTAGTGTCTTTTTTCAATAGGCTATTTTATGGTCACTTCCCTACTACCTTTGATTTGCCTCATCAACCAAAAATCTCGTTCTTGCTGCAGTAGCTATTATGGAAGTGAAACAGATAATGTTTGCATTCCCCTGGGTCGATGAATGCCACCCCAGGTCTGCCTCGCTTGGAGCTGGTGCTGCTATCAAGGGCTCCTCAGAAATTCTGTTTTCATCTGCCTGAAACTTATTTCTTGATAGATGTATTATGAACGTTGATGGTTCAAGACTACTTAAAAGAGTATTTCTGGAAAAAGAACTTAGGAAGTTGGCTCTCCATCTTTGCTTGGAGATACTCTCCTTATTCATTGGGCTGTGTGATTCCAGCATGCTTTTTCTAACACCTCTGAGTTGAGAAAAATATATTTATAATAGATCTCTCTCGTGACTTGCACCTCTCTACCAGCAAACTCAATGCATGTAAAAGGCATTCACTCTTGCCTTTTGAGAGTACTGTGTTTACTGCTTATGCTTTTGGGTTTGTTTTATTGTTTGTTTGTTTGTTTGTTTTATTTGTGCTTTTTTGGAGGGGTGGTTTCTTTTTGTGGTTTGTTTTTTTTTTTTTAATTGTTGTTGTTTATTTATTTGTTGTTGGTTTTTCATTTGTTGGAGTTTTTTTTGGTTTGGTTTTTTGCAGAGGTCTTATACTCATTTCCTGTGTCACTTACAGCCTGCCTTTTTCTTAGCTCAATCAATATCCATGTTTTCTGAACTAACCGTCAGTCAAAATCAGAGTTGCGTGGCTGATAATTTCATAACTTCTGAAAATGTTATTCAGTTCATGCTGTGTTCCTCTTTTTTCTGATAACAAAATCAAAACGTGAAGTTGTTTAGCAATATCCCTTATCCAGGATCTTTTACTGCCTCTGAACCCCACCATGGTTATGCATTTCTGTAGTGCATTACTTTTTATTTTGAATGTTCACCGAGTTTTAGAATTGTTTCACAGAATCTGATTTTTGGATGAAAGCAAGTGGGAGACAAATATTGCATCTCTCCTCTTCACATTGTTTGGATTAATGACTGTCCTGCAGCTATCCATATTTATCTTCAATATTCTGACTCCAGACTCCAGTGAAGCATTCTTTTTAGTTTTTTTATTTGCCCATACTGGGGTTTTGTCATGGCATTTTCTTTTCTTCATAGTGAGGGCAGTTCAAGGGCATGACCGTTCAAATTTCTGATAGAAGAATAACTATTGGAATGGACCTGACATGTGATTGAATCCTTGAGAAAATTAAAGGTTTGGAGTGGACAGTTTTGTATCCTGAAAATATGTGGGGAAAGCCGAAGCCAGTAAGGAACTTAATGTAGTAGTTCTGCAGGAGTCAAATCTCTTCACTGATTCGTAGGGACTCTTGATGATGAGCAAACTCCATGGAAAGCATTAGGGCCATATTGCCCAGCAGCAGCTGGAATACAGCAATTTTCACAAATGCATTAGCTGCTTAGCTAGTAGCTGGTTTTTTTTCTATAGAAAGGAACTAAACTGTCATTTTCTTATAATGCATTCTCCATTTGTGTCTGTTCTCTTTGCCTCTTAATTAGTCTGCATGTTCCAGGCATGCTAAGAAGAGTGAATATTTGGAGCCATCCTGTAAACTTAAATTCAGAGATATAAGGTCCTTCTGCTCTAGAATTCATAACTCACATAGTTCAGTTCCTGCAGTTAATTCACTTACCTGTTGGTCTGTCGTTAGAGCAGAGAAAGCAGGCCACGACCCTTCCCTCTGCAGGTGCATTCTCCATCTTTTTGGTGATACAGACCAGAAACAAAGAAAGACTGGGAATTATATTATGGCTGTTCAAGTCTGAAAAAAGTTTTATATGTCCTCCATGCCCCGAAATCAGTAGATGGTAATGACTGCAAAGGAGGCTGCTGAAGTTCCAATTGGTATTGCTACTACTGTCCATTAAGGTAAACAGAGTACGTTATTTTCCTGTTGCTGACACACAAAGGTCACTTGCAAGAGCCACTGACTCAAAAAGCCGTGTCACCACTAATGGAAAGAAATAAAAGGCTGATACTAGGGCATATTTTAATAGCTTTCCTCAAATTCTGTAGGCAGCTGAAATTACATTACTCATTCTAAACTTCTGAATCTTGAATAATGTTTATAGAGGCAGATAAGGATTTTCAGAACCAAAGCTTGAAGAAGACATTTTTCAGATGCTGATTTCTCTGACAAAGTGCCATTTGAACTCTTCAGGCAAGTTTCAGTATTTGGTAGTAGTAAGACCCTGTAAAGAACAAAACACTACTTAATGAGGTCTGTGTTTTATTCCTCTGTCTTTATACGGCACCCCATGGATCTAAACATTTTGATATATTATTAAACATATAAAACTGACAGTAGAATTCAAGCTCAGTAATTATAAAACACTCCCTTATCTCTACACAGCTCTAAGTCTGTAGTAGGATAAACATTTAAGAGAATGTTTCATCTTCAACAGAACAGACAATTTAATTTCAGTCTTGTATGATATATTTTCCTACCCATGGAGTACCAAAGTGCTTTACAAGACAAGTAAATACAAAAGTGAATATATGGACAAACAGCAATTTTGTATCATGTTCAGCAAAGCTAAATCATAGTTTCACTCCAAAGAGTGGATGGAGTTCTTTGTGCTCAGTAAAACTGAAAGTGGTGGACTTCAGTTGCGTTTGGTTGACTTTGAGCTCTTCCTTCTTACTACAACACAGGCCAGTCTCATTCTTTTGCAGAGTTTGAAACAAAGATGCAAGGAACAGGACTCGAAAGGCTGATAGCTTGATAGCTGGCTATGTTGCAATACAGTACTAGACTTATTCACTGCATCTGTAAAGGTAACAACTTTAAATATACACCAAATTAAGCAATAAATACTTTTACGACGTTTTCCAGTAGAAAAGAAGAACTGCACTTATGAGGCATATGGTCCACCATTATTTACTCTCAGCTCTTTCTTCGGAGACTGGAAGGTTCCTTTGTAAATTTGAATCTCTTTAAAGCATAAATGGATATTCACCTTCCATCTATTCAGCTGCAAAGAGAAAGGAAAAAGGAAGCGTGGTACTTGAAACAGTAGGAGTGCTTTTGACTGAGATACTGGTAGGGTCATGAATCCTCATGCTTAGGGAAGAGAGTGGTAGCAATGAAATACACTGAAAGGGAGCAAACCTCAAATGTATTCATGATGCTGTAGGTACTGTTGCAGTTGCAGAAAAAGTCAAAAACTTCTAAAATCTACAGTCCAAACTCTAGATTTCCCAGACACGAGTGTAACTTCAGAAGAACTGCTTGTTACCTTTACATAAGAATGTGCAACACACTGCACCTGAAGGAAAAAAAAAATCTGCTTCTAGCAGATTATTTTGTTGGTCATTGAGAACTGTAGGCTTAAAAATGCAGCTCTGCAAATTGATCACTTATAGATGGGCAGGACAGTTCGGTCTGTGGATTGTCTTACTGGTGTGCTGCAGCTGCTGCTATGAAACAGCAAAAATACACAAGACTATCCCCAAAAGTAAGACTTTACAAATGAGCTGGCATGAATATCCTTGATTTTAAAAAATGTTATTCTCAATGTGCCATTCTCAGGGAAAAATATTCTGTTTGGTAAATTAACGAAACAACCAAACTTGACACATTTACTTTTTACCGATATTTTTGCAAGGCTCTTTGGTCTGAAAGGACTTGGATCAGTTGAGATCCTAGCCCATGGTGACTTTCAGGTTCAGGTAGCATCCACAATACAGAGGTCGATTATTACTGAACTGTTCTACCTATATAAGCGATGAAATGGGATTTTTCATACCCCGGTTAAACCAAACCTTAAAGTTATTGAATTTCATGTTGGGTTTTGGGGTTTTTTTTAAAACCACTCAAATCACAATATTGTTTTATTTGGCTGTATTATGAAATCTTAAACTACCTCTTCAGTTGGCTGTGCCTGTGCAGCACACCATAGGAGAAAAAAAAAAAAGAAAAAACAGAGTGAGTATATTGCTGATTTTTATCTGTATTTCAGACAGAGATTACCACTCTCCTTTTGAAATACAGCCCACATGTGAAATAAGAAACACTGCTAGCACTATATTGCTTTATTTTGGCTCTGACCTTAGTGTAAGACCCCCCCAATACTCAATCTGTAGTCATCTGCACTGTAGTGTTTTCATTGCCTTTCAACATCTGATAGGCAATTGTAGAGCAGCCCTAAAACTGTGATGGGGAAATGATCTAAGCTTCGTATAAAATTTCAAGTGGTGCCACTCTTCTCTGTCTGAGGCTGTCTGATTTTTGGTGATGTGCATTTTTTTCTAGAAGTCACTGGGAACATTTTTACAAAGGTTTACTGGATGTGAATAAATAAAAATTGACCTGAGGGTTTAAAGATTAAAACTAATGGAAAATTATTAATAAAGTCATTTCATGGAGGAGATTTTACCCACTCAGCACTATTTGAATGATGTTTTCATATAATGAGCTAACTGCATGTACTTTTGAAAACAGATAAAAGGAAAAAGTTGGAGCCTTTACAAGGAAACCCAGTATCTCACCTGGCAAGTCAGAAATGTGCCCTGTCGTGCTCCTAACTGTGTCAGGTAGAATCACTTACTCTGCTTGTCACTTTTTAAAATGCTTTGAAAGCTACTGCTGTTCACACAGAGGATAAGGATACGAAAATATAGTTAATTATGAAGCACAATTTGATCTATGGTGGCACAAGGAAAAGTGCCCTGCTTCTAGGACAGGTGGTAGAAATTTATATAGCTTGGCTTCAGATTTTGAAATCTCAGTTTGTGGTTTTAGATGTCCAGCTAAAGTACCCAGAGATGGATGCTGAAGTGTCTCATGTCTTTCACAATACTTACTCTCTTCTTCAGTAAAATCACCACTCATTTTGACATCTTAAACCCTACTGAGTCAATAAAAAGCTATACGCCACTGTCCAGTGCTATAAATAAAACAACTGTCTCTCTTCTGGAAATGTTCCTCTTCTATACGGAATTTCTAAGCTGTTCCAGCCTGATTTATGTTCTTTTATGATTTCTGCAAATACTTACAGCGGCCTAAACTGCAGTCACAATACCTGTTTCTCTTCCATGCTACATCATATATGAACACAAGCTGTTGTTTAAGGCAAAAGAGAAATTGATTCATTCATTTTAGTAGCTAAACCGGCATTATTTCTTTGGACACCGTTTGCTGTCAATATCGATAACTTTCTAACAAATTCTCAGTGTCCGCAGGTTGACTTTTCCTAATGGGCATCACCTAGACAGCATTGCACAGTACGAGAAGCAAAACAGCAATTCCAAGTTGTAGGAATAAAATATGAGGTAACATGCAGTCAGGCCTGTGATATACTGAATGATGGTGCTGACAGAATGTGCCATTTCCGAACCACTCTTGGGGAAAAAAAAAGCTGCTTCTTTTTTTTTTTTCTCTTTTACACTACCTACCATGTTCATAGGAATATGAACTTCTCTGCAGGATAAATTACTATAAACCCAGTTTCACTACATTAATTTTTAAAATGTTTATTGTTCATATTTGAAATGAAATATAAGTCTTAGGCTGCATCTCAGCCTTTGTGTACTGGCATTCAGATAGAGTATATAGCTTTTATAGCAATACTGTTGTATCTATTAATCAATGATGTATTTTTAAAAGCATGTAAAACATTAATTCTTTATTTTTCATCAAGACCTCCTTCAGTAATTTCCTGGAGTAGTCATCATGTAAGCACCTCAGCAATAACAGTAACACTGCACAGTAATTAATACTGCATAAGTGGTCAGATTAGCTGGTATTATTTCTTCTCGTTTCTGAGTTTTCTAAATATTTTATGATTTTTGACTTTGCAATGTTTTAATTAATTTGTCTCCAATATTCTATATTGCATCCTGGGCGAAATTGCACTTTTCTTCCAAGAAGTTAAGTGCATACATATTAAGTAGGTAGGAAATATTGTTTTCATCTATTAAATTAAGGTGCAGAGAAAAGTTTGTGCTTTTTTGTTGTTGTTGTTTGTTTAAAATCCTGAAAATAGGATAAATCAGCATTTTTTAAATATATGGATTTAGGATGAAAAGTCCTGAATTATTGAAGGTGACCCTTCCTGACATCTCTAGATTTATAAATGGAACCATCTTACCCTTGGCTCTTATGGAGTCTGTGTTTTCTAATAACAGCAAGTACAGAAGTTGGAAGGGAACTTTCTGTTGTCTTATCAAAGGAACAAAGCTGGTGGCAGACAAAATCTGTGCAAATGCAAGCCCTCCCCTTCAATAATTAAATAGTAGGAATAGCTTGAAAACAGCTCCACAAGAAATAGAATCCCTGTGGAGTTTCTACCTGCTCCTACTTTGAATTTTGTTTAGGAAAGTTGTTTCCAGTATGATGTAAAACTGACTTCTCAGCACAACCAGTACTGTAATTTGAAGTGAAACAATCACTAAAATGTAGGAGAAGACTTACATACATATTTAAAGCTTCCAGCCAGTGTGAGGGGAAGTATACGTCAATAGGAATGGAAAATGGATGCTAACTAGCAAACATAGCAATAAAACATATGCTACAAAAGCTATGGGTTGTTTTTTTTTTAATACAGAAAGAAATCACATTGGTTCAAAATCAATACTTATTGCTGCTGGATTCAAGTGTAGTGAACTGTACATTCTTAATCACGAGTCTAAATGCCTCACTGCCAAAACTATGCACACAATGGGTGCTATGCAGCCTGACAGAAGTTGCATTTTAAGATTTGCAAATGACTGTGCACTTAAGAGAAAAGTTGCAATTATTCTTCCTGATTACAAAAGCGCTGTCTGCCAGGTAGAGAAGAGAATCTTGCTTCTATGTGCTGGCATGTTATTTTCATAAACTATTCATTGCTTGCCATTATATTGACATGGATTTAGGATTCAGTGGAGTCACAGCAAAGTGCCACTTTAATCTGATTTTTTTTTGGTCTTGTCAGCTAGGTGTATTCTTTTTTTAGAAAAACATGTTAGTGTACACAAGTACGATAGTCTCAAAATACTGCCTTTAACTCATGACATTCTCATTAATCTTTGAGGGTACCTATCTCATGACATCACTCAACGTTTTGTTGAGGTTTTTATCTCTTAACTATTTAAAATGGATTGGTTTGACGGTTATATTTTTTTTTCCCCAAAATTTATAGAACTAATAAAAAACTGAGATAACAATTTAACATTCTAATAAAGTTCTGTGAATACTCAATTTCAAAAATTTGTTTCCTGGTATGGTTTCCTGTAAAATTCTCAAGCCATTCCTGTTACCTGCGAAGTGATTCTTGCCATGTTTTTAGGGAAAGCACGCATGATGTGAGGTCTTCAGTTAATATACACTGGTGGGCCTCTGTGGTGCTGGTTTACAGCAACTACAGAGGTGCTCCAGTGTCATACAAAATGTTTTGCACTAAACTGCCACTGCCTTGCAGGGGACAAAGTCAAGTCATCAAAATAGTCAAACAGGTATTGACAACTGGCTGCATAAACTGAGTGTTCCATCTGTGCGCTATAAGTGAATCCCAGACTGTGTCCTGTCAGAAAATTTTTAACCTCACGCACGTGCTGCTACCTGCTGAACTACTGTTTGCTTTTCCTGGATAGCTGGGAGGAGTGAAGGGGGTTGGAGCTCTTTAACTCAATTTTTTTCTTCTCAGATATATAATAGGATGTGTGTACGTATATTTACACATACATGTATGTCCATACCAACTGAAATACCTATCATTACTACAAGAGTTCAATGTTTCTTGTTTAAAACAAACCATAAATAAATCAGAGAATTTTGTCATTTTATGGTTTTCGATGATACTATTTGCAGCAGATCATCCTGCAGAATTTTAGTCCACCAACCTCCAGTTTGACTAAGTTGGTTTCTTTTCAACCTGGCATTTTTGCCAATGCGAATGCTTCTAAATGTGTTCTAAATTACTTGTGTGTTCATGGTTGCAAATGAGATTCTGTACGAGAAAGGGAATGTGAAAGGCGAAAGCTAAAATAAAAAAATCAGGACCAGCAGAAATCTTGACTCTGTTGTTGGCAGCCTGAAAACACTTTTGTTGAATGCAATTATTCTATTGAAAATCTATTTTGCTGTAGTTCATAGGTCACAAGATAATTAATGAGAAAACTTCATAAAAAAAAAAAAAAGGCAGCTGGATGGGGTTTTTTTCATTTTTACAATCTGTCTGTGGATTGCACTTATGCTTTCAGGTGCTTTACACCTAAAAGAGCTGAAAGGTCATTGTGTTAAAATGCCACATGGTGAATTTGCGAGAGCAGTACAGCAGCAGCAAAACGTTGTGGGCAATGTGCTAAGGCAATGCATCACACCCTCAGCCAGAGGGGTAAAATGGCAGACTCTCTTCATTAACCTGTTTAGTCTTTGACACTTTGCTCTAGTGGAGACCTCAGAATTGAGCAACAGTGTAGTCCTTGTGGCAGGGTCTCTGAGAAAGTGATATAATTTCTTTTGATCTGCTCTCTTTCCTGTGTACTTTTACTGTAGCTTTTATTTCTGTTTCTCAAACCTCTCTGCTGGAGTATTTTTTTATAAAGTAAATAGTACTTCTCTCTCCTAAGCTAAGGGCTTTGGATAGAATAGTCACAATTATTCTCTGATCTATCATTATGCAATTAAAATACGTATACTGTTAAAGACCTGCTGCTAATGAAACAGTCTCGTTACTCTCTTTCCATGAGATCTGGGGGTCAGCTCACTCAGGGGACTCCATCTGCTGCCCTTGCAAGAGCCCAGGTTTCTACATCGTCTAGCATAGTCCTCTAAATAATGGTGTCTATTAGCATTTGGTCTGACCCTCCAGGCTCCCTGCTGCTATTTCCTTGTACGTGTCTCCAGACACTATGAAACTGTGTGCCATCACACCCCGTGCTATTGTGTGCCTCTGCACACCAGCGCAGCCCGTACTCAGGTCTCCAGCAACTCATGGAATCTTTTGTCCTCCAGTTTTCATTTTGTTGCCCCTAGCCCCATGCTTTGATCTTTCATGATTTTTTTTTTTCACATTTGTCACCCTAGAAACCTGTCTGTCAAATGTCCGCTTCCTTCTTACTGCGTGCTCCTGGTTCCCCTCCGCTCCATTTCTGCCCTGTATCTGCAGGCAGATGTGCGAGCCCTGCCTCTAACTCAGGCATCCCACAAGTACGGCTGCGGCTGGGGCTGTGACGCTCCGGGGACACGAGAGAGGAGCGCACATCTTAGGCCAATTTATCCCGGGGAAGCGAGTTCCTGCGCATCCCCTCTGCCATAGTAACCACCCCAGGGCAGGTTTCTGCACTTTGTAGCAAATGCTGAGTAGCCAGCGATTGTCAGTTTGTCTCTTATTAAATGCGGGTGAGAGCGAGCGGTCAGGGCTCGCCGGAGGCAGCCGAGGTGCGGCCGGGCACTGCTGGGCGGCTCCGGGTGCCTGCCCCAGGCGGGGGCTCAAGCAGCGGCTCCTGCTGTGGGTGGTTGGCATCTGAACTGCGCCGCTCCTCTGCGGCAGGAAAAAACCATCGCAGGAGCTGGAGCTGAGCTGGTACCAGAACTGGTGACTGATCTGACGTGCTGGGCCTCTGCTCCTTGCTCCTGTCATTGGCCTGATGGGTGACCTTGGCTAAATCTCCTAATCTGCGTATATGTTGCTTTCCCTCTCCGTGACATCTGGGTAATGCTATCAAATTGCTTCGAAAGCTATCTTAAGATCTAGTCAGAAGTAGACAATATAAGAGTTAGGCTTTCCTAATTCATCATTAATTTGCTTTCCTGTCAGTCTCTACCTTCGTCTTTGGGGTTCACTTTCTTCTTTGTTACTCTGAAGTGAATTCCTTTATTGGTGTCTTGCACTTGTGTAGCTACAACTTTGGATCTTAGTGCATGTGTCTAAATGCAAACACATGCCTACTGCCCTTATCTTTTAGAATAATCTTTCTTCAAGTATTTGTTGTCTGCCTAAGGACTTTCATCAACTCTTTAGTTCCTAAAGTTGCTAATTTCCAATATAAAACTGAGCACAGAAATACTGAGTGTCTGCATGAGTTTTAAAGTATGTCTTCATTTTGTTTGCTTCTGAACTTGCCCTGCAAGGTGATGAACAATCTAGTTCTGATGGTTTCAAATGAACTGTTCATATATTTAAGTGTTAATGAGATAAATATGTGCTTTGTTGGATTGGCTTCTGCTGGACAAAATCCATTAACATTTAGGTCTTTTGCTACACTGAGATGAAATTCCTTTCATCCTGAAGATAATGACTGATGTCACTGGGGGCAGTATTTAAACATTTGCAAAATGATACATTTAACTTGTATCTATCCAACCATTTGTAACATAGATGATATTGTGTCAGGGGGTTTTTTTTTGTTTTTTTTTTTTTTAGTGGGGGATTATTTGTTTGGACTTTTTTGAAAGACCATTCTCATCTGCAATTACCAGAGAATGTGCCTAGGATTTTTTTTTTTTCTATGATCTGATATGAAACTAGACACCTACCTTATCTGCATCATTTTAGCCTAACACTAGTTTTAACATCTCATGGAAAAATAGAGGTTTGTAGCACAACTGCTGACACATCCTTAACTATAGCATTGCTACCCGGCGCTGCTATAACACAGTACATATTTCTTTGTGAAAGAAATGAAAGCTGCAATAATAAAGCTTAACTTTATGGTATTGAAATTCGCTGTGTTTGTACCTCCAGGGAGAAAAACAATTAGAGAAAGACAATCTACCTAAATAGGCTGGGAAACTGAATTGCTCTGTCTATGCTTCATTACCCTCCCTCTTTCTCATCTCACACTTTCCACAAATAGCATGATTATGTTTACCTGACATCTTCATGCTTCCCTGCTGAGCAGGCTGAGGAAGCCTTGCAGCTGAGATCAGCAGTGCTTTCCATGGGGAATGACTGAGATTTTTTTTGTTTAAAGTATCCAATTCTTGAGCTATTTCAGCAAAGAACTTCAGAGTGTCCCTGGATTCTGGTAGAGAGCAGAATAAATGAAGTGCCAATGAGCTTTTTTTTTTTTTTAAATGACCCTTGGCTATTACAAGTACTATCTTGGCTGATGTTATGTTAATACAGCCTTAGTTGCCTGGTAGAAAGGCATGGCCTGAGATGCTAAACATCAACTTGGTGACCTTCATAACTGATAGAAAGCCTGACAAATTTTTCATGAAGATGCCTTTGAGCACCAAAGCAACAGTCAGCCCTAAGAGTGACACTGAAATAAAATGCCCT
The DNA here is from genome assembly GCA_013398855.1 of Mohoua ochrocephala. Classification (NCBI taxonomy): domain Eukaryota; kingdom Metazoa; phylum Chordata; class Aves; order Passeriformes; family Acanthizidae; genus Mohoua; species Mohoua ochrocephala. The sequence continues at coordinate 62,197 of VZTA01000221.1, read as the reverse complement.
TTTACAGATAAAAGCCTTAATAGAGAGAGAAAAGATCTGGGATGAGGCATGCTGTGAATGTTACCAAAGGGCTTTTCACTGACTCCCTTGAAGAAGTGAATCATAAATCCAGAACAAAAAGACTTGGGAAACATACAGGTTGTCCTTATAAGGAACAGGTATTTTATTTTTCAGAGAATTCAGCCATTTCCTGTTCTGAGTTGCCAAGTTATAAATCTAAATAACTAAACTACAGATAATTGGACAAAATTCCTCAAATTAGAAGCCAATATTGCATGTGAGAATTAACGACATTTCATTATGCATTACCATCTACATTAATAAACTATGACTGTATTAGTCTTAGCAGCAGCTTACAAGTCTCTTTTTCTTATAGCCTTTGGGATCTTGTTCTAAATCTAGTTTTAATCGAAAGCTGCATGAGCTGCAGAATAACTGAATTTGAATTCATTTGCATTTTAGCTTGAAGCACCCAACTACTCAGTCAAAACAGTATTGTGGAACACCTAGGTACCTGTGTATCTATGTGTAAACTCTGAGTGTATGTGATATGGGCTTAATATCAGTCGCCTAAAACCCTGCCACTTCATTTGAGTTCAAAATGTTTGGAAAGATGTTGACTGGAACAAGGTTTTGGTCTTCCTACTTTTCTGTCTGAGTCTTACAGTGCACATGACCTGAACTTGCTCTTCAGTTGCCAAAAGCTGCTTCTGATCTCAGAGTCCTGAATAACTAGAATTAAAGCTTTTTTTCTACATTTTGCAAAATGTCATCAAATTGAAAGTGTGGAATTAACAGGCACCCTGGTTTTTTTGCCCTTTCACATGTACTTTCTCTTGCTTGTTACACTTAAATGACTAGGCAGCTGTCCTGAACTTTCCTTAAAACATGGACTACGTTAAATTGAAATCTGCAGATTTGTTGGTTTAGGGTTTTTGGGGCACGGTTTTGTTTGGGGTTTGTTTGCTTGTTTGCTTTTTGATGAGCAGCAATGTAATGGATCCCACATTCACATTAGGGAAAAAACTAAGCCAGGCCAGTTCAGATCAGAATTATTAACCTGGACAGAAGCAGGATTCCCTTTCTGACTGCCTCCAAATTCATGCTCCATCATCTCAAAGCTAAAACCTCCCGCAAAGTTACAATATGTTGCTGATATTACTGGCCAGCAATCCTGGATCTGTTAGCAGTCCTGCATTAATCATTTTGGGTGTCACATTGTTATTGGAAAGGTGTGCACAGACAGGCAGACACCTTACAGCTCGTATCTCAAAGGATCCTGGAACTGATTTATTTTAGGATAAACTCTGCAGGACCTACGCAACAACCGTGGTCTTTTTGGACCTCAGACAACAGTAGTGACAGTGTGGTTCCCACCTCCAAAAACTCATGAGGAAATATGTCTCAACATACCTGGAAATATCAGCAAGGTAGTTAGAATTCATTTCGTGTGCAATGACCCTCTGTGTGTGTTGCAGCAAGCGAGTGAAGGGCAGCTATGGCAATTTAATAAACTGACATCGCACAACTTGCCCTCATTCTGTGACAATACCTGGAGTATAAAATATAATTTTATATTATGCCGATCTAGACTCAGATCCTTCAATCACTAATTCAAGTAAAGGATTTAACAGAAAGCAGTATTACTGCAGTTCACATTTTAAAACACTTGTATAACAGTGTAGCTTATACAAATAGTCTTTAATCCATTTCTATAAACAACACAGAACAATTTAAGGGCCCAGACTATCAGCTGTGATTTGTATGTCTGTGGCTTCTCTATTCTTAGTGCTGCTATAAACAATAATAGCCGGTTACAGTTTCAAGGGGGTTTCATGCCAGCCAACATTACCTGGAACAGAGTGACTCTTTGGACTTATGCCCTGTCTCCTGTCTACAGATTTTGCCTCCTAGTGCCAAGAAAGTATTGATAGGAGCCAGAATTGCCTTTCACAGATTACCTTAGGACTTGGGAACAAGCCACTTAAACAATTTTGTTAGCCTTTCCCCTGGTTCATTTCCTGTGCCGCGCGGGTTTGCCTGTGGGAAGTATGGACTTAGGTTTTTGGGGTTTTTTTTTGTTCTCTGGTGGAGGTAATTTCAAAAGTTATCACATTTCTATCATGGGATTTGACGGCATTTAACTTATTGAAGCTTCTTATTATCCTGTAAAAAATACAGAGTGTGGAGGTCTTTTTACATAAATGGAGTTAACTTGTGAGGCTTAATGCTCAACGGTACACGGAGCAATCAGCTGAGGATCCAGACCTTAAGGTGGGAGGGGGAGCAACGGGCAGAGGTACGACCTAGCTCTGAAACATCGACCTCTAGAACTGCAAACCACATGGCCACCTTCAGGGGGTACTTCGCTGACCCAGTTAGTCCTGGCAGAAGGCAGCACTGATGTAACTTCGCTGCTTTTAGAAACCAACCTGACACTTCTCTGTAGTGAAGCGCTCTGCCAAGTGGCTCTACCAGGTCACTCAGAAGTAGATTGAAGATTTCTGTGTTGCAGCACATTTTACAGTGCTGGGTCTACCTGGAGAGTCCTTCCCAAAGGTGTGTGCTGTGAGGTAAATTAGGGATTGGTTAGGTGCATTGGACGTTTCCAGGTTTTTAATGCTATTAAAAAGAAATGAGAGAGTAAAAAAAAAAGGGGGAGAGGGAAGAAGTGCACCTTGCCAACCTTATTGTTTGAGAAAGAGTAATAAACAAGTCCATTATTAATAACCCAATGAAAAACTGTTCTGCACTAAATATATTGGGTCAGCTGTGTGGTGGGTGTCAGTTTGCCTAGTTCCACTGATTAAAGGAAAGGTGCAGTGATTTACACCTGTGTTGACTCAGCACACTTGCCCTTGTAAGTAGCCTGTGATAAAATAGACAAATAAATAAAATAAAAGCACAAATCCTGTACTCTATAGATATTGCTTAAATAATTCATTATAGCTGCAGGGATAGAAGTAAATACAAAGAAAACTGCTTGCCTTTTGAAATATTAGCTAGAGCAAAGTCTTTTATTTTTTTTCCAGTTTGGGGTAGTTCATATTTTCTTCCTGTATACTCTTCAAGAACTTATAGAAGTGCAAAACTCTTTAGGTTCTCACTCATTTATGCAGCAAAGCTGGCATAATTCCATAGATCTAAACACTGTCTGCATCCCTTAGTACTGAAACAAGTGTGGCCATGCATCATGTTAAACTGCAGTTCATTTATTAAGTCAGAGAATAGCTCTGTGCTCTTAAACCCTTGCCTAGCTTCTCAAGTTGCTCAGCTTGCTTTAGTGCTGTGATGGAGCTGCACTTCAGCTGCATCACACACGTGGCCCTTGCACCCGAATTGTGCCGTCCGGCTGTTAAGGGCCATGCAGGTTTAATGCTAAATGGTTGCTGTTTATTGAATAGTGAAATACAGAGGGATTGGAAAAGGGTAAGAAAATTACCAGGCTGTGTTTATGGGCACCCCTTTTCAGAAACAAATGGCTCAGCTAAATAGAAACCTATTGTCTGCATGGTGCTGCTAGATGGGAAAAGCCACCCACTGAGAAAACAAAGTGTTAATTTCTGTCCTTGTAAAAACAATAGAAAATATTTTAAAGGTTTAAATATGTCCAGAATAGCAGTGTATAAGAAGCCTAAACTGGCATCATTTATGTATAAAAGCATAAAAAAAGAGGGTATGAAAATGTGTCATTCAAGAGCTGCCATGTTGGTTTAGAGCAGCAATCTCTGGTCTAGTCTGTGCTCTGCCTGGTGTCCAAGGTGAGCAGGAGCCATGCAGCCAGGGTGCTGAGCTGAGGTTGGCTGAGGGTAGCAAAGCTGTTGAGCCTCAGCACCCTGCTAGAATCACCACACAGCCTTTGGGTTGGGGCTGGGTTGTACCGACTGGGTGGGATAAGGGCAGAGCTGCCTTGTAGCTCCGCTTGTAGCTGCCTGCAGCACCCTTTGTCGCTGTAGGCTGATGTTATCCCCCATCAGATAAGCTGTGCCAACACCATGCTGGGGCAGTTTCCTTTGTGAAAGTGGTTTCAATGCAGTGAGATAAAAGTCCTTAAACTCCCAAAACTCTTAGGCCCCTGGACCAGGACTGTGGAGTCTGATAGGAAAGTATTCCAAGCACTGGTTTTTCTGTCTCCCTCTGTTTCTCTCTTTACTGTTGTAAGGACAGTACACGTGAATAATGAAATCTCACCCACGTTTCAATAAAAGAAAAAGTATTTACTGACTTGACTTTGGCTGGGATTTACCTGAGGATATCTATTACCTTTTTCCATATTCCCATTTATAAGATCTGTTATAAAAGAACAGCACTATGCTGCCCAACAAGGTCACACTAATTGTAAGAAATACATTTTTCCAACACCAAATACACGTTACCTGTATATAATTACAGAAAATTTGCATCTTGTTCTAGGATATCTGCCCTTTCCTCCTCTGGTAGTATTGCTGCCAGCATCTTTCTTCATTTTTTTTTCTCTGACTTGCTGTCTAATAGGATTGCAAAAAAGCAGCTGGGGAAAGTGGCCCGACTTATCTGCCCCAGTAACCACTGGAGGAATGAAGATTTGGGTGTAGGAAGCCTATAGTCTTCATAGTAAATATGGTTTTGTTATAAAATGGTGCAATATCTGCAACATGGAAGACATTTTCTTCCTGCCAGGTGGCAATGATATTTCCACGTGCACAACATTCAGTGGAAGCTTTCCAGTCCTCACAAAAAGAAGGCAAAGGCATGGCAAGACAGCAAGATGAACAGATGGCTCAAGGGTAAACGCTGTGAGAAAAGTCTGAGGATGTCTGACCGTTAGGAAGCATTCATGGAACAAGAGTTCCTCCAGACTGATGGACTCCACTGGAGTAGCTGGGCTAGCACCCTTCTGGGGGTGAGCTAGGCATGGCTGGTAAAAGTCCTTAAATAAGCAGAGGTGGCAAAATAAGAAACGTATAACAAAGGGTGAAAGATACTGGAGAGTATCTACAAAGAGTAGAAAGATGATCAGGGAAAAAGCAGTAGTTCTTGTGTGTCACCATGAGATAGATGCAGTGAAGGAAAATTAAGAGCTGTTTCTTTACTGGGTTTCAAAAACAACTGAAATGTTTTCATAATGATGCAAGACAAATCAGCAAAAAAGTGGGAGAAAGATTTTTCTGGTGGAAAATGTGAAATTGAGTGTCACAGGATAGCAGAAATATGGATTCACAGTACATATATTGTGGGGTACATTATATAAAGGAAAGAGAAAAAATAAAGGTAGAGATCCTGGTGTGTGTTAATACAGGAATAGATTGTCAGCAATTCCACCCATCTGGGTCAAAATCACTTTCACTTCGCAAAGGAGATGAGGGCATTACAGAAGTTTGACTCTAACATTTATAGAGACATAAATGATGTAGGTGACAAAGAAAAATCAACTAAATTTAGCATGACTTTGAGAACAGTTGTTATTTCCTGGAGCCTGTAAAGTCTGTTGCAAACAAAGAGGCTCTAGTCTTCATGACAACCTATAGAGATATTAAATGAGAACAGAAAGCTTACAAAAAGTGTAAAATAAATCTATGGTTTTTTGAAGAGCACACATCTAATGAGATCTGCTCTAGGTCTGACTTGTGGAGGAAATTAAATCGGGCAGTGAAAGACACCTATGTGGAAAAGAAGGGGTAATGACTAGAGGTAAAAGTTTGATGTGACTCCAAAACTAAGTGAACTAGTTGCCTAGGAAATCTATGAGAATGATTAATGAGAATGTTGTAGTGCGTGAATGCAGGGATGGATTAGGAAATAAGCACCACTAAATCAAAAGCAAAATTGCAAAAGCTGACACCATCCAGTTCATGGGAAACCTACACAATCTTCATTCTAGAACTGGGACAGAAGGACACAAAATCACAAAAAACCATTCCCTTCTTCCCAGCCTTCCTCTTTGGATTTGGTTCTATGGTAGCACTTTGCTACATGGGCTTTCAGTGGAGTTTTCTTTCACCAGCTGATCTCTTTTCCTTTAACTGAAAAGGAGCAAAGCCTGTGGGTTATGTAAAATGCCTTTTTTCTTAACAGCTCATGGATCATACTTCAAGAGAACCAATACAAAAAGTAACCAACCTTCTTGAAATTTTCCCTGAAACCAATATCTGATTTCAAAGCATCATCTAACAGTAGAGTTCGTAGACTTTAAGAGAGAGCTTATAAACTCAATATCATTGTTTCAATATCATTTTGTCTTTAGAAATATAATTTTAGCCTAGATTCAGAGTTATGCAGCTTTTATATATCCTTTCTCATTCTCATGATCAATCTAAGCAAGCCTGACTTATTTAAATCTCCGCTCTTTCCTTTCTCCCAGCATTGTTGTGGTACATTGCGATTCACTGTTCTTGAACTACTACAGTCATACCCATGGCAAAACATTTCCTAACAAAAGTATCCCCTTTCCCAGAGTTAACACGACCACCCCCAGGGCAGTGGAGTGACAGAAGTACTATTTCATGAGAGTCACTCATTTGGACTGAAATTTATTCTTTTCTAAAAGTCAAGATCAAGCCTCTGGGCTTGCATAACCTATTTGCAATGTGTTGGGTTTGGGCTGACCCTCTGGAATATTTCCCTCTCTATCTTTCAAGCAGTGACTATAGTTTTTTTTCTGCATATGCACTGCATGTCTCCCACATGTCTGCTGGTACTGGTTACTGCTACTGGAATATAAAATGTCATAATGTCCTGGTTCCAGCCAGGATGGGGGTAATTTTTTGCAGTAGCCAGAAGGGGCATGGCAAGGACACAGAGGTTATTCTGTCCCATCTCTCATCATTGCCAGGGGGTAATGGGGGGGAAGGGGGTCCCTTCCAGTCACATAATGTGGAGGAGAGGGTGATTGGATAGTGCCAGTTCCATGATGAGCAACTGTGTGTGAATTGTTTGCCTCTCTTGAGCCTTTGTTATTGATACTGCAGCTGCTACTGTTCATTTTCTGATTCCATTGCTGTTCCCAGCAAATTGCTCTTATCTCAACCCGTGATCTTTACCTTTTGTGCAGGGGAGGGGAGTGGGGGACTCAGCGTGTGGCACAAGACTTGGGAGTTTTTTGGCGGGAACTCTAAATTGGAGAATACCATTCCTAAATCGCAACACATAATATTGCAGCCTTTATGCACAGGGGATCTTCTCAGTCATTGGGGCAGGGGACACCATTTGAAATTTCTGATGGGACAAAGGGTATTTTACACAAAAAACCACATCTGAGACTCTAAAGATGTGGGTCCGTAAAACAGAGGTATCAGCTTTATCCATTATGACAAGGTCATGGAGTAAGCTATGTTGGTGTTCCTTATGGCAAAGCATATGTGGTCCTGGATTTACTTTAGAAAATTTTACTTGCACTCTATCAGCTTCCTCATGTTCAGGTGCATTCTTGTAAATGTTTGTCAAAATGTTTTCCTTTTGTGGTTGAAGAATTTGAAGTTACACAGCAGTTTTTACAATTTAGGGTGTCATTTTCATCGAGAGTTGCATAGAAGTTCATTAGAGGTTTAAGTCGCTTAACTAGAGATAACTGGGTGTGTGGTACTTAAAAAAACCCTGAGGTATGTTTGGCTAAAACAGAGTTGTCGGGCTCTTCTGCTGCCTCTACCTCTTCTCAGACAACAGCACGTAAGCATGGGCCCACATGCCTGGGGATGAGAGGGAGAAAGATGGAGATACTTCCTTTGTATTTTGACTGAAATCCAATGTTTTATCCCCAAGAAAAGTAGACCAGAAAAAAAAAAAAAAAGAGTCAGCTTTTTTTCAACAGCTAAAAGGCAAAATACGAAATGTTATTTTCAATTTTTTAATCTGAAAATAAGTCTCCTTCTGGGCCCTACAGACTGTGTGCATTTCCACACGTTCACCCCCATCTCTCACTGATCTCTTTTCGGGATTGTGTTTTGTAGAAATGATGTGGAAATGCCCGAGAGCTCTGCTGGGTCAGGAGCTGCCACAGCTATGGAGGGAGGGAATCAAGCAGGCAAATTTATGACAGTTTGACATTTCAGATAATAGAGGTCAGTCCTTCAAGTCACAGTCCCCCTGAGATGAGTGGGTTTGTGCCGGTGAATGTGGGAAGAGCTGGTACCGTTAAATTGTCCCTTTGCTGCAAGTGAAGCATGTGGTGATAGGCTGGAAGAAAAGAATTCCTTTCATTATTGCGAGGCAAATTCTGCCCTCTTTCTGATGTGGATGAATGATCCCATTCATTTCAGTTGTGGTACCTGCTGCTGGAAGAGGAGCGGGGTTTGAATTCCTAGAACAAGGCGCTATGTTGTGAATGAACTGGAATGAGGCGCATTCACACATCGATATGCGAGGCTTCCCTTCCTTGCGCTCTCACAGCTGAGATCTTGACGGACTCTTTCCTGTGAATGCTGTTTATGACATCTGAGACCAAGTAAATTTAGTCCACTTATTTAACTGGTTTTGTGCAGTTTTTCAAATGAGGGTTCAGTACCGCTTAGTCTTTAGAAGGACTGATGAGCCCTGTCCCACCAAGTTGTTGCATCTCTGCCTCAGGCACTTTTGCTGGCAGTTGCAGGAGCTAATGGTATGCAGCGTGATGACAGTATTGGTGTGAGGTTTATAGTGTAATATTTGCTAAGTGTTTTGAAACTGGGACTTGGGAGTTGCTCTGGAAGAGCAAATAAATTAGTATTTGAGTAGTCACATTCATTAAATGTTATGAGAACCTTTTTATAACTTCGTGGTAATATCAAATTTAATAAACTATATTGGCCTTTTTTTCAGAACTGGGGATAAAACCCCCAAATAAACAAACTAATGACAGTTCTTAAATTAGAAATATGGCTTTATTTGTTTGGGTTTATTTAATTACAATTAGATTTTTTTTTTGTTTCAGTTTGTTCTTGGAACTTCTTCCACTAAAAGTAATCTAATTAAAATGTCAACAGCTACTCAGCTTACTGCTGTTCAAGTGTGAACTGCCATATTTCTTAAATATCTGTTTTTGAATCAGCAGTGGAGAAAATAAAAGTCTAATTTCTGTAGAAAAAAGAGGTGAAAATTAACTCTATATTCACTTTACCTTCTTGATATCTGGACTAAAATCTTTGTTACACGGAGAGTTAAGAAACAACATAAAGGCTTGACTGTGAGGTAACCCAGTAGTAACTTGCTAGAAAGAAGCAAGATATGAAAGGGGAAAAAAGTGTGATTTACATTAATTTGAACTGTAGCATCAGCCACAATAGCTTCTCCTGCAAAAATATGGAATGATTGATTGCTGTGGTCTTTGAATTTCTGTAGATGGTAATCATTAAATTTAAACACGTCAAGATTGAATCTAGAGGAAATTATCAACCCCTTCTCTGACTGAAGACGAAACATTTCATAAATCTTGTAAGCGTTTCTTTCTAAAAATGAATCTTCCATGTACAAACCTCTGTTCAATGTGCCACTTCCTTTATTATTCCTTGTGAGAAGCAGTCTGCTTTGCTAAATTCTATGCCTTGGAGCCAAGAATGTGCCTGCAGCAGCTAAAATATGTGCCTGCAAGATAAAAGTGAGAGACTCTTGCCTAATTTCTTCTGGAAAATATGGGAAAATAAAAAGTGTGTGTGTGAGGTAAATACACAGCAGTTACATTGTATACATGTTTGTATACTGTATATATGTAGCTGTGCAACCAACCACTCCTTCTTGAAGGATAAATGAAAGTCTCTGAGCATGTTGGCAAACATGGTGAGTCTGGGAAAAGGATACTGAGTTTTCTTTCTAGCTGGGCCATGACTCTTCAAGGTCAAACAACCAAACCACAATTCTGCAGTTATCTAAGTCTTTAGGCATCCTGTGTTACTCAGGGCAAAATTGACTCTTACCATAAATGTGGTATTTCCCTCCAAGATAGGAGGAAAAATATGGAGTTACTCTCTGAACCCCCAATTCACACATGTATTTTTATTTTGTAGAAGGTTAGTTTGCTACGTTACAACCTACTTGTACACACACCTTTAACTTGCGTGATCTCTCTAAAAATTGTTTTCTCTCTCCTCTTGGGCTTGGAAAAAAAAAGGAGAGAAGAATTATGATGTTCAGGAGATGAAGTGGAAGAGTTAGGGAAAGAAAAGCATTTGTTTCAAGGAGCTCCTTTATTTCCCCACCACCCTCTAGCGCTAGCATGGCAGGTGTGAGTCCCTGCACAGCAGCCGTGCCATCCAGCCCTCACAGCCAGGCTGAACCCTGAAGGACGCGATTCCTGGGAACAATGGACACCATGAACGATATCCATGTCAGTGTTTCATTCAGTTATTTTGTTGGATCATCGTTGTTTTCAGGGCAAATTCAAATTTTCAGGCGTTTTTGGCATTTTCTAGAAAGAGGAGGTAAGGGTAGAAGGAGTAAAGCCAGGAATTAGGGAAACCAGAGTTCTTGTATTTTGTAAACATCTCCAGATGACATATCCCATCAAAATACTGCCTTGATGGCTACACGTCAAGAATTCCCTGTGGGGGACTTAAGTAAAATTATAAACTCTTCAAAACTCAGAAAGCATTGAAAAATTACAAAACTAGGACAAGAAAGAGCAAAGCTTAAAAGAACCGAATGTTTTTTATGGAGGGCTGTGTGATTCCAAAGCAAAATTACAAAAATCCCTTTAGATTAGCTGCTATCTATGGGTTACTAATGTTTGTCAGTCTGTCTAACATTCCTTGTCTTTTATCCACTCCAGTGTAGTGTTGAGGTTTGTTTTTCTTATTGTACCCTCACAGCAATTATTCGTTGAAAATGTTCTTTACTGTAAATATTGTTCCTGTAGTTCTACTGCTTTTAAAGGCAAGTTTTTGTGACGGAAAATCGGAATCCCAGTGATGGACTCTCTTTCTTTTGCAGTTCTTGAGAATTTTTTCCTCGATACTTGTGTCTCCCTGATCTTCTCTGTAATTAATATCCGTACTTGTTAAAAGTTTGTTAGAGGAATACTGTCATATATTACAGCCACAGCTTTGTTTTGTTGTGTTGATAGTCCTTCAATTACCTTTTATTTTTTAAAATGGGACATGCAAGGTATTCAGTGTGTGCTTACTCTGAAGAAAAAATTTCAAAGAGAAGTGAGAAAAAATGTTATAGATTTGCTTTAATTTGTTACAGTGGAACTACAAACAAAAAAGTGAAAAAGTGTCATTTTGTATAAATTGTTTTTAAAATCTCACAAAAAACATTGATATATCATCTGTGTGTTTGTACAGAAGGGAATTAAATTAGTCTGACATACATTTTTTTGCTCAAAAAGTCCAGCAATGTTGAGGTCAAAAACTTCAGGCCTGATCCACAGTACTGGCTGGATCAGGCTCAGTCAGGCTTTATTTTTATTGTAATTGATTTCTCTCTTTTTCATCCAAAAGGAGGGAACTTGATTGTTTTTGTAAATAAATATTACCTGGTTGATCTGAATCTGTAAACTCTCTCTGCAGGAAATTGATATTCTAGAAATCTGTATAATTAATCTGGGGAACTGGAGATGAGAGCTATGCTGTAGTGCAAAACTCCAGGCTCTGATGCCCTATTATGCAGCATCACAAGCTGGTGACTAACATCTTCTGTCCTGTGATAATACCAGTTACCCTAGCAAATTTCTTTATTCCTTAAATATTTTTATTTATTTTCTCTAACCCAAGCCCAAATATTCACTTAGTTGTAAAACCTTCATATTTGTTGCAGTCAGGTTTTTCCAGGAAATGGTGCATCTCCTTGCTGTCCTGGCTTTCTGTTGCTGTGCTGCCATCACTTTATGTTTGTTATTTAGTACTTGGGTTTAGTACACACAAACAGTATCTTTTTTAGCAAATACTGCAGCCTGTATGAGCAGACTTGTATAGCAGAAAGGTCCACAGTGTACATAATTCAAGGGATTTACTTTGCACTGCTTCAAGCCCCAGTCCCACAGCTCCCTTTAGAGACTGGAGCATATCAGGTGAAGCCCTGGGGCAGTCATTCTAGTTTAGTTGGAAGCAGAATAAATCCAGTTTGTGCTAAGGCCACCTGTGATATAAACTCGGGCAGGGACCATTCATTAACAGGAGGTGTGGGGCATAAAGCTTTTTGATAGGACAGCAAATGTAAAGGTATTTCAGCACCACCTCCACAGTGTACTTAGCTTCCCATAAGGCCAGATTTAATATCAATATACAAATATTCAAATATATTTATGGTATCAAGTAGCAAAGGCCTTCTACTTCAAATAAGCAGAATTATTTACATTAACTGACAATCTGCTTGTTAATTTCAAAATATGATGCTGTGCATAATATTTTGTGTAGTTTCCTGCTTTGGAAGCTGTCGTGAAAGGAAGATCCCTTATTCAGAGTTGTATTTTGGTATGGATTGCACTGTTCACTTCAACAAAGAAGTAATTCATCAAACTGACTGGAAGCAACAGGTTTCACAGCACCTTAAGGTGTGGAGAATGACAGGCTGTCTCTTAGATATGTTGTTCTGACTTTAGTGTGTATGAGAAATCCTGAGATTCTCGTGTGAGGCTCATGAAAAAAATCTTTCTTGGGTGAAATTTGGCTATTAGAGTATGCAAAAAGACACGATGAAGATAATATAATAGCAGCTGTTTAATTTAGCCACCCGAAATCTTGAGAATAACCCATTTCCCATCCTCTGGCCAGGGTACTAAATGAGGCATGCTCAGTAATTACTGAATTATCCCTTTCAGCAGGGGAAAAGCAACATGGGTGCTGGTCTTTTGTTATTTTACATTCACCCCCATTAGTGTTACTTGCTGTACCTAATAGGCTGATAAATGGGGTATTGCAACTGTCAGTGGCTAAGTGGCACTTAATATTCCATTCTGAAGTTCAGGAAATCAGAAGTAGGAGGAGAGGCTTTTGATGGCCATTTGCTCAGTGACACGGACTTATAATCAAGTAAATTGATGTTGAAGGTTCAATTACGTGGATCTTACCACAAAATGGAGCTGTAAAATTGTACAGTTGATGCAATGGACTTTGACAATAGAGCCCCTCACCTTATTAAGATTGCTCCCAAAAATAGTACTAAAAATTAGAAGTAGACCTCAGTCTCTCATTCCTGTAACGTTACTTCAGTACAGGTAATGAAAAGAAGAGGGTTTGGAGCAAAGTGCTGCGCTTTATTGCAGAATATAGCAGGCCACTGAGGAAGGTTTAAGGTGACAATTCTTGCCTTAAGGTCCTCAAAGGCTGTGAGCAGGCACCTTTGCTCAGGAGAGGGCAGGGATAACATCTTGAAATATTCACACCGATGGGGTCTGTGGGCTGCTCTCGGACAAGTCTGCAGTTGTTAAAGCCGATACACATTCAATGAATCCTTTGTAACTTAGCAATTGTTATCCCTAGGTATCGTTTTCTCTTTGTAGCAGTCTAGATAACACACAGGACACAAAAACCAGCAAGTCCAGCAAATTTTGCTGTTTGGCCAGAAGAAAAAGCCAGTCTGAAGAAAAGGAATTCAGATCCAGGCAAGGAGAGCTTGCACAGCTGGATCTGGATGAGAGTCTGGGTTTTAAACGTTCCCATTTTTCAGAGTTGTTTGTATTTGGACAGCTGTTTCTGACCTTTTCCGATTCTCCCACATGGGAACATACTGTCCATTGATTCATGAGGAAAAGGTGCTGCAGCAAGCAGCTTAACAGTAGACATGGAATGACCAGTGTAATGTACAGGCTGAGATTTTAAAGTCTGAGAGAAGCAGCTTGGCCTCTGCTGAGTCGCTGAAGTCCTCCTCTTGGGCTGTGACCTCTTTTCTGGCCCAAACATCATCGCAGGTTTAGGTGGATTCCAAGTCTCCATGCGTTCCTTGCCACTGGACCTCTCTCTTGGTCTGAATTTCTCAAGTGTTTTGGGAGCCACCTTCTCTGCAGCCTCTACCATCTGGAATAGCTTCACTGTTGCTCTCTGCCTCATTGACTCTTCTTCATTTCAAATCTCAGTTGACCATTTATCTTTTCTACCTTGCCAATTTCTTTTAATTTCCCTGTCCATCTGCTTCATCTATTTAACTCGGTGAAAGCTTTTAGATTACATTTTTTATAGTGGATGCATGGGGAAATGGTACTGTATTATACATGAACAACTTCCCCAGCTTGAATGCCGTTAGCATCCGCTGAAAAATCCTACATCTCCCCTATGTGCTCAGTGCTACACTTCACAAAGTTAGAGGGGGATGTTGAGCTTGCGCTGACAGCCAAAAAAAAATATACCTGCTTTCCTAGGGCTGCAGCAAGGAGAGCAGATGGTATTTCCCCCCACTTCACATCACTCTCTGTCCTTTCCTTCCTCATGCCCCATTGTTCATTTTTCACCCTTCTCTGTCGGTTTGGTTTGGATTCAACACCTGCTGAAGTCAACGGAGAATCTCCCACTGATTTTATTTGGCTTTGCCTCATGCCCCCTGCCATCTCCCCTCCCTTCAGCTATGCCTGGACTCGAATTCCAGCTCCGACCTCTCAACAGTTCAGATCCTGTCTGTGCATCATCTCTCCTCTCACTTCCTGCACTTTGCCAAGAGCCTTAGCAGAGCAGGGATGGGGAAAGCTGTGTGGGATGGATACTGCTCGAGTCAGTAGCTCAAAAGAAAACCTGTGAAAAATTTTTGGTTTGGATTACTCTGAAACAGCATTTTCTCTAGTTTTTCCCTCACTCAGCCAGAAAATAAAACAGGAACATAATCTTGCATTAAATATTATGGGAATGAAAGTTAAATTTTTTGTTTCACTTGGGTTTTAGTTTTTAATTAAAATGAAAAATCATGTCAAAACAGAAGTTAAACCTCCCTCTTTTGGAAATAGCATAGTGAAATATTTTGCCTTTCAGGAAGTAATGCAGACAGTTTTCCATAAATCTTTTTTTTCCCGGATCATTGGTTATGTTAATAACCCCAAAACATATTTTTCTTTTATGGTGAATTAATTACTTAGTTATTTGATGCTATTTCCTCTCATGGTTTTTCTCTGTATTCCAAAACACTAGCTACACCTTTTCCAGCTGAGACCCTTCCCAATCATCCATTTCTTTTGTAGATGTGAAAACAAAAAAGAAAAAAAAGACAGGGTCACTGTTGCTCTACCATTGAATTTTGTTTTATTTTTGGTCAGGGTGTTTATTCCCTTGATATTTCGATCTAGTGCGAGACCAGAATAATTATTGCAATTCTCCATTGCGCTTGAGGCCACCATCTTGTGACTCCACCTCCTGTGGAGTGTCTCACTTCAGTAATGAATTTCACTAAATTTTCTGTGATATTCTCCCGTAACAAAAAAAGCCAAATTCTGTGCTCTTTTTCTGAGTGTTCCATTTCCAAGGACACGATAATTACCCCAATGAAGCCAAATGAAAATTTCCATCAACTTCACGTAGTCACAATGGCTCCTTGTACATCGAACAACTTCTGTTACTTTGCTCTCAAGTCACTCCAGGAACAACAAAAAATCTTTACAGTAATATTATTATTGTCATAAGCAGTACCTCAAAAGCAACTCTCTGTATTTTTCTAGGCCTGGGAAATGGTGTGAGTTTTAATTGACATCCCTAGGAGTTGTGAGAATTCTCAGCAACTTGCAGGATTTAGCCCTAATAGTATTTACAGTAATTAAACACACTAATTAAATAACAAAACAACTAAAGACAAATTGATTCAATGCCAAATAAAGGAGTCAAATAAATGCTTAATTAAAGACGCTAATAAAATCCCCTTCAGCCTTTACAGTCCACTCCCTAGGGCTAAAGATGACTTTCTACCTCAGAAATCTTTATAGCCCTTTACAACACCAGTCTCTAGGGTTACTGCCTTTTTTAACCTCTGGATTAAATGCTTGTTAGCTAAGCGCTCTATAAACCCATTTAAAAACTATCAAAATAATTAAGTTGGATCCAGAACGCTCTGTGTCTTCCAGATATGATACACCATGATATTCCCATCTGCAGGGATGTTTCCTTTCACTAGAGTCTGCAAGGTTGTGTCCAACTGAGCACCTGGGCAGCAGGACAAATGCCTGACCATCAGAGTCCTTAAGCCAATGGCACAAACCACTGCTTGAACTGAGACTGAGTGCCTCGTAGAGCTGAAGTCAAAATGAGAAAGAGCACAGCCATAATGCAGCCCAGTTTAAGTAGAGTGAGACAACTGTTTTCTAATTCATTATTGATCCCGTTAAGCTCTCTTATTTATCACCAAAGTAACGCCTAGCAATAAAAATATATTTTAAAAAATAAATAAGTTGCAGAATAGAGCTGCCGTAAAAAAATGGCTATTAAGCAGCACTCAGAGAGGAGAGAGTTCCTTAAGTTAGTATTCAATATTTCTTTCATGTGCCAGGAATCTCTATCTCACCCTGGCAGATAGCCTCATTAGATATTTCTCTCCTTATCTGAGCTTATAGCTTTTTTACATTTTGTGTCAATAATGATAAAACAAATGCCTATGAAAGTAGAAAATGAAGGGTCATTTCTCAGCCTTTCATAGAAGGTTTGCAGAGGAACATTTGAGCAGACGGACCGTCTGATCACCGGGTACCCAACGCGTAGTGCACAGCAGCCCTTCCCACTTTTATCTGTGATGTTGTTTTGTGATGGGATTGTTGTCTTTGGGGTTGCCAGCAGTTAGTCAGTCTCAAAGTTTTCCTTTCTCCCTCTGATGTGTTACAGCATTTCACATTATCTCATCTAACGAGCCAGTGTGATTTCAGATAACACTGCATGTGTTTAACTTCAGAAGAAGCTCAGAGCCCAGCCTGGGTATCTCTTATCAGCTTTGGTACTATCCAGCTCTGAATCTGGGGCAGATGGAAGGAAATGGGATGTCAGTGAGAAGGAAAGGATTTCTTATGCTTGTGTAAGCTGCCTCTGTACTATTTGCTTGTAAAAGAAAGCAGATTGTGCAGCCTATGAGGAAATTATTACACTGATCTGAGTCATACCATTTGGATTCTGCTGGAAATATTAACAACATGTATCCTATATGCCACATTTAGTTGTCGGCGAGAGTGAGAAGTGGAAATGGAGAAAGAGCTAATTCACAGGCAGGTGCTGCTTGCAGTGTGCTAAATTACCTGTTGGGTACCTGACTACTTGCAAATATTGCAAATAACTTGCATTTATCCCTCTGGAAACCCAAGAGAAAATGCTTACATAGCTGGCGAGTTAAGAAGTATGAAAACAAATGAACATAAAAGAGGCTTAAGGAAAAAAGCGCCAAAACAAAACACAAAAGCCTGAAGTGTGAGAAGAATAGAATTAGAATTAACAGCCTTAACTGAAACTGACTTGCTCAAACCACTGATCTTTCTAAACTGCACCGCTCTACATCTTCCAATTATGTCCGCACGCTGCTTTCCATCAAGAATAAAGAAAAAATCCAATCCTCCAGGCAATGGTATTTGAAATGATTCATCACATCGTGTAATAGTGCACTACGGCGTCAAACTGGTGTTGTGCTAAGTCACGTTCTGACCCATCAATGATACTTGTATTTCCTCATCCTTATTTGCCCCTGGCCTTTAAAACATCCGCTCTTTCTTTGTTTATATCGTCAGTAATTTTAATTGGCTCCTATTTTGTGTCATACTGGCATCTGTATTTCCCACTGATGTCCTTCAGCGCCTATTACAGGGTTTGGATTGGGATTTTTTAGTCACTATATTATGTCTGTATTTTTCAGACTGTAAGAATGGCCCAAAATCTTCTCCAGTAATTTTTAAACTCTTAGCAACTCTTCAGAGAAAATATGCTCCTTATGCCTGCAGCCTTTTATTGTTTATATCCTTAGACCATTGTGACTACAGCAGTAGGACTGCAGAGCATTTTAAAACCCTGTTATTATTGTTAAAGACACCATGAAAGACTGAGAACAAAACCAGAGCTCTGAGTCATGGTTTGTATCTGCTAAAAAAATATTTAACTTCCTTTCTCTCAAAGTTTGTAAAGTGGAAGAGCAACAGCAGCAGATCTCTGCCAGAAATTGTTGTGCCAGAAAAAAAACATGGGGATCGTTGAAAAGCTCAAAAGCAAGGGATTCTTCTGGAGTTCTGTGTCTCTGTAGGAGTTTTGTCCTTGGTTGTTTGAGATACGATTCTGCAAAGTGAAATGAGGAGTTCAAAGCCAAACAGAGACAAAGCTGATGAAAACAGAGCATCTGCAAGCCCTCCTTAAGAGACTTCCTAATATTTGTCTGTGCGTGTCTCTCTCTGTCCTTTGTTGTCGCTGTCGATGACAATAGTGATGTCTGTTGGGGTACAAGCAGCTTCACATCCCTGGAGTGAAAGGGCCTTCATTTCTTTACACAGCCTCAGGAGAAGTTGAAATACAATTCCAAATCCTAAGTCTTTCAGCAATTATCTGAATTGTTCTCAATATCACACAGTATTTCCATGGCTAACTTGAAGAACTGTTCTGTTATCACTCCAGGAAGTAGCCTAGAAGGGAAATGCTGCTCTCTAATACACAAGATGCTGTCTGGCATAGATGTGCTGAGATGAAGAAGGGAAAAAAATCACCGTACAGTTCAACAGTGCTTTAAAGAAGCAAAATGATTTCAATCTGAGCAAAATGTCATGGTTGTTCCCAGAAGTGTCACAACACAGGAACATGAGAGTACAAGATAAAGCTCTGCTGAAAATTGTTATGTCTCTTGATAGCTTTAGTCAGCTGTGGCAGGGAAAACAAAGGCATTTCTTGCTGTGTTCCAGAAATGTATAGTGGGCAGTAATAAAGGAATAAATCTAGGAAGTCACACTGACATAACAATGCAATGCAAATTTCATTTGTTTCAGTAAAAGCATAACAAATTCTTTGTATCCTCTAATAATTTCAGTTATTCTTTTAGTGGCAGTAAGTCAAGATTCTTCTGTCGAAGAATAAGTTGCAACCGTTTGAAAGGTGGAAAATTTATCATCATTGCATAAGAATATGAAGATTAAGTTTTGCCAATAAAAGAAGAAAAAAAAGTCTTTAGTTTCAAAAAGCTTGATGTGAATTAATGGCAGAGAATAGCTAAATATTTTACTGGAAAAAGGAGAAAGAAGAAGTTGACAAGGACATACTCAAAAAATGCAGATGTGCAGCCATTATTTTCATAACAGAAGTAATTTTGATTTCCGAAATTCAGAACATTTCTGAGATCTCGCCTATGTGCAGTTCAGTAGAACAATTAAGACTTGGAAAACATTACTTTAAACAGAGGGGATACAGATTAGTGCTAATAATCCAGATTGAATAAATCTACGAAGAAAATGGTTAAAATGCCCTGAATGGGGGCAGGGGAAATTTGCCGGGAGACTTCAGCTAGTCTGATTTTGCAAGGATGTTTCATGGAGTTGTTCTGTTTAATGCTGGTATGTTAGTTGGTATATTTGTTAGAACTAGTGTCAGGGCTTTGAAAGGTGTGGTGTGTGAGAAGTTTGCTGGTGGCACAGTCCAAAAGATATCATTACAGAGGAGAAACTGGGTATTTTTCAGTAATAACCAGGTGACCTGGGTGATAATCATAAAAGTGAACCTTAAATAGTAAGGTAAAAGCAGAATATCCCATATCATGGGAGCTCCTTAGTCAGACATTATTAAGGATGAGAAGGATGTGAAGGATGTGCATCCAGCAGTTTCTCACAGAGTGATTAGGAGCTGCTCCTACCATGATGGCATTAAAAAGGCAAAAGCAATTCTAAAATACTTTTGCCAAGCCATTTCCATGAGAGGTAGCAAGGCCAGAGAATCTCTCACTGGTTCATCTGGAACACTGTGTCGTTCTGTGCACTTGCCTATTGGAAAAAAAAAAAATTAATCTTAATTAAAGAAGGAGATCAGAATGGTGAATAAAAGGAATGTCATATCTTAGTGTGAATTAATTGAGAAACAAGTATTAAAGTACATTTAAAGTCAGAAAAGAAAAAGGTTACAAGAAAATGTATATAAATTACTGTCATTGAATAAAAAGTATGAAGTTTAAAAATCATAAAATTTGGGTTCCAGATTATCCCCCTATCAAAAGAAAAAGAACAATTGATATTGTTAAGATTAGGCTCTAATAGTTTATAAATGGGTTGGAATCAGCAGCAGGTGCTTGGCCTAGATGGAAATTGTGGGTGTATCTGTTGCAACATTTACTTGGAACCAGAAATGCACTTTTTGAAGTGGCCCCTGCAGCACCCCTGTGGCTGTGCTTTGGCTCAGCAGAGCGGTCTCACTCTGCACTGTTTCCTTTCAGCTGAAGCTGAAGTGGAAGGTGCAGTCTGGAACTGCATTTGGTGCTGCATCTGCTGATGGCTTCTCAGTTGACAGAACCAGGCTAGAGCTGCTAGGAAGTGAAATCCTGGGAAGTGCATATGCTACGGATGTCAGGTTCTTAGCACAGCTGTATCACTGTCTGCTACTGTTCCTGTAACTTGACTGAAAAGGAAAAATGCTGCATTTATGATTCAGTTTCTCTTAGAGTTCTTACTCATAGTTCAGAAAGCCAAAAAGATAATACCAAAGGAATTAATTTGGCATTTATATATATGATGTTAGTGGTTTACTGGTGTTTGAAAAGTAGGAGAAGGACTGAAGTCTTTAATGCTTTCCAGGAAGAATCATCTTTTTATATATTTGTACACACACCCCGCATATAGAGATACATACACATTTACATGCTCAGGATCTTGCAAAGCAGAGTCCTATATTACATTGTAAATGCCATAAAAGAACAGAGCATTCATGCAGCCTTATTTATGGCTTTTTCTTTTGCTTGCAGTGTTTACTGCATGCCAGTGTTCTACATTAATTGCAAGGACTCTAGCCCTCATTTTCTACATTAAGAGAAAACAACCAATATAGTCTTGGATCCCAACTAGCTTATTGACTTCCAGAATAAAATAATTTGCCTAATGTTGTAAGATAATTAGAGCAAAATTAGGCAGCCTGTGGCTAGCTATGGACACGTGGTCCACAGAGATAAAGAAAATGACCTTACACATATGCATAGCATGAAAGGCTGGTGTTTACAGAGTGCCTGGTCACATAATCTGCACGAAAACATCTCCCTGTCTTAATTTTCCAAGGTAGACTCAGTAATAGCAAAAGTAGTGATTTATTTAGCTAGATAAGAGGAAAAAAAAAAGCCTACTGTCAACGCCTTTAAAAAAACCAGCTGAGTTATTTTCTAGAGAGAGTACACACATCTCGTGTACATGGGGTACGTTTGCTCCAAGGTTGCTAATGTTCAGTAAGTATGTTACTGCTGATGCATGAGAATGCTGGGAGGCTGCAAAATGTGAGAAGTCTGTGAGGAGCAGTCCAGTAAAACTTCACTCTTCCAAAATTTAACTGCCACAGAATGCCTTTTCAACCATTTCTAACCGAGGAGCACTGTGCAGGCATTCCCACTCCTAGGTTGGTGCTGTTAATAGTGGGCTGGTATAACATGCTTACAACAGGCATACCCAGAGCAGCCAGAGATCAGCTGTAGGGCTCTGCTTTGGATCAATCCATTGCAGAGCTTCTGTTCCTCCAACTCTCATGCTGGTCTTGCTTTCTGCAAATTCCTCAGGCTGGCTGGCTCCCCAAACCAGGGATCCACTCGTTGTCTTTGTTACCATTGAACAAACAGCTTCTGCAAACTGAGGCCCTACAGCATCATGTAGCTGAATACACAAGTGCTCTCGGTGGCCCGAAATGTTTCTGATGAGGTTTTATTCAATACAGGTGGACAAGCAAATCGAAGTACTTGGGCAGCTAGACAATTTATCCCCTGCAATGTCTATAATTCCTTCTAAGGGGAGCCTTGTGTTTCTGTCAACAATTGATTTTAAGCATTATTTCTGTCTTGAAGAGAAATTATCAGACTGCACGCTTCTTCTGGGAAGAAGACAGTAACACAGGCAACCACAGATGACTTTTATTTTTAGTAAAAGTTTCCTGGCTCATTCAGATACTGTTCAATTTTGTTAGGGTTGTTGTTGTTGTTTTGTCTTTTTTCAAAGAATCAAGAGCCTGTAGCATTTAATTCCCTTGCTTTCAGCTCTGATGTGTTAAAGGTGCTCTGAGTTTGATGGAATATGGCTGGAATATGGACAGTGCTGTGTTGTGCTATTTTTGATTCTTCTCTTTCTATTTGGGCTATTTCACACTTTGTGATGGGGAAATAACTTGCTGAGGATTGCTGAATATTGCAATGGTAATCTGCATTCAGTCTCCCAAATATTTCCAGTATTAATTGTAATGAAAGGTATTCAGCTGTCAGAGCTCCCAGAGCTCTCATCAAACTCTGACAGACTTGGGGACTGTGGCGTGCACTGCAGCACCAAGGCACGCACGCTCTGCGTTAATAACCAAGGTTCTTGTAGAAGGTCATTAACAGACTTCATAAAGTCACTAGAGTTTTTCCTTTCTTTTCTCACCTTCAGGCAAGATGGCAATTGGCTTTTCTCTGTTATTTGCAGGTGAGAGAGTGTGGCAGTGGCTCAGCCCTCTGGAGGGCTGCAGCACCCCCGTGGTCATCGGACCACTGCCCTGAACTGGTGGCGAAGGTCTAGGGAGGAGAGCTGCCAGCCATCTGCTGAAGACACCTATGTGTGATTCTCCCTCGTGTTTGTATTCCCTGTTTATTATGTGTGTTCTCCGTTCAATATGTATGTCCCCTGTTAAATATTCATTATGTTCTCGAGAGTTCTGTTCACTTCGACACCCCATTGGTTCCTCCCTACCCAGTCCCTCCTTCCCCAGTTTCGATTTGTTCCCCGGTTGTCCCTCAAGTTTCCCTCCGCCCATTTGCCCCTCCCTGATGGGTTGCCCTGTTCCCCTTATAAACCCTGGACCTTCAGCTTTCCCAGGGTCTTTGTTCCTGGACCCTCCACAATGAACCATCTTGCTGGAACCTACACGAAGACCCTTCCCACTCCTTTACCTCCGGCACACCCCTTTTACCATCAGAGAGCGCCCTTCCCCTCTGGGAAGGACTGCCCCTGCAAACTCCACACTGCCTGCACCTGTGCTGATGGTCCTGCCAGCGACACTCCAGGTCAGCTCGCAGATTCCCCTGAGACGGGCAGCTCTGAGGAAGCTAGCAAGGGAAAAGCAAACAGAAGCAAAGAGAAGCAAGGAGAAGAAAAGAGAAGAAAGAAGCAAAGCGAAACAGAGAGAAGCAAAGAGAAGACAGAAGAAGCAAAGAGAAAACAAGAGGAGAGAAGAAAAGAGATACAAAGAGAAGACAGGAGAAGAAAAGAGAAGACAGGAGAAGCAAGGACAAGAAAAGAGAAGCAAAGAGAAGACAGGAGAAGAAAAGAGAAGACAAAAGAAGCAAGGAGAAGCAAAGAGAAGACAGGAGAAGAAAAGAGAAGCAAGGAGAAGAAAAGAGAAGCAAGGAGAAGAAAAGAGACGCAAGGAGAAGAAAAGACAGGAGAAGCAAAGAGAAGAAAAGAGATGCAAAGAGAAGACGGGAGAAGAAAAGAGAAAACAGGAGAAGAAAAGAGAAGACAGGAGAAGAAAAGAGAAATTCAGATATTGTGAAGCTACCCCTAAAAAGCGATATGTACCGACTTGTTATGATTGTGCAGACAATTTCTGAGAATAATTAAAACCAAACACATTTCAAATGCTCCCCAAGCACATTTTGTAACTGCTAAGATTTAGTGAAATAGCAAGAAATAAATCTTTCCATATCCGTATTTCCAACACACTCTTCAAAAAATCTCCATACAACATAAAATAAAAATCTATCAATATAATGTCCGTGTGAGACAGGTTAGAATTGCTATATATCCTTTCTTCTTTGATAGCCTTCCCTCGAGCCCATTCCCTGCACAAACATGCAAGAGAGCATCCCTAACATGGAAAGCTTCAAATGTAAATGGGAAAAATCCCGATTTCAGGCTTGTGTGTGCACCAAGGTGGTCATGGAGAGACACCTCACCCACGCTAACCTCAGCTTGTGCATA
Source organism: Mohoua ochrocephala (assembly GCA_013398855.1). Taxonomy (NCBI): domain Eukaryota; kingdom Metazoa; phylum Chordata; class Aves; order Passeriformes; family Acanthizidae; genus Mohoua; species Mohoua ochrocephala. The sequence continues at coordinate 38,265 of VZTA01000221.1, read as the reverse complement.
CAGAAGGGATGTATGTAATCTCTCCAGGTGAAAAGAGAACTTTAACGGAGCAGCCAAGGGAAGTAAGGAAGGCAAAGCCTGGAAACAGGGAAAGGGCTTGAGCTAATTTATTTACTTACCTACTTATTTATAAGGATATAGGTTTACATAAAATGGCCTTGTGCTGGGAGGAGCCTAAACTGAACTTGAATTATGCTCAAATAGCAGAAATCCAGAAGCATTTCCAATCTTCAAACTTTCAATGAGTCTCTAATTGCATAGCATAGGTGTACAGGACTTTTTCATCTGATCATGATCAACGAAGTATCTGCGTCAATAAAAATACTTTGGTCCATCTCTGTTAAGATTCTCAACATAATAATAGGTTTCGGGTTTACTGCTTGATATTCTTTCATCTGTTATATAAACAAGTAGTCAAAGGCAGAGCGAACTGTGACATCCTCCCTTACAAAGATAAATAAGGATCAATCTTTTCTGACATTTTGCCTAATAAAAAAAGCTACAAACAAGGCAGAGAAAGAAAGCAAACAAAAATGTCTTCAAAAGAGAGAATAAGAAAAGGGAACAACTGTCTGGAAAGATACATGTTCCTCATGAAAAAAACCCAACAAACAACAAAAAAATTGGCTGAAACTGACAGCTCTATTTGAAAGATATTGAAAATATTTATTTTCTTGTGACTTTCAACATATAATGTCCTAATTTTCATCCCCTCTGTTTAGTTGCCTGCTTTTGAAACCAAAAATCATCTCAGTACCAGCATTGTGCATTAAAGCAGATGAATTCGCAGATGACTCCACAGATGACTCTTTTTTATATGAAAAGGAACTGAAAAAAGTGAGCATTTCTTTCTCAAGGGATTTAAAATCAGCTTTTCATTTCCTAGGGTTTGGTGTATATCTTGATCAATGTGTGTTGAAATAGGATTAAAAATAACTTGTGAATATTAATTGGTGATTTAAATTCAGTTTTCTGAAAAACTTTTAAAATTTGGGAGAAAATGGTTGTGTGATTTAAAAGTACCATAAGTACTTTTGTGAATGCCTAACAAGAACTTATTTCGTAAATCAGTTTAACCTTGCAAGAATTAAGATAATGTTGGTAATAATCTTTTATAAAAGGATTGCTCAGTAGATGTTGAAATTAATCTGTCTGCATAGTACTTCTCATTCTCCTGTTTTTCTCTGTTAATATTCCTTTTCCTTTTGGTTGTGAATTCCTCATTTTCTACACAGTCTTAGGTCGTGTCCCAGTGATGAACTCATTTTCAGAAAGTTAAGTAGTACCACATTGCATTATTAAAATTATCATCCTTTTGAGGTAATCACCTAATGTATTTAATCAGTAAAGGTACTGCATTGCTTAATGGGAATTATGCAAATTAATATTTCATGTGGCAAACACGAGAGCACGTACTTAGTTTTTTCTCACGTAAGTAAATATAAGTACATGTTTGAGGGTTTGCAAAACCTGACATTGTGTCATGGACCTTATCTTGGACTGAATTCCTGCAGATCTTGGATGAGGTGGAGCATAGGAATCCACAGGCAGGTTCAATGGCTATTCCTTTTGGAACATAAGGAAAGCATTGCTGACTTGACTGAGCCTCGGGAGAAGGGTAGTGATATCCAACCGATGACAAAGCAGGAATTAAAATAGCTTCCATCGTATTTAGTTGACAAAGTTCCCGTTGGAATGATTTCATACTGGTGACATTTATTTGTATAATGGATCTTCTAAAGCAGTACGGTTTTCCAATTTTTTTTTTTACTTTTTTAAATTAAAATTGTAATAAATAAATTAGAAAGGGATGAATTCTGAAGAACTTTTCCCATCTCTTTTCATCAGTCTATTTCATACTGAGGTACTGCTTTTTCCTAAAAAAAATAATTTCAGTGTCATCAAATTCCAGACAGGAAAGTTATTTATGTCAATTTCCACTTTTAAAATGAGAAAAATATCTTTTGAGAAGTCCATGAAAATAAAACCCCATCGTATCATGAAAGATACTGGCTTGATCTGTTATAAAAGATCTACCTAATTCTCAAAATGGCATAGAATGCCATTGAATTTGGAGATAAAAGGTAAAATAATGTTAAAAGAAAGTACTATTGACTCTAGATAAACATGCTGCCTCCTTTGAACCAGAATTTAATGCAAATTTATCTTGATCTCCAAGTTACACAACAAATAAATTTGCCAAGTATGCTTTCTTTTCTCCAATGTTTCAAGGAACAGGTTTATGCTTCAGCTGGATTTTTCAATAGAACATAGAATAAGGATTCTGTCATGGAATGAGATTAAATAAGACTTCAATTATTGAAATATATAAAATCAGAAGATTGTACAAGGTCCTTTTCCCAAACTTTATTCTGGGCCATTCAATTATATATTGTGCCCTGGAGATGCACGCTAGTCCTTCAGTTGTATGGAAACACTATGGAGATAAAGATTCTAAGTTAATGTGGTGCTTGAACAAATAATGAACTTTGGGTATGTGAAAAATGCCATTGAACATACGAATATATATTCATGAATATATGGAAGGCAGCTGCAAGTTGTTGCTTTCTTTTTGAACCATAAATAAGACAAAACCTTATCACATATGCTTGCAGCTTCTTTTTATCCTTGGTGTCTCAGCCTGGACCAGGAACCTCTGGAAAAGAAAAGGAAAGTTGTTTTTATGCTTCCCCAGTCCATAAGTCCAGACGTATTAGAACAGTAAGCTCGATACATGATGAGAGAAACCAATTTTGTATTGTCTTAATCCATTTTCTTCAGAAGCACTAATGACTTAAGAGAAAATGTGTTAATTGTACTCTAAAAGGAATTGAAGCAAAATCCTAAGAGAAGAATATGTAGCAGGTTGAGCACAAGAGGAAAGAGTACAGAACTAGATTTCATACACAGTCTACACTTAAAACTGTCATTACTGAGATAATGATGTCAGGATTATTTAAAAGAGAACCTTTTAAAGGGAAAAAGATGCCTGTTGTCTGTGAGCTTTTAATAGGAACTGAACAACTAACTCCACTTTCTGACTTTGAGAAATTCTTGCAATTATGGAATGCTATGAAGCATTTTTCAGACATATTCTTTAGATGTTGCTGTATTATTATCTGTCTCTTTGCTCTACTATTTTTTATTGATATCTGTGCAGTAGTTTTAGGGTACTGTACAATATTTTAAAAATGTCTGGTCAATAGAAAATGGCATCTATTGCTACAAGAAGCATCTGAATGGAGAAGTTTCCAAACACCATTACTGTTCTAAGCAAATCAATAGGAGTATGTACTGTACAGTTTATATGATCTCTCTGGCAGTGTTTTTAGCCACAGTACTGGGTTAAAATTTTTAAAAGCCCTCTGATTTCACTAACATACTTGTAAATTCACAAATAAACTAATTACAGGTTACAGCAGTGCAGCTATTTTCAAAATAGCTCTCATGAGGTCTTAGTGGCGTGTAGTGAAAATGAGTCGATGATTCACCCTTTCTTCTTCACATTACATCCTAATGTTTGCCAGTCAAAATAGGTGGTGATTTCTCTGGTTTGCTCTTACAGGTGTGATTGTAACCAAACTGAAGCCGTCAAATCGGGAGCGTCTCACAAAGGTGGTGCACTGGCTGAATGGACCTGCCATGACGAACGGCACACAGGTATGACTGCAGTCAGCTTGCCCAGCTAGGAAGACTCCTGAAGGTCTGCTTGGTCGCCTGATCTCTCTCTCAAGCTTAAAGCTCTGTCTTCTCTGTTCAGCAGTTGTATTTTGGGACTGTGCAGGAAAAGGAAAGGATCTTTAGTATGTGGGCACCCACCGAGCTTTCCCTAGTTGAGTTGAGAGCTTCAAGGATCAAACTGCTGTTTATGCACGAGGTGTGCAGGAGACAGGGGAAGAACAAAAGTCCCTTTGTACAAACATGAGTCACAATTTCATGTCTGTCGAGGCCTCTGAAATTTGAACCCACCCCCCTGTCCAGTATTGCTGCTCAGATGTTTTTGATTATGTCTAGTCTCTCTTGAGAATTTGCAGTGATCTGGAGGCATCATTTCCATCTTCCTATGAACTACACTTTGTATGCTTGGAGGTAATGTGTTTCTATCACAGAAGAAAGTTGCACTTTGATGTTTCAGCCAGTTAGCAGGGTTGTCTACTCATTTCCCTCTTAATGGGGACACGAATAGTCATTTATGGTTATACCCTTGGGCTCAGGCAAATTCAGCAGTGAATTTTCCTTTACGTTTGAATAGCAGATAATTTTTAATTCAACAGATAGCAATGTCTCAAATATTGGGGGAAATCGGAATGAAAAATGCAAAGAAAATTATTGTTTTACAATTTGATACTTTGATTAAGTGTGATATTTGTAATTGTAACTGATACTTTTGCTTAAGCCAGAGAAAATCCTGGGAGAATGGGTTAAATAAGGTTCTGACTTGAATCCCAGACAGAAATTGGCACATGCTTATACCCCGGGAAAAAAAGCATCACCCAATGCGTCTTACCTGAAGACCGAATCCCATTTATAATGTCTGGGAACTTTGTTTTCGGAAGACGCAGAAAAAATCCCATGAAGATTAATTAATATTTAGTACCTGTAAGTGGCATTTTCCTTTTCATCTCTGTACATGTCTTTCTAAGCAAAGCAGTAGTGGTCTTGCTATTTAATGTAGGTGAAGTAGTTATTTAAATTTGCCTAATTTGAAGAGGAACTCCCCTGTAGCTGATCCATCCCAGACATGCCCTCTTCAGGTCTGGGATACGTAGAGGTACTTGATCTTGTCTTCCCATACTCAAACACAGGCTCAAGATGTTTTTTGTTGCTGAAGTCCTTTTTGTAGTGTTTGAAAGTGAGAATGCTGGGTTAGGAATGTTGTTTTTCGGGGACCAGTGTTGCTTATCCTGGTTACACTGTTGGACAATAAAAGTACCATAACCTGGAGCTCTCCAGCGAGTCTGTGGCAATATCATTTTAAACTCTGCTGGTAGCATTTGTGAGAATATTTTTGCATATATTCCCTGTATAATTGTAGCTTTTCTAAACTACCTCTTTAATTACATTACAGATGAAATATCCTGGATGAAATCCTGATTCCAATAAAAGCATTTATGTTCTTGATAACAAAATAACCCAGCCAATTTCTGTGAGACCTGAAAGCCTGAAGCTATAAATTAGTCTTAAATAACACTGTGTGATGGAGAAGGAAAAATATGAAAGAATTTGAGCTTCAAATTGGAGACTAACTTTAATGTTCTTTGGGGACAGCATCCAAAATTCTGTTCTCATGGTATGTTTTTCAGTAACTGCTTGGCACAGTATTTCTAGCATAAAATGCTGTTACGGATGGCTTTTGTAGGCTTGCGTCTTTAGAAAATTGCATCTGTAGGAGAATTGTGCTGTTTTTCCTAGTCAAAACTAGGATGAAAACCTCTACAGTTTTGGGGTTGCCTCTTTTTTTAAAATTTGTTTTAGAAAATTGCTTTTAACATTTTGTGCAAAATCCTTGAGCTTCCATGAAATCTGTCAAGCAAAACTGTCTACCTCAGACCTTTCCTCTAAAGAAAGATGGTATTGTAATTGGTATTGATAGATACTGTTTCCATTCTTTTGCATTAAGCAAACATAAATCCATACCATCAAAAACAAGGCAATTAATAAGTTGCTTAGATCAGGCTAAAACAGGCAATGGAAGAAGAAAATGTAATTTTCCAGCTTGTGTTTTCATTATTCATTTGGCGTTTGTTGTTAATAAAACATTGCAATACAGAACAAGGTAATACAACTCATAGAGTGCCTTATTATCAAGTATCCTCGAGGCACTTCAAAATAACATCAAAAAGGAGACCAAAAGACAATAGCTCATCTGTATGAGAGGCTTAAAGCTTTTGTTTAAAATGTAATGAGTTGGGGTCCCATCAACTTCAAAAGAATTTTGTTTAGGGCTATGTCTCTCCCTTTCTTTTTTTGGTTGGTGTTTGTTTTGTTTACTGTTCTTCACAGGAGGAATAGTTTCAGGAACAGCTGGGGGAAATAACTCTCGTAGTGGTGATCTGCTGGGCAGTGTTTGCAGACCCGTGGGAAAAGGAGTTCAGTGGGAATTCCATGACAGTGCACTGCTGCAGGTGGAAGGCCTAGGCTGTCACTTACTACACATTGTGTGTAGATACCACATTCCAGAGCTGCAATAGATGGTGTGTAATTTTATGAGAGGATTCAGTTTCAGGGAGTCATCAAATCCAGCAATTCTGATAGATGGAAGGCAGCCACAGGTTAGCGCTCCAGGTCCAAGCAGTGGTGAGGCTGAGCATGTAATCCTGACAGGTACACATAAGGACAGGTGTAAAATACAGAAATATGCAGCAGGCCCCACAGATGAGCTACGTGTGCAGTATTCACACAGAAATGAACTGTCCTGACAGTCTCCTTCTGATCCTCATCCTGCTGATCAGGATTAAGAGCTGTCCCTTTAGTTGTTGGCACCCCACACGCAGGGTCCTCAGTCCGGCTGCTGGCATTTAGACCTCCATGTATATGCATGTACATAGATTAGGGATTTCCCTCATCCCGGGAAATAGAGTTTAAGAAGACAGAACTGACTGTGCACATCAGGTGCAGGGCATGGCCAAACAAATGTTCTGACATGCTTATAAGTAACATGCTTATAAGTAACTGCTTCCTTTTATCCCCTCCTCCCCGTTTCCTGCACTTGTTCTGTAATATGTGCAGTAAGTGCAAATGGTCTTGCCTGCATCCCATAACGTGCCCCATACCCCTCAGATCCTGAGGTGCTCCAGACAGCCTTTCGCATAGATCCGTGGTGCTGGGCTTCCCAGCTGGACTGCTGGGACTGCTGGCTGTCCTGGGACAGCCCTGGGGGTGTGTGGGCAGGGGCTCATTCCTCTGGCTGTCCTGTGGAGGTTTCTTCCCCTGCCAGGTACCTCACTGTACGGGCTGATGTTCCCCTGTGACCCGCCTGGGTGGTGCCAGAGCAGGGTGATTTACAGGTTCCACACCTCCTATTGTACCTCTACTCCTTGAAACTGCTGCCGATGGGCTGTTTCTCACACAGCCTAACATAAAGGAACTTGTATTTTAGAGATTTATTGGCACTGAATAGGAACACAAGTAAGGAGGCAGGGGAGCAGGCCCAAGGTGCCACCCAAATTCGTACATCTGTTTTAGCTGTACACAGTACAAAACTGCAGTCAAAGCTTTTCTGCATGTTAGAGCTCCAGGACTAATGATGATGAGTCAGTCTATGCTGCAACTGCTGTCATCGCTGCAGCTCAGTTAAAATATACATAAGCCCCTTTTGAATTTGCTGCCATCTTGCAAAAGTTGCTCACGGTGATGAACAAACTCATAACTACTTAACTAATGCTGCTGGTGTCCTTGAGTGCTGATGCCACACTGACAGAGCAGGACTGCTAAAATTTTCGTTGAAGATTGTGCTGTTCTGTGACATCTCCACCGTGTCAACTGGGGACAACTTCACTGGCTAATGCATGCATTTAGCCACAAACGACGTGAAGTGATTTGTGGGTTACCAAGGGCTTAGACCTCATTTTTCATCACTCAGGGAAGCTAATATCAAGGCTTTGGCAAACTAATATCACAGAAAGGAAACATCACTGGAATAATTTTAAACATATTTTCATGGAGCAGAAAGCGTGGACAGATTTTCAATAGACTTAGGTCCAGATTGCCAGTGTAATAAATTCTCTACAGTTAGCCAAAGCACAATGAGGATATAAACCACATTTTACTAGGCACAGGCATATTTAGTCAAAATACTGTTAACATGGGGATTGTAGTGTTTGAATAAATGCGATCAAAAGTCTAAACACTTTCTATTTAATTAATGCCTCAGAAGAAGACAGAAGATTTTGCACCCCTCATGTCAATCTTAATTACTCTTACTCCGTTTTAGCCAGAATTTTAAGCTGGACGCTGCATTAGATGTCTAACAGAAACCTAATGATAAATGTGGAGGCTGACACTGTCATATGGTTTGGACAGGGGTAAAATGCCTAACTGCTCTCTATGCTCTTTCTTAGCCAAAATTTCAAGGGCCACTGAGATCAGCTGAGGGTACACAGCATAAGTGAACGTAAAATGTACCAATGAATTAGTCAGAATGCAGAGACCAGAGAACTTTGCTAGTGCCTTTAGCGAAGAGCCTGTCAGAATTTTTTTATTGCAGATTTCCATTCCAGGGTCCTATTATGTAAAAGAAACTCTCTTGGGTAATTTTTAAAATTTGATATAATCTTTTTGACAATATACTTTTCATGAGTACAAAAAGAAGAGAGAAAATTTGAGGTCACTTTGGTGCATGTGCAAACTTAGTTTACTTCATTAAGTTTTCCATGACCAGCAGACAACAGTGTGGATGAGACATGTCTGAAACTTAATGAAAAAGCGGCTTTGATTTGCTCTGGGACATAAGGGATAGAGCACAATTTGTCAGGTGAAGCCAAGGGATGAAACTCAATATGACTCAGTTTTAGAGGAGTCATGGCTTTTCTGTCCTTCAATTTATCCACCTATAAAATGGAAATAATGGGAAGTGGTAAAAATACTAGTTTATGAAGATTTAAAAAGTGTTTAGGTACTAGTGTATTAAGTTTGTTGGATTGAAAATGGCAAGGATTTCCATTAATGCAGAAGTACTGCCAGTGGTGGTGCTTGCAAGGACTTTACTGGCAGTTACCAGCATTTTGTTCCCATGGGAGGGCTGGAGGAAAGGGATCTTTTTCAAAGTCAACCATAAACCACCTCAAAGCAGGCTACTTAGTCCTGAGTTTATCTACCCATTTACTGGTGCCATCCTGTCATTAACGAATTTCAAAACCATTTCTAAAAATAGGGGTGGAGCCCATTAAGAAATCTCTCAGAAGCCTTGATACTTATGATGGGCGTCTCATCAGACGTGAGTAATGCATCCTTCATTACAAAACTTGTGATGTAATTCCTTATTAAGGTCCTATTATCACTGGCCTCGGACACTCAGCTTCCAAGGTTTTCTTTGGATTAGTACATTCAGACAGACCCCTTGCAAGCTGATAATGAAGCTGAATTAGTAGAAGAGAGCAACAATTTTTTGGTGCAGTTTTGTAAAATATTACTTGGGAAATAACTTTGCATTTTTCTAGATTATGCTAGGCTGAAGCAGGCCAATCACATGAATCAAAATAAAATACTTTGATAAGGTAACATTATGAATCAGCTGTCACCTTGCTCATGAGATGGATGGGCAGTAGAGAAAGTGAACAATGAGTCATATTTATGAAGCAAGTTGCAGGGCAATTTCATCAAATTATGCAGGACTTGAGACATGTAGTCAGACGCAACCTTAAAAATAAGAGAAAAAATTCAGTTCCGAGAATTCCAGGTAATATTCTCAAACTCTAATTAAATCTTTGTTCTCCCCTATCAGAATTTTTCTTGATGTCCAACTAAATGAGTCTCTTTGCAAGTCTTATTTTCCAACTTTCCTTGCTAATTAAGGAATTTTCCAATAAAGCCTGCTCTTTTTTTTGGCCAAGCTGAATGCAGGTTTTCTGGAGCCTGCAGGCTAGAAGGCACTGTTCCTAGATGAAAAAGAAGCCGAAGCCTTGCCATGGCATTATCAGATTCAGGTATGAAGTCATAATCTCAGTTGAGCAAAGGGTAGTGGTTACTCTCCAAAACAAACAAAAAAATACCTTGGTGGGGACCAGCTTGAGAACAGATGCTGTCTAATAACATTGAGGATTTTAGATAAACTTCACTGATATTTATGTTACTTAAAAATGTGTTTTCTTGTAAAGATGAAAGTGACTAATGCATGGTGCTTAATGAAGAGATTGTTCAATATTTACATCTCCATCTGACAGATGGAGAACATCTCCATCTAGACAGTGCTAGAAAGATGAGATAGATGAACATCTCTGTGCTCTCAACAGAAAAAGAGCGCAGAGCCTGCGGCCGACAGTGGGGTGCTGGCTCCTGAAATTGCAAATGTCACAGGATTTCTTCAGGACCAAAGCTGCCAGCAACTAGGACTCTGGCTGTCCTTGGAGCCCCAAATGCCACCTCCAACCTGACCTTGAGACACTGGGGGGCTGAGTATTGTTTCCTGTGGAAAAGGGCCACATTCTGCAACATTCACAATTTTAGGAGGGGGCACCTCACTTTTGGCCACAGGCACTTGGACACGAACGGTGGCCGTTTTCTGCGGAAAGCAATAAATACTCAGCCCCCCACTGTCTCAGGGTCAGGTTGGAGGTGGCATTTGGGGCTCCAAGGGCAGCCAGAGTCCTCGTTGCTGGCAACTTTGGTCCTGGAGAAATCCTGCGATGCTGGCAGTTTTAGGAGCCAGCACCCCCCTGTCAGCCGTAGGCGCCTGGAGTGAAGTTGATAACATTTTTAAGTTCTGTATTTCTTTTTAAAACTTTGTGCTTTAACAGGGGAGTTTTCTATTGAGGAAAAAACAGTTACAGCTTCTCAAAATGGTTGTGCTTTCTTTCTGTATTCCTCTGTTAGCTACACTTAACTCTGTAGCTAGATTGATGGAGGATTGACGAATATTTTAGAATCCTTAAATAATTAATGCACACCCTAACCTCACTCAGGTTAGGTTCCTATTTATCAGTCCCAGATTTTCAAACTTCATCAGAGTTATCAGACCCCTGAAGGGCAAGAAATTGTCCCTGTTAGCTTCTTTGATGAATTCAGCCAGACCCTTCTCCTCACACACCTTTCTGCTGTGTTCAGGTGGGGTTCTCCTTTGAAGTGTTTATTTTTGCACCACATTTTCAATTCTTTCAGGCCCTAAGGTTTGTGTATTGGATCAGTCAAAACTGAAACCTTTACATTATCGCCTCACTGTAGGTGTGTTTTATATCTCACTGTGCCACAAGAAAAATTTAAAACCCTTGCTCAGCTTTAACTTCTCAGCACTACAGAGACATTCTACGAATACGAAGTTGCTCAAATCCCCAAAGCGCACTGTGAACTGAATTAGTGATTTGAAGTTCTCCCATTTAATGTTAAGTATCTTTAGAATTTTGAAGGTGCCAGCTGAATGCACTCCTTAATAGCTTTTTGTGCCCTGTTCTTAATTTCTGCCTATTATGAAGTTTTCACCACATTTTTATCAATTGCTCCTTTTCCTTAGCTCAGCAATATAACAGAGTAATTGAAATAATTCACTAGCATGTAACCACTTTGCATTAAAAGATACTAATGATAACACTTCAGACTTATTAAGGAACCTTTTCTTTCCCTTCGAAGTCACGGGGCTAAAGTACATATTCGATTCAAAACCTGTTCCAAGTGGGCAATTGTTCCACATTGAGCCCTTAAGTTGCAGAACTTAATATGAATAACTTTACATGCAATTTCTCAATATAGCTCTATTTAAATGATTGTGTAATTCAGTGTAGCTACATAAAGATGACAATATAGCTGCTTCCCAATTACAAAATAGTTACAGAGTAGTTAGTGTTACAGTTTAAAATGTAATGGATTCTTAATTATTCTACCTCGGAAGAAAGGACACTGATTATAATTTCATTAGGGAGATAGAAATGACTCTGCAAAGGGAAAGAATCAGCCACGTATATACATGCTTATTTTCTGTTTGCAGAGTACTGTTGATTTATCTGTTTTTCCAGGCCAGTTTTGTAGAACAGTACTGCATTTTGAAGTTGCAGCAGTATCCATATCAGAAAAGGAGTTTCAGGGATGTTGCCTCATGTTTCTTTTTTTAAAATTTTTTTATTTGATATGCACTGATTTGCCAGTCCAGAAGCAAACTGAAGATAAAGCAGTATTGTTAGGCAAGTTATTTCAGGACAAGTAACAATGTACAGTAACAACAAATAAGCAGCCAGAGTTAAATTTCATCAATTACAAACCCACTCAGGAAGCAAATTGGGCTACCCATACTGCAGTTAATCAACTAATCGTGCAACCTTCTTATCTCTCTGTCCCATGGGACCCTGCTCCATCTGCCCTGAGGTCAGAGCACACAGAGCAGAGTGCCCGAGGGCACAGCTACATGGGTGTTGAGATGTTTTGGGCACTGTGTGAGTCAGGGCTCTTGCATTATGTGGCTTTTGATAGAAGTGGAAAGTCAAGCACTGCACATCTGCCCTGCCTGGTAGTAGCTTCCGGCAGAAGGGCAATTTTCCCATGATCTTCACCACCATTGTGGGAGTTTTTTCATTCCATTGACATGATAAATGGAGCCTTTTGCCCATGAGACACAACTATTCTCCATGGGGGAAGCCAGGTCAGTTCTGAGGATACCTTTTACAATGCTTAGAATAGCATAAAAATATTTTCTCTGTTATTAGTCTACACTTACAGTGAAAATGTGGCCATGCTACGCCTTCCTTTGATGTGCCATAGTAACTGTTATCAATAGGTTTATTCAGCTATGGACACTGTTCAGATTACAGGACATTTATTCAAATGGAAAATTTCATTCTACTGTGCAGGCAGGTTTCTGTCTTTCCCTTACTTCCACAACAGAAAATAATTCTAAAGGCCACCAGCACAAGGTTAACAAAAGAGAGTTGTCAGGTGAAACGCTCTTCCACAGAAATGAAATACATTTAAACAATAAGTGAACATCCTCAAGGAGAAGTGGCCTTCATGGATGGCTGCCTAGTGATGAGATCATCCAGTGCAAGGCTGACTGATTGGCAGCTCAGATCTGGAAGGCTGTAAAAAGTCAAGTTTTTTTTTCCAATTCGGGACAGGGAGCTGCGTAGGGAATGTTTTCATTAGCTCAAAGTGAAAGAAACCTTTTGAGTGGTATGGGAATCCATTCCATCTGCATACAGAACCTCCTGTAAGAACTCCCTGAAGCTGGCTGGGGCAATAGTGGAGGGGGCCACTATGCCTAGAACGCTTTGTCCTTATTTTTCTAACTTTTTCATTTACAGAAGTTTGGAGATTCACTTTAAAAATTGTTCCATGCCATGGTTAACCCCTCACTGTAGCTTATGTATAAATTGTACTTCTGCTGCTTAAATGCACGATTTAAAATCATCTCCTCACACACAAACACATGTGCATGAAAAAGACAGCAAGGTGAAGTGGGAGGGAGAGGTCTGAAGTGATTTTTACTGTGGTGGGGAAGGGCCTGTTTTGAAGTTGGAGGGCTTGTTGTAGGTGAAAGAGACTGTAATTAAGGTCTCATTGTGGTCACACATACATTGTGACCCAAATAAAAACTATTTATAGAAGCATAAACCCCCAAATAACCAGGTGAGTTGTGTTCAGAGAAATGTATGTGTTTTTCAGAGGATGGGAATTTGACTATTGTCCCAGCCCATAAAATAAACTGGAAGGTCTTTTTCATCCACTGACCCTGGTGGTCTCCATTCAGGGACAGTGACCAAGCTCTGTTTAAACTATTGGGCGTGAAAATGCTTCTATTTTCATTTGAAGGAGCTTCAAAGTCAAACACAAAGAAGTTAAATGACCTGGAAAATATTAGGTGATATTTTATTTTGGGTTGAACAAAATGTTTTAGATTGACCACAGGTAAAATTTCTTTTCCTTTTCTTTTGAAAAATAAAACAGCCTTACCCCCATATCTAAGCATACTTTTCATAGTAGGGTCTACATCTATATGTTGATGATCTGGAACTACATTTACTGTGATGAATTTAGCTTTGTAGAATCACTGAATGGTTTGTTAGGGACTTTTATAGATCTTCTAGTTCCACCCCTGCTGCCATGGGCTGTCTTCATAGGAGAGGTGTTCTGCTCTCTGATCATTGCCATAATCCTCCTCTGAACCCACTCCAACAAAAAAGTTCATGTCCTTATTCTCCTGAGCCCCAGAGCTCAGTACATCACTCCAGGTGATGAACTGAGAATCTTTGGTAAAATACTTTAAGAATAAAGCGGCATCAACCTTGTTTTATAATTACAAGTTTTATGTGTTCCTGTGGCAGACCAGTCTAAAAACTGGCAGTGACCCTGACTTCCAGTTGGAGAAATGCAGACTGTTTGACCAGTTTCACTGATGCCCTTTTAACTCATGTATATTGCCTGCTTTTCTTCAATACCTTAGCACCTTAAAAAGTACTACTGCTGGTATTACACCAAAAAGCTTTCACCAATTCAAAACGTATCTATACTTTTTTGCACATAAAAAAAATCACAGAATTAAGCAAAATCAACTTGTGCAATGTCCATCAAATTGTTTTGGTTGTACAAAAACTTCATTAATTGTACTGGCAGATTAAAAAACTAACCAACCAAAACCAAGCAACAACAAGAAGAACCAAAGATGGAGGGAGAATGCCTCCATTTACCTAATTGAGACATAGAAATCTGATGCCTTGTCACATGACATATGACTTTATTTGCCTATGTGAAAGCTGGTGGAGTTGTCAACTCTGATTATCCAATGAAGTTTCTGCTTAGCTCCCTACAGAACCAGACTGCAGTGCTGAACTTGCTTTCACCCGCAGTGACTTAGCTTGCCCTCTTTCCTGTCCCAGTTCGCTCTTCAGATGACTGTTGTTGCCCTCTCATCATGTCAGCTCATCTCCTGAATCTTTCATCGTGTTTTTAATTCCTGATGATGCTTTCTTCAGGATATCTTGAATCACTTCCAGACCTGATCTGACCTGTCTGTAGACACATGTGATGGCATTAAGTATTAAGTAGAGTGCCTGACGTGTGGTTGCAAACACATATTTATTGCTATTAGTTCACCGGCGTGTCTGAGGCTGGCAGAGGTTTTCCATGGAGCAGGCAAATCACACTGTCTCACCACAGCAAGTTGCTGGTCACTCGTCAGAGTGACAAATCCTGCCAATAGGCATCCCCTGCTAACAGCTCTCGAAAGAGGGGTGGCCCTCTAGAGAGAAATAAGCCGAGGGCATCGTGTGACACAGAACATCCATGCTTACAACAAGGCTGTAGTGATTCCTGGTTATCATTCCTGTTGCATCAGAATCAGATCTGGAGGAAAAGGCTCTGGCTATCCTGAGCTATAAAGTGCTGTGACTTTGAAGGCCAGTATGTTTCCAAGTTGTTGTCTAAGCATAGAATACAAGGGCAATAGTTTTTTGTAGTTTCAAATTTCTTATTTAATTTTTCTGGCAGCGTAGCTAAGCCAGCTGTTGGACAGCAGTGTGCTGAGTTAGGCTTTTTGCCACACACTGCCTGATATCCCTGAGTGGCACAGAGTACCACATAAGGCAGAAAATGGGCTTAGAGCACCTCAGAGGTGGGACTACCCCTGGACAGGTATCAAACCCGCCATCACTGCAATTAGAACTGACTGTGGCTGTTTTTGTTGGCAAACTCATCAGGGGATGAGGACTGTGGTTGGCCTCCTGCCTGTGTTACTGGTGTCACCCCAAGGGCAGTGCTCCCATGTTATACCTGTGCTGTGAGGACAGGTGGAGAAGGAGTTCTGCTTCTTGTTCTGTCATGTTAACATGTAAGCTGTCAGTTGTCAGACAAACTGAAGGAATGAATGTCCTTTCATCCCAGAAACCTTGAAAAGGTATAAACAGTATAAAATCTTGTCTTGTATCCGAAGAGTCATTCTTTTTCAAACACATATTCAAGAGCAGTCCTTTCATTTGGGAGTGGTGTGTTCATTTTTGGGTCGGTGCCCAGGCTACTTAAAATAATTTCATCCTTTATTTGCATTTTTGTGCAATTTATTGCTTATCAAAACTTTTTTTCATTCAGATAAAAACAGAGGATAAAAATCTGAACCTAAAATGAGGGAAGTCATGCTTGGTGACTGTAATTGTATTTTCTGGTTTAAGCATTTATGAATCACACCTAATAATTTATCCAGGACATAATCAGTACAGTGCAGATATCTGTCACAACATTTCAGGTTGGATAATTTTTTACAGCTGCTTTGCACTCACGGTCACATGTTTCAGTGCTTGTCTACTCCATACACTGCACCAAATGAGCACATAGGCAAACAAACCAATATGTGGATATTAAAATGCAGAAAGTGTTTTTATTTGAAAATTGTTCATATATTTCAGGCCCGTGGTTTTTTTTAAAAAACAATCCTGCTCAAGTACCTTCTGTAGCAGGGAGCTTGTGTGCACTAACCGAGTAATGAGCTTTTCTTGCTCACTCTTTGCTGCTGCAGAACCCCGGTTCCCACCTGCTGGCAGCTAAAAGCCACCTGCGAAGCCCTTGCATGTGACACACACACAGTGCTACACTACACGTGTGTCAGCTGCAGCACAAGATGTAGGGCAGCCAGAAAGTGATTTTAAGCATTTTTACATTCAGCAGGTGAGACTGGAAAGGTTCTGTGAGCTCTCAGGACAGGCAGGGAAGGGTCTTGCTGCAGGGCAGATCTCCCATGCACGGAGCAAGGAAGGCGCTGGGGATCAGTCGGCGGTCTGAGAGCCCAAGCAGTTCATAGCTCATCGTTCAGCTGCCAGCTGGGGGGAAAGGGTGAACACAAAATGAGCGCTGTGCAATGGAAGCTGTTTTAATTTTTAGGATTATATTTGTTTCCTAAGTCACTGTTGTGTTTAACTCCAGCTGGCAACTAAGTGCCACCCACCATCTGCTTGCTCACTTTCCCCTCGCTGCTAGGGAGAAGAATTGGAAAGGAATGGAGGCAGTAAGGACCATTCAAAACAAAATCTTTGAGTTGTACTGCTTTTTGCTCTGTTCTATTATGGATGCTTTTTTTTTTCCTCTTTTAAATATATTTTAGCAGGAGAAATTCAAACATGGCAGCAAGTCTGCAAGAGCAAGTAGGGCAGTGGGAGTTGTAGCTTCTGATGGTATTTGTATAAGTGTAACTAATTCAGCTGCAACATACTGTACATATCAGTAAGATAAGCAGGGACTTTACTTCACCATCACAAGCTGCCAATTCTGCCTGTCATGTAATTCACAGTTTTTATGTGCTTTATCTCAATTAAGTTCCATCTCTAGAGCACATTGCTCTGCTGCATATTACTGCTCTGCTAATGAAGCAGGAGCTATATGGCATTTCCTTCTGATTCCAGCAAACACAGAATAAGCACAAGTCAAACATTCCCCTGACAAATTGTGTGAGCATGGCTCTCATTTCTATCCAGGAAAGAATCTGTTTAGCTAAGAGGAGAGAATATCTAAGTTACTATACATCTCAGCTCTGAGACTGTTGGTCTTGGCTGGTTTGCCGGTGGAATTATTCCAAATTCCAAAGGAACAGAGGAGCTCTTCTAGAATCCATAAGATAGCAGGAGGTGTAGGGATGGCACCTGCCACAACAGCTCATCCCAGGCCCTACAGAGAGCTAAAGAGTGGTTCCTGCAGGTAGTGCGGCCATTGTCCAGGGCAAGAGGGTGAGGAGAATGGTGATCTGCTGGTAGCACACACTCAGGCACTGAATGTGGAGCTCAGGTTTGGTTGGAAGAAAGGTGACAGCATTAGAAATAAAGTTTCTAACAGACTTTTCCTTTTGTCGTTCTCTGCTTCCAGCTCCTGGTGCAAGTCTGTATTGTTCTCCTTCGCTCTTCCAATGGTGCTGAATGCTGATGAGCTAATACTTGGCTCAACACCAGTAAGTGATTTCCTGGTAATTAATTTGTTTTCTCTATACCTGACCTGAATTTCTTTCAGGTAATTTGCAGGTTGGGTAACCCATCAGAATCAAACAATTTTAGGGGGTACCCAGGAGTACAATGAGTAATGGTTATTTTGAGTCTGTCTTCCCTCAGACTCTTTCTTGCTCTCTCTCAGCATTAGGGTTTCATTGCTATTATAGCGCTTTGCATATAATTACCAACAGCTTTAGGTTATAATTATATTGTCATTTAGTACATTTGCAATGGGGAAAGAATGAACAAAGCAGTGAATTAAATATGCAACGACTGTTGATGTTTTGTGCCTTTTGCTTTCTTAACAACTTCATTAATATTTTGCAGTGTTTATGAGGAGCTACCTGGAAAAACAGCCATTGCATGCGTTTAAACATGTCACAACTCTAGGAACTAAAAGGAAAAAATAAACAGGATGAGCAGGTACCCTTTCGATTTCAGATTTTTTTAATATGGACTTAAAAAAATACTGCAATCATTTGCATATTTATTGCACATGACATTTTCAAAAGACAGCAGCAGTGGGCTAATGCTGCAATAAGTGGTAGAACTCCTGTTGACCTGAGTAAGAGCAGATGTAAATAGGTACCATTTACTCAAAAAAATATCATGAGGTGGTCATTTTTTGTAATACAGTTCAAGAGTTAAAGCCCATTGAGTCTCTGCCTTTGTCCTTGAGATAAAAGCCAAACACACTCTCTGTTCAGTATTTTCTCTGCAGGTGACCAACACGAAATAGAGTTGAACAAGCACATTTTGCCACCATGTACGTGGAACAATCTTATGGTTGTCTCTAGGAAATCTATGCTGGCTCCAGTTTACAAAAAATATGAGTCAAAATATCATGTATGCTTGATAATATTGCATACTTGTGCATGTCTGTAGACCTAAAAGTGTACTCAGTTGTATGTGGATTTGCTTTGTTAATTAATCATGCCACAGTACCAGGCTTATCTGTGTCTGTGTCTCTGGCCTCTTGCTAAAGAACACTGGCAGCAAGATATTATTGAATATATGAGATAGGATTGTAAGACATAAAATGTATCAGAGCCATTGAAATCATCTGCTATGAACTCTCAGTGCCATAATAAGCTTGGTTAAAACACGCTTTTCCTGACTAAATTAATTGAGCTTGTAGTTATCAATACAGATGATAACTATTTAGTAAAATAACTGGTGCTCATGACATATTTCAAGTCAGTATGAGAGATTAGAATTTGATAGCATGGATGAAGATGTTTCTAAAGATTGATCTTTCTGGTGATTTACTTTCTAGATAGCATCTCTGTATTGTGCGAACAGGGATTTTGCAAGTGAAATCTGCACGTTGATTTGGGAACAAAAGACAATTCATAGAGAAGTAGAATTTGTTTAGTTTAGAGGATTTGCTTCGTTTAGAAACAAGTCAATTTAATAAGACTAATTGGTGATTGAGAGGATCTACAATTTTTTAGTATTTACTCATATTTAGGATTAAATGCTTTACAACGTAACCCTTCATATCTTTGCCTGGTGCAGAAGAAGGTGTGAAGGTAACAGCAGTCAAACAAATGGAAACACTGGTTGATGTTTCTTAAATAATATAGTGACTTTCTTCTCAAATGTTTCACATGAATACAAGAATATTAAGAGGAAAAGGTATCATATCTTCTGTCTTTTCCTGGCCAGCTAGAGGAACTAGGAGTTGAGATCAGTATGGCCAAGAAGGAATCATAATATTTTGTTCTATGTAGAAGCCATAATACTCTTTTAGCAAAAAGAACACTTCCATCCAAAGAGATGGAATAAGGGCATCTTTGAGTTGGAAAGCCAAGCTGTCCACCATCAGAAAATGCCTCAATTAAGTTTGCAAGCATATACTTCAAAGTCATTCCACCAAGTCATTTACTGCCCAGGATTTCTCAGTGCAAAAAGGAACAGGGATATTTTTTTAAAAGGACAAAGCATTTGCCATGATTTCTGATAACTGCTGAAACAGTAAAAGCCAAGGAAGTGTCCTGCAAATGATAGGCCAGGTCAGTGAATTAAAATGTGTCAAAATTCTGTGTGCAAATGAAACACCATAGTAAGAGAATCTCACTCATTTTGTCATGCTTAACTGTCTTAAAGGATCTGGCCCAGGGACTTCAGCCTAAATGACAACTTCAATTTCTAAAATTATATAGCCATCAGGAAGATTACTTGTCCCCGAGGTGGCAAACATCCTGCATAAGCACTGGCAAATGCCACCCTGCTAAGTGCTGGACCCAATGCCATAACCCTAGCAAGATCTCCCAATGCTGAGATTGCTTCGTAAATCTTTCCTGGGAAACTTGAGGAAGTAAGGTTTTCTGAGTGAGTGAAATCCCTGTGAAGATAATGACAATGAGCCACCAAGTAATGTATTGCTTAGAGTAATAACAGTGTGATGGTCTCCAATTCAAAACTTTCTACCCAAATTTGAAAGCCGGCTCTAGGTGTGAATCTGAATACAAAATAAGCACCCAGAGCAAGGCTGAAAAATGGACCCATCAATTGCTTGTCTTGACAATCAGGTTATAAAATCGTTCACACTCTTTTTCCTCTTTTTGGATCAACGAATACATAGTATTTTAATGTGATAAAATTTATTCTAAGTTTCAAGATCACTGTTATTAATTAGTTAATCAAAGCTTTGTTGACTGGGATTTTTTTTTTAACAGAAAGGGGAATAAACCTGAAGTTTTTGAGCTATGTTCTTCTCATGAACAGAGATGAGAAAAGTGACCTTATGACCACTGTGGTCTTATGACCACTGTGTACCAACTAAGAGGCAAATGACATGAGTTCTCATTTTTCAAATTTAATGTATAAGGCACAAAATTCATTGAGAGCAGCATTATTCTGCCAGCATAGTCTCTTAGTAAACAAGCTTTCAGAAAACCTGTGATAAATAAAGTGTCTGATAGATAAATGAATGCCGTGAAAGCTAATGCTCTGCTTAATGGATGCACAACTTCCCCAGCATCCATTAATTTGTACATGAATAACCTGTAAGTGTAGGTGGTCCTTGAGACAATTATACTTCAGCTGAGCATGACAGGAAGAGCACACAATGAAACAGCCTCCTTGAAGATGCCGTAATGGTGAACAACAGGACAGATAATCATGAAGGATTATATTACTGGCTCATAAATCCAGATCAATTCTGACAAGGCTCAGCTCTGGGGATGACAAACCTCCTCTTTCTCTTGTGATGTTGACTCGAAGATGCCAGGCTAATGATCTTACTCCATTAAGGTTTTTCCAGTGCCATCATTTGATGGTGTCTTGTTTGAATGTTTATGTTCATCTTCTTTCAACTTATGAGATGACTTTCCAGGCCTTGGTACATCTGACAAAAGTAGTCCTGCAAACTCTTTTTCCAGTGAGAATTTTGAATCCAAAGACTTGCTATTGTTTCCAGCATATTGTTCTAGTCAAGAAATGGTCATTCCACTCTCTTCAGAGGCAAAAGTTGTGGGTTTAATTAGGAATAATTAAAATACAACAACAAATCAAAATGGAACCCCACTCCCAAATGTTAATGACATTCCAGAAAGATGGTTAATATTTTAGTTAATTCATCTAACTGATCACTTTTTGTATTGATAGGGTTCAAAATGAGACAGCTGAGAGTTGTTTTTCTTGTGCTTTCTTCTGATGGATTTTTAGCAGAAGTTTTGTCTAATGATCAGATCATTGTAAAATGTTTCAGAAGGGATTTTCAGAGATTTTTATGCATAAAATCTATATATCTGATCATTACGTGTCCTCTTACCCATGCATATTGCATCTATTTAAAGAAAGTGTTATCGAACATAATATTCAAGGTAGAGGAGCCCTGCCATGTCACTTGTTATTAATGAATTTGCAGATTGTTCCTATCTTATTAATGTGACTAGATTGTCTGCATTTTCTCACTTATTCTACGCTGCCCTTCATTTTCTCACCAGTGATTTTCATTTGTCCTTGTGCTGCTCAGCTGTCCGTCTTTGATAGGCCTTTCATCTGTACCTCCCTGACGTCTCTGTTTTGCCTAATCAAAACAATTTCAATGTGTATATATTCTAGTTCATAATATGCACTAATCTGCTGACCAACAGGCTAATAGCAGCAAGGTTTTTGCAGTCCTTTTTCTTCTAAACTGGCTTGAGCTGTGTATGTAGATAAATAATGTCTAACCAGTGTTAGGCAGATACTGTATTACTGCCTACTAAAGTCAGTGGATATTTGTGACTGATCCAGTGGCTAAAATCTTTGCTAATGTAGCTAAGTGCCTTCTTTCTAGAAACAAATCAATATGGCATTACAGACCTATTTTTTCCCCTCAGTTTTACCTGCCTCATCTCTTTACCTTGCCTGCTTCTATTATCTCTATATTATATTCTATGATGTCTAAGGTCTCAGGAGCAAAACTGAGTTATAAATGAGTCCTAATGTCCTGTGTTTAAAAAAATCATATGAATCACAGAATTATGGGAACGTTTGGTCAAGAATTAAACCATGAATGACCGTGCAGGTTTGGCTAGGGTACGTAGAATTTTCTTCACAGTAGCTAATATGGGCTATGTTTTGGATTTGTGCTGGAAACAGTGCTGGATACAGAGATGTTTTTGTTATTAGTGAGTAAAGCCCGTTTTGCTCCTCACCCCACCCCACCCCACCAGTGAGCAGGCTGGGGCCACACAAGAAGTTGGGAGGGGACACAGCAAGGACAGCTGGCCCCAGCTGACCAAAGGGAAATCCCAGACCATATGGCATCGTGTTTGACATGTAAAAGGTGGGGGAAGAAGAAGAAAAGGAGCAAAGTTCAGGGTGATGTTATTTGTCTTCCCACGTCACCCTTAGGGGTGATGGAGCCCTGCTTTCTCATGGATGGCCAAACACCTGCCTGCCCATGGAAAGTGTTGAATGAATTCCCTGTTTTGTGTTTCTTGCACATGCAGCTTGTGCTTTACCTGTAAAACTGTCTGTCTCAAGCCATAAGTTTTCTCACTTTTACTCTTCTGATCCTCTCCCCCATTCCAATGTGAGGGGGTCTGAGTGAGCACCTGTGTGGGGCTTAGTTGCTGGCATCTGTGCACCTCCATTTCATTTATTTACATACTATTAAAAATAATGCTGAGAAGAATATTAGAAAAGAGACAATTTTCTGTTGTCATTATAAAATGTAACAGGACAAGTCATGAATTCTTAAATCTTGATTAATTATGCAAACATTGGCTTCTTCTTCAGTGTGAGATTTGGTTGAAACTGGACACTGAATTAGTGAAGTGGGGATTTGGCCTTGCATTTTTACTGCTGCCAAGGCTCTACAGTGTAAAGAAGCACATACAAGTTGATGTCCGTAAAACTTTTTTTGTTTACAGAAGTGAAAAATACGATCAAAGAAACTGGCTTACTCACTCCACTAACTGTATTATTTCAGTTTTCCTTTTGTATGCGCCTCAATTTTCTGGAAAGGGGAACAGCCTACACACTGCCAAGTGGAGGCTATTTGTGAAAAGTCATGGACAAGTGTGGCTTAAAAACCTTGCTACTAGGATGTGAAATACCCTGTTCTGGGATTTTGACAAATTGACAGCTACAAGAGGGCACATTGCTTCCCCTGCCCATTCATCACTTAGTTTTGCCTACAGAAAGATGAAATGAGGTAAGGAAGAGTCTAGAAAGCTTAGCATTGCAGCACAACTCCTTTTCTTTTGCATTTGCATGCAAATTGATCTAGAAATCCATCAGCTGACTCTGTTAATGAGGTCAAGAAAAACATGCAGAGTTAATCAAACCCAGATACAGTTTTTATTGGTTAACTGTCTCCAGGGATGGAAACTCAGGACCACAATTTTTCTTCTGTGCTTTGCAGAAACACCTTGCCATAAGTGCTATTGGAATTTAATTTCATTGAAGAACTGCCTCTCTTTTCCCTTTTGCACAAAAGTTACCCATGCATGTCAGTCTTGTCATTTTAATTGAACTTATAGGCATGAGTGGCATGTGGTGGAATTCAATCTGTCAGTATAACAATAATAAATTATTGCAGTAGGTTTGATAAAGAAACCTGGGACTTTGCAGAGAATAGTAAGGAATTGGGGGTTGGAAGGAAGTTTCATACAGCTTTGCCTGACAGTCGACTTCTCTGTATTATCCATTTCTTGTCATTTTTCTGTATGTTGTTGCCTAATTATTTCAGACACTACGCCCGTCATATTCTGCATTACAGCTATTAGTCAAATAGTTCAATCTTTTCCAGTCTGCCTTTCAGACAGGATAATGTTTCTAGTTACTTTTGCTCTTATTTTTCAACCATTTTGCTTGTACTTTGAAATGAATTGTAGAAACAAGACTTATCTCGTTGAATTCACGAAGCATATTAGGGAGGAAATTAATTTTAGCTTTGAATCTGAGAGATTAAATGACATCGGTAGTTGTGACCACGTGGCCTGAATAAAAAGCATCATGGGAAATTCTTGGAGTCATAAGTATTCTAAATAATTTCCTGCTGTAGTGCATGGATTTGTGAGAAGCGTATCCGCAGAGGTCTCCCAGCTTTGAGTCGCAGCCAGAGGAAAATAGTGGTGTGTTCATTTATGCCCTTGTGTAACTGAAATTGGTACCAAGAGTTTGTGAGAGGTGTGATGGAATTACACAGTGAAAAGCCATGCAATTGAGCAAATAATGCCTGATGTTTTGGAGAAGAAAGAGTTCGAGTACCTGGAAAACTGGCATTGTTTAACAACCGCTGGCTACTTGCAGAGTTTTGTATTTTAAGGGCTGAGAACCCTGTCTTGGCCCCAAATTGGGATAATAGGACATGGTAACTGTATACACACTAAAGTGTGTATATCTCTCCTGAAAATGGAGTGTCAAAAATAATCTAAAAATACCTAGTAGTAAATAAAAAAATAAATAGGCATGTGGATTTCATTAGCAACGGCCAGAACATTTAAAAGCCTAAACAGAGGTTTCCACACATATGTAGAAACATCCGAAGCTCTTAGATATCCCTTTGCTTCATGCCAGGTGTGAGGTGAAACAACACCAGAAAGCAGACACCTGAGAAGTCTGGCTTTATCTGCTCAGTGTGTCCAGAGCAAATCTATTCCACAGCAAGGAGGCCCTGAGCAAATCCCAGCATCCTCACTCATTGCACTTTTCTGTAGGGCCAATGAATGGAGTGATGATCCTGGATTCGGCCTCAACAGTTTAGGCGTTTTCTGTTGCACAAACAGAGGTGCGGAATGGACTCAGCCTCAGCAGAGACCAGACTAACAGCTTGTCCTTCCCCAAGGTGAATACTCTCACTGCTTGGATACCGAGTCGTGCTTCTTGATTGCTGTCATGAATTTTGTCACGTTTAGGAGTATTATCAGCTATTTCAGGGAGTAAATAACTTCACAAGGGGCTTCTCAAACTGTAGAGATATCACCGAGAATGTACCAGTTTGAATAAGCAAGCTGCTGAGATTAGCCTGAGTTAATAGGCAAGTGAAGGTCTTGGAGACTAGCAGAGTACAAAGAATGAGATAGTGGGATTAAAGGATAGTAGATTAAAGCAACAATCAAGATAGACATTGGACAGGGAGGACTGCTGAGGAGAGCAATAGCACAGTGGCCAAGACACAAACCCAAAAGTTCTTAGGAAGTCATTTTCTCTGCGTGCATGTGTAAGGAAGAAACAACCTTAGCAGTATTACTCTGAAAGAATGTGCAAACTTTGTATTTCAGATTTAGGAGAAGGTCCAAACTCAAAGTGACATCCCATACAAGTGTGACAGTAATAGTCATTGCACTGTTTTTCATTCTGACAGAAGGGATAAATGTAAATCTTGAAAGGCAGAACTGTATTTCTGTTTTAGCCATACTGAGCTCAAGCTAACAGCTGCACCACTGCCAGAGATGTCAAAAAGACTGACTGCGATTTTAGTTTAGATGGAGAGAGAAAATTTTGGAATAGCAAAATAGATCCATGAACTGTCAGAAAAGAGAAGGTACTTAAATATGTGCTTCATGAGAAGAAATTGTGGTCTTTGAGTTCTGTGCCTGTCACATTCATTGACCACATTTTGAAAAAGCTATATTTTAAACCTAGATTAGGTCATGAAATATTGTTTAAGGTCTCAGTAGTTATTAGGAAAACAATAGTAAAGGCTGTGTTTTCCTCTCACAGAGTTGTAAAGCAAAAACAGTTCCTCTTTTTATCACTAACCCTGATGTCAATTTTTTTAAGTACAAAACAATCAGTCTCTCAGAATCCTAACAGGTATATATTTGAGGGCTACACATGCAAAGGTAAGGCTTTTGTTTCATATTTCATAATTAGAAACTAGAGCCTTTGATAATGCAATAAGTGGTCCAAATGGGGGTTGCAAGTAATCATGTCTAACTAATTATCTACTGTAAAATCAAAAAACACAAGAGGAACAGACACCTGCATAATGCAAGTCTTTGGAACAGATGTGCCCTTATTAATAGACATGAGTTGCCTATTAAAACTCTGTGGTGACAAAGAATGTTTTTCCACTTTATGAAGGATACCCTGCCTAACCTTCGGCTTCTATGTAATTATAAACACAAAAAAACTGTAGAAGCAGTGTGGCTTTCCTCTCTTCCCCATTATGCTACAACATGATCTCTTAGCCCCCCAAGGTTTGAAAGGTACTGTACTGCCTATCCAGTTGTCTTTGCTTGATTTTGAGGACTATGCATTGTCTGAAGACATGAAAAGGAACAGCATTCAATGAGAATATTTTGCCGGTAAAGAAATTCAGCATTCAAAGTCCATTGCAAACATCTGACAGATGTGTTGTGTGGATGATTATGGATGTAACAAACAATGCAGTGTGTGAGGGTTTTCTTAAAGATACCAAATAACAGTTGCAGAACTGTATGATAATAAAAAAAAAAAAGTGAGCTACTTAAACATATACTACAGGGAGCAGAAAACTCATACATTTATTCATTAGGACAATATTTTAGATATTAATAACTGTTTCCTGGCCCGAATAGATTTCACTGGAGATGAGCTTGAATTTCATTCTCTGTAGTAGCAGGTATACGTATAACATGATACATGTGGCTTGTCCTGTAGATTTCAATGGTAATTTTTACATGCTTAAGACTTGGTGCATGAATATACATTTACAAAACAGAGGGTTTAATTATTAGAGATATTGCCCATTAAATCCCCAGATACATGCAGCTAAAATTAACCAGAACTAAAAATGAATTAATTCCTTGATGTTAGTGGTCATGAGCTAATGTGATTTGAAATATTATTTAGAGAATTAATAAAAAATCTCAAAGACTAAAATAATTTTTTTGAAGAGTGTGCTAAATTGGGAACATTAAACACAAGCATCTGATACCAGTGGTCACCTTTTTTGTTGTTGTTTTTTTTGGTAGGTTGGGTTTTTTCCTTTTTTTTTTTTTTTTTGTGGTACCCATAAACAACAAAACTAAGATGTCATGAAAAAGCATCAAAACATTGCTATTCAGGCTGCCTAATTCTTCACGCTTAGACTTTTTTCCTTTTAGTATTTTCTAGAAATATATACTTTGAGAGAGAGAATACTTTAGATATTCTCCCAACTTTTGTATTTGAGACTCAAAAACACGGGTGTCAGAGAGCAGTTATCTGAAATGAAAGTTATCCTTTTTCACAAGCGTGCAGGTGAGAGAAAAATCCTTAAAGCAAATGTAGTAGTGGGGTATTTGCATCCGTGGTCTCTCTTTTGGATTCAGCTCTACTGAGCTGAAGAATTAAATGAAGGTGAAGAATTTCAATATTCTTTTTTTTTACAACCCATTTCAGAGAACCGATTAACTCCTGCAAACCACGCACAGTGTTCAGTGTACCTGGACTGCAAATGTGAGTGAAGATTTTGGGTGCTTCCCAGCAGAGGGCCGGCTGCTCCCCAACCCTCTGTTATCTTACAGCCTCATAAGTTTTACCTATCCTTTCCCTGTTCTTAAACACCATGTGAAGCTTCTGACGTTCAGTAATGCAAACCCCTTGGAAAGTGTCATATTTAAAATATATTTTACTTTCTCCTCTCTAAAATTTAGAGCAAGCTGATTTCAGTTACAAGAGACAATGATCAGTTTAGAATACATAAATCAAAAATGTTGGCCACAGATGTACACATTCAGGGTAACAGAAGCCTTCCTTTTGGAATGATGTGTTATGACTTTCTAAATTACATTTGACAGCATCAGGGCACTACAGTGAAGCCAAAAGACAGCTGAGGTTTAGATATTTTCCATGTCTAAAATATCTTTTTTTGACGAGTAAAGATAAGCTTAAAAGGTCAAACTGAATGTTATATCATGTACTGTAGTAAGTGTAGAAGGACATTAAAAATATATTCATAGAGAAAAAGAGCATGTGTATATTCATTCAGTGAGAACAAATATATTCAAATATATACAGGAAATCTACTCCATCCATCTAAGTCTCAGACCTAAAGTACTCACCATTAAAAAGTCAGCAGTTGTTAATGTTTATCACACAGTGGGAATGAAATTACCTCAGCTTTTCTTTCCGTTTAGGATAAAAGATATTCTATAATAACTGTAATTTTTTTTAATGGATTCATGGACTTAGCAGGTCTCACAAGTTGCTGTAGCTACTTTTACTTTGGGATTTTAAAGGCTGGTAGTGCTGAGCATAGTCTATATGAAGCTGATGTGATAGCCATTGCTTAGGGTTCAGAGACTCCTCCCCTTCTTGCTGCTCATCCTGGTAGTAGCTCTGCTGCTGACCTACTTCACATCTGACATTTTTAGGCCTGGATCCACTGCTCCACGTAAGGCACCTAATGATTTTTGAGAGTCCCCTAGTGTATCAGTAACACTCAGGTGGAGCTGACAGATAAAGAAATAGGACCTGCAAGGGCCCTGTGTTTTCTGAAGTGGCAGCCAGAACCCAGGTGAAGTATCTTACAGCAACACCAGTGGCACTATGTCAAAGTGGCACTTCGGTGTCTACTCGTGTGAGTGTCAACTGAGCCCTTAGTGACGAGGTTTCGTGTGCGTAATGAGGGGCAGCTAAGTCTCTACCTGCTTTCTTTGCCTCCCTTCTCCCTGCTTTCGTAGACAGAAATACCCTGCTTATGTTCAGGTCAAGCATAATCCATATCACAAGAGTATCTCCAGCTGGATATATTTGTGTGCTGCTTACCAGCACCAGTCTTAACTCAGGAACATGCATTTATGCATTTTCTTTTCTGTGGCCTTTCCACTCTGTTCATTGCTGCTGCCCCCGGGGAAACATTTGCTTACAAAGATTTGTCATCTGTCATCCTGAATTCATCATAATTTTGTTGCACATTAGATTTGACACAACTATGATGAATACTCAGGGTGTTGCTTTGCCATTCTGTGAGTGCCACTTAAATTCGTACAGTCTGTGTTATCCTGGTGACTCATTTCACTTTGATACCATTTTTTAATTGAGAAGGCTGAACAGCATGTCCTGACTTTGGTTTCTTGCCAACTGCAGCGAGCTTTGCTTTCCCGCATCACAGAAGATCCTCGCCAATAAGCAAATACGTGCAGCTAAAGAACTCAGCTGATCAAAGCAGCCCTGTCCTTTCCCACAGAGGTGGGAATAGGCCATGGATCACTGGAGAAGAGTGTTTCACTAATTCATGTTAGCCTTTCCTCTTCAGCCTTCTGGAAGAATTTCTTTCATCCAAGTAATTTCAGCAGTATTTTATTTAAATCAATATGTCAGGGAGATAGAACTTTCTTTCCCAAGTCTGTTCCTGGCCCACCATGAGTGACTTCAGAGGGTTAATTCATTTCCCCATGATTCTGTTTCCTTGTCCGTAAATGGGAACAACCTCCACTGTAGAGCATATCGAGACCTTCAGATGAAACAAGAGCCTTTCTGGAAACTGTAAGATATTGTGAAGAGGTCTGGCTTACCACGTATTCTCCATATAGTTACATGACCTAAAAAGATTTGTATGCCACCAGAACCAGTTATTTATCTTCACAGCATGTGTCAAAATGATTTCTGAATTAGAGATGCCATGCTCCGAGGTGCCAGCAATCTCCAAATAGATGTACTATGTAACCACAATTGCCCATATGAGGCACAAAACAGAAGGTGGGATCTATGTTTTGCCAGCTACAGAATGATCCCATGGATGGCTGGGTGCTTCCACAGGCGTGAGGGACTGGCATACATTGACACTGCCGACTGACAAGTCACCCACGCGCATAGCTAAAACTGGGGGTGGTCTTCTCTTTAAATAATGTGCATATCAGGTAGCCAGTCTGTCAGCCTGAGGAGAGTGGGAACTCCTCAGCCCAAAGTAAGCCTCCTAGAGGAGAAGGAGAATACCCTACTTTCTGCAAAGATGATTAAGAAAGTTTTATTTGGGATATTTTCTTTTGCTCTCCTCCTCATCCATTACACAGACAGGCAAGGGAAGCAGGGCCAAGTGTGGGTTCAAGGTTAATTTATATCCCACCCATGCAGAGCAGTCTCATGTGCATTTACTGCAGTCACCCACACAGAAAAAGCCTTCATTCCTTCTGGGACACTGAGCACTTCATCACAGCCCAGTGTGCCCAGTAACCACAGCCTGCTTATCCAAAAACATGAAAACAGTCTCAAACTTGTGAGCTCACACTATCGTTTTTGTTGTTACTCATTTGGAATAACATAATGAAAAGCCTAAGGAATTTGGAGAGCAGGACTGCAAGTCTGTGTTCACTTCATGAAGATTCATGACAGTGTTGCTTGATCCCAGTGACTCAAAATGCTCAGGGGGTTTGCGATCTCAGGGGTTTGCTATTTTCTATAACAAAATAGCCTCAGAAGTAGCCTAGCCACAGACATACAGAAACACTCCAGGCTGAGGCTTCTGTTCCTTAGTAAGTGTAGGCTGAAATGATATGCAAAAGACAGGCAGCACGTAACAAAAGCTTTATAAGACAGTAGAGCACATATCAAAGTTGAAAAACCAAGTAACATACATGAGGTATTTAAGATGACCTTTGAGAGCCAGGAGTGAGCCTGGGTTTAAAAAATTTGGTAGAAAAAGGAAGTTGGAACAGGCTGATATGGCAGAGGAAATTGAATGTATACATCAAATACACATTCGGTATTCTCTGACTCGTGACATGTGTGCAAGTACAGAATAAATTAACCAGCCTAATGGACAAGCAGGCATCCAGGGCACCCTGTTTACATTACCATGAGTGCCTGTAACATTTTCCCCTTCCACAGGTAATAAGAGCTAAGTGTTGCATATTTCTGAGATCAAGACTAGAACTACGCTTGACATTTGTTGAGCGCATTTATTAATTTGTTTTTAATTGTTATAATCCAAACAGATATTTCATTCCTACAGGATGTTTTTCTAAAGAGAGTGTGCAATACAAAATTGTTCTTGCCTGCGCCTGGTGTAAGGAATGAGTTATTGATTGCAAACCTTCCTCTGTTTGTAAAGATGATTTGTATTATCTACATGCAAAAATGCAAGATTAAGCATTGCCATAGTTGATTACACTGAAGGCATTGGTCAAAATCAAAGCAACAGAGTGAAAAGGCTGCTTTCTGCTTGAGGGCACCATTGTTTGCACTGAATATATAGCTCTAGTGTCTTACCCTTGGGGTCAAAGCAATTAAGGCAATTCTCCCTGGGACTAATGCTTTTCTGTGCTTTATATTTTTCAGAACAAGGTGTTAAAAGCTCTGCCATGTCATGATCTGCATACACAGAAAGCATTTATTTTCCTGAAGGTTTAGAATTAATTTATTGCAGGCATTTTTTATTATATTGGTAATGTTGACATTCTGACACGTATTTTTGGACTTTCAGAGTCATAGCCAGGTACATCTTATGGTCTCTTATCTTTAAAGAAAAGTAGAAGGAAATCAAACCTGCTGCTAAAGTCTGTGTTTTACAGCAATAATATGCTGGTTATACTCATAATAGTCATACCAAATGGAAGGATAATGTCTACTGACGTGTCATCATAATGAATTAATGTGAATTCTACTTAATTAGATATCTATATCCAGATTACATTTCCAAATGAAAGCTATCCTATATTTTGTATGGCTTGGGTTGTGTAACAGCACTGTATAAATCACTGTCCACTGCATAACAGGTATGTGATTAAATATCATTCAAACAGGAATTTTTCAAATAAGGAGCCTGATCCTTTACTCACATCTGACAAAAATGCAGTCGACTTGGTGGGCAGTTGGTTTGCAGGCATTTTGTAGTAATTTATGATTTTCAGTGATAGAGGATAGACATTTCACTTACAGAAGAAAATCACTCAGGGAAATGATGAATGCTGCAGCAGAACCTGTAAATTTGGGGAAATAAATAGATGTGGTTTCCCTTGTCAATATTCTGCCCCCGTTAAAATAGTCTGGGAGTATAATAGAAGCAATAAAAATTAGGCCTTTGTAAATCAAATGTAGTACCATTTAACTCACTGTGAGCTGGAGATGTGAAATTGTGCCTTAGTATTTCACTTGAGTCCTGGTTTCCCTGCTCTGTAACAGAACAAGAGGTACTGTTCTATTTTGGTTTTGAAGCCAGTCTTTCTAAGCAGCGAGCATCAGCGTAGGCACATATTTGGCATGTGGGAAAGTGACACCTGCCTCATGAAGGAATAATCAACTCATTGTCTCACCTAAAGGGCCAGGTTGTCCATGCCATGCACTCTCCAGCCAGGCGTGCTGAGCCCTGGAGGTGCGATGTGGGGGAAAGGAGGATGACTTCTCTCCCAACACCCAGCACAACAGGGTGGAGGTGGCAGGTCGAGGCTGTGACCTCTCCTACAGCCCGAGGGCAGCAATAACTCCTGTTGCTTAAGAAACTCTGACTCAGTGTCAGAACTGGCTGCTACTTTAGCAGTGGGGTAAATCCTGTAGGACTTGAGACCCCAAACCCATGAAGGAAAAATGGCTGGTGGAGCCATAGGCATGCATTGAGAAAACATGACCTCACACCTCTTTCCACACTCGAGACAGAAGTCTTGCTGCAGGGCCTTAAATCCAGCCCCCCGTGCCATGCACGAGTGCAATCAGACCTGCCGTGCCTCACTGTGCACTTGGGTGTAACTGTGCCTGTGAATGTATAAACATGGGAGAAATCATCTAAAAGGAGTGTTGGTGAAGACAGAGGTTAAGGACAGCATCACTAGCTACAGGGATTACCAGCTTGAATTTTAATTCTACCATTAACTACCTAGAAAGCTAAATAGACCGGACTCCTCACCACTGAAACAATTCAACAGATAACCATTTAGTTAAGACATGCATTCCT
Organism: Mohoua ochrocephala; assembly: GCA_013398855.1. Lineage (NCBI taxonomy): Eukaryota > Metazoa > Chordata > Aves > Passeriformes > Acanthizidae > Mohoua > Mohoua ochrocephala. Next base: position 5,367 of record VZTA01000221.1, on the reverse strand, counting down.
GATGTCCAAGGTAGAAGAGAATCCAGCTCCACCTTCAAGTTTATGGCCAGCAGAATGAAATACGGAGTGTGTTTCTTTTATTTTTAGAATTGAAGAATATGGGTTCAGGAAGGCATAGACTTGATTTGCAAAAGGCTTATTGAATAATAAAGGGCATTTTTAGAGAATAAATTTTAAAACCATAACCCAAAGTAATTTTAATGTAGGGCTTCTGATGCAGAAGTGCCCATCTTAGCTGTGTTGTAACATTGCACGTTGGATGCATACCAGAAAAAAGTAGGTGGTGGACATGAGGGCCGCAGGGGATGTCACTGTCATTCCGTCTTTGGTGGAGGAGGCTCTGAAAACCCTATTTGTTCCCCTGCCAAAATCCTGAAAAAGGCAGATAACACTGTTAGTCTCTCTTACTATGCAAGAATCCCATAATATACTAGGCTAATCAAGATGTAGTAATCAGTGCTTTTATTATAATGGAAAGATTCAATCTCCCTCTGTAATAAGAAGTTCATTCAGACAGTCTTTCCAGCAATATTAAATCTCCATTCTCTCTGTGGTGCTTTCTTGGATCTTTTTGTCAAAGAAAAATGCTTCAGTTCATTGTGGAGATTGAGTTGTGGGATATCACATGCACAGGCTCCATCCAAGAGCACCTCTTTAAACTACTGAATAGTGAATCATATTTCTACCTAGATACTGAATCTTACAGACAAACTCAGTTCCATTCGAGATTTGTCAGCAAAATCAGTGGTGCTGCAGTTTGCTCAGTCTTTAAATATTTCAGACTTTCAAAACCAAGAACCTTTCTGCTCTGCCTAGGGCAGCCTTAGAATAAGCTTGCCTCCTCAGCAAAAATGTTTCCTTTTCCTGGTGGCAAAAGTTGTGACGTTTAATGGATGGTGTTTAAACATATGTACTTAGCTGGTGTAGAGCAGCAGCACTGCCCTGCTGGCAGTGAAGCAGTGGGAACTTACATCTGACACTCGACTTCTTTGGTGAAAGAGGGCAGGTCTTTCAGGAAGGAATTATACACAGGCATGAATTGTTGTGGAGGAGTTATGTTCTGCATTTCAGCATTTGATTTTTGAGCAAGAAAATATAATTTAATTGTAGTTAAAATAAGTAAAGTGCTTAGCATATCCACAGTTGCAGTAAGTTACAGTATTTGGTAAAAAATTATATACCTCCTAAAATTTGCTCCAACTTTAAATATATATTTACTTCCTACAGCTTAAATACAAGTTCCAGCCCAGAACTCTTTCCCATGCCAATATTCAATATTTTACTATTGCTTGTAAAAAATAGCTTAATTTGTTACTTGTCCTGTCCTTCTTCCGCATTTTTCCTCTTCTTTCTCACCTTGTATCCCCCAGACCCTTTTCTGTCAGCCAAGGGGTAATTACATGTATGTTTATTGTTATCCACAAGTCAGTCTATACGTGTAGCTATAAATTTAGAGTGCCTGGGTCACCCATTTCAGTAAGCCATGTGTTCAAGGAACTGTTTTATTGCTGTGGCTTTTAGTTAGATAACAGTATCCAATCTGGTTTTCCTTCATCTTTATGATTCTTGTGGAATATCTTTAGAGCTGACTGGAGAGGGGAGAGGATAAATGGCATATAAACAGGCCAATGTCAGGTGATGTCCTACATCAAGATACTTTACTGGATGATTTGTACTGCCAGAGAAGAGTAAAAATCTCGTTAAAAGAGGAAAGGAGCTAGGTAGATTTCTTTTGACATTATATTTCTAGGTGAAGAGCTCTGTGATTCCTAAGGTTGTCCAACTACACGGCCTTGTGTCACTTCATGGTCTAGGGAGTGTCTCACACTGCATTGTTGCCATTATATATGGCTTCCCATGTAGTTTTCACTTAATTTAGTGGGAGTATATTGAATACCAACTAAATCATAGGCTTATACATAGTTTCAGAAGGCAAGTGGGATGTGTTCAGGTTACTGAAAGAGTGAATATCCCAAAGTTTTACATTTGAAGCAGTATAAGCAGGTGTCCTGTGTCTAACACAGTGCATTCTAGTTGCACTGGAATTTTGCATTGCAGCTGATGCTTGGAATTCTCTAGAAAAAGTAACACTTGGCAGCATATTTTCTCTGCTTGTGTTTATATTTTGGTGTGGCATCTCCTTTTGCAATTCATTGGATTTGTAGCAAAACTGAAATCTATGTATGTGTAACTTCCATGAAATATGAACTTAGTAATGTGAGCTATGAGCTTTAGGATGCTGCTAGACTGAACCTATCTTACCTCCAAAATATGACATTTTTGGATTGTTTCTAAACCTGGCAACATGCCGCCTATTGCTTGAAGTTTCTGGATTTATATTCCCAGTGTTTCTGAATATCTTAACAGTACAGTTCTAGTGAGAATGTACTAAAATATAATTTGTCTGTAAATCTCCCTTGTCATATGCAAACACTATAAGATCTTCAAGGGAATTGCTTTTTTTTTTTTTAACTACCAAAAGGCACACTTTGCCTAGATGATCAGTGTAAAGCCCTGTGTGCAAAATACAAAGTAGAGAAAGCATGCCCCAGAATAATTGAAATAACTTTGTCTATAGGCAGTGTAAGAATCATAATGTAAGTATTAATACAGAAGGCACGGGGCTAGGGTCTGTCATCAGTGGCTCCACTCACATCAGGGGTGCAAGTGGGTAGAGCCAGATAATTGCCACCATAAGTGAGGGTCTGACAAAACCTGGACAGCAATGGGTACGCACTGGTCACTGAGCACCTTGTGTGAAGTTGTAAATAAGAGTTATCAGTGCTAAATGGCAGCTTAGCAGATGGGAAAACAAGTCCCTCCCCTTACCTGCTATCTTGATCCTGTGAAGGGCAGTTTCTTACTCATTCTCTGCTGTTACAACCCGCCCCTGAATGGAAGGGTAAGGTTCTTGTTAATAATAGATCCCCTGGGGCAGATTAGAGTGAAGCAACACTAAATGACCNTGTTTATTTTAGAACAATTTGGTTGCAATGGAAAGGAGATATGTAGTCATTTTGGTTATTATCTATGGTAATATAGCAATATAAAGCATAAAAATAACACTTAAGAAAATGCATAAGGAAAAGAAAGAAAGAGAAAGGATAAGAGCAGGAAGATAGCACCACCCCTGGATCCAGAAACAAGACTTGATTGTTGCAATTTTGATGCCAGATGGTCACAGTGTTGATCCCTGGGGGTGGGGGATGCCCACAAGACCTAGAGTTCCACAGGTTCAATAGGTTCAGGTTTACATGGGAACACCCGGGTACCGCCCCTGGGTGGAGTCTTACCCTGTCTGAAGAAACACCCTGAGTCTGTTGCAACATTGAGGATCATGCTCAGTCCTCTGGTGGAAGGCCCCAGAAGTCAGTCTGTGGACACTTGGGGCATCTTTGATGGGTTATGACATCTTGTGAGACATGACAGCTGCCTCTCACGTAGTGTAGTTGAGCCAGTTATGTCCCATCAGAAGGGATGAACACCTTCAGGACTACATTGACCCGATATCTCCCATGGTGGGGATGGGGGACTTTTACAACTGAGCCAGTTGTGTAAGGGAGGACATTGGCACGATAAAAATCACTATCCCACCTCAGCAGGGTCTGCTTCTTATCGGCCTTCTCGCTCATCTGTAAAAACCCAGCTTGTAGCCCTTGATGGTGGGTGCTCGTCCCCTCTGCACCGGAGTGGTTCCCTTGCACATTGCCAGCAAAGCATCCACTGCTCTTACAAATGGTCGATCGTTTGAGTTATTAACCATTAACATTTCAGACTCTCACATCTGCGGAGATGCTCCTAACTCTAACCCTCTGAAGGAGGGCAAGTTATGCACCAGTTTTTTACTAATATTCAGTTTCAATAATATAACTCTATTAGCTGCAGTAAATATCTTGATTTTTAAATGTGACTGAATATTTTAATGAAACTGAACTTGAGTGCTTTCTGAACAACACATTCGGGAAGCAAAAGTGCAGATATATTCCTGTTAAGAACTTGTTATTCACTGTATTAACATGTGGTGAGTCACATTTATGGGCTCAGGCAACCTCTGTCTGTATTTTTGTATGCATGTGCATGTATTTAAACCTGAAAGAATATGAATAATTGAGAACAATAGTTCTTAAGGAGAAAACACATGGAGCAACTGCTGTTGGCTCTTCTAGGAGTCCCTTGGGGAACATGTTCTTCCATTTACAACTCCGGGGGAAAACCACAGGTAAAAGCTATCCACAGGACATCTGGTAAAGCTGGAGAACGAGTGACTGCTAGGGACACATAGCTTGGACCTCAGGGTCTTGCATAAGCCCTGCTGAAGTGGTATGATCTCACAATGGCTTGAGAGAGAGAAGAAACACGTTAGTATTTAGGTAGGACGGTGCTCTGGAGTGAGCCAGTTGAGTGCCTGCATTCAAAACTGCTCACATTCAGTTCTGGCAGAGGTTCTTCCTTAGTGTATCTCTGGGAACATGCAGAAAACCAAACCTGCAAGTCGTGATGCAGAGAGAACAGGCCGCCCTGGTCACTGGCTTCCCCTGCATATTGCACTCCTCTGGAGGAGATGGATCCCTGTTAAAAGGTTTGTCATTCACCTCTGACCAGCTCTGCTCTGTTGACTAGAATTGAGCAAGGAAATGTTCCAGCTTGCAGTCAGGAGAAACAATCGTGCAGCTCTGCCCTCTTTCAGTCACCTTTCATTTCTCTGCTGTCTGGGCTTTCACACCAGACCAGACAGGTCACGTCTACGCTCTTGCACTGAAGGTCTCAGAAGCAGAGAAGCATGTTTTGGTCAGTGACATTTCTGTCCATTTGAGAGATCACCTCTGTCCTTCGGGATACTGTCCCAGGTGTAAGGGACAGTATCAAGGCTTGTCGGTGACAGCTGCTGCATTTCCAAAAGATGGGCTGCTCTGTGTCTCAGAGCAGATGATTTTGGGAATCATTGCATGATTCAGGTATTTTCCCACTTTTCACCCGAGACTTGAAGGGGTTGGGATTTGACTGAGGAGACATGACAGATATCATGGTGTTAACCAAGTCTTTTAAGAAGTACCTGCAGAGATAGATTTAAATTTTGATGTGCAATCACATTGGTTCACTTTGTACTTATGCTTTTTCTATTATCTGTAGTCATAGTTTAAAGAAGACTTATTTGAAACCCAAATGGGTTTAACAAGAGAATAGACATGACAGATCTCACAACAGAAATAATAAAAGCTACTCTGTGGCCAAGGACACCCTATGTGAAAAACCAAGTGGCTGCCAGCCATTGCTTCTGAGGTCACAGGCAAGCACAGGGAGAAGAAAATGAGGACTTGCTGGGCTGCACTACACTGTCCATCCCTGTCCTGGCTTGAGACAAAAATT
>VZTA01000214.1:0-10701 GCA_013398855.1 Mohoua ochrocephala | reverse complement strand
TTTTTTGATGGAATTTGTAAAGAAAGGCAAAGCTTCCTAACATTTTACAGCAAGCAATGAAAAGCATCTAATATAATTCAGAGTTTTGTCTTTCAAATACTAAATCTTGCATATACACTGCTCTTTCCTTCCAGACTCTGAGAAGGATTCAGATGGTGGATATGGAGAAGTCAGCACAGAACCTGTGAGGGTTACTTAAATTTCTGATATAAGGATTGTAATTTCTGGGCTTAGATCTGATCTCCCAGATGTAGAATGTATAATTGAAAGGCATGATTCCAGCTTTGGATATAGCCAAGAATGCTGCAGGTGTGCTAGTAAATGCTGTGTCATCATAGCTGTGGAGTGGGTTTAAGGAAAAAAAAAGGAACAGTGGTATAAATATGGTGTCAGAGTTGAGGAAATTACTGCTGCTGTGCAAAACAAAACAGGTCCCCCAAAACAGGTGTTGCAGCACATCTGTATGTATAAATATTTTGGTCATGTTTGTCACCATAAATTTGTTTGTGGGTCGTTCTCACAAATATAAATTTTTCTGATGTTGGATCTTTGCCATCTACTAGCAGATTTATCAGCTCCAGAGGTCAGCACATTATTTGGGCCAGAAATTATGGATGCAGAGTGGATTATTTTTATTGGTTTAATTTCCATATTTACATATCTGTGACCTATTTTTCTGAACAGATGTGGTAACATGCTCCATATGGGCAAGTGATTTTTAAATGGAAAACTCAGGTGACATATTTTTGACTGGCACCACGGCAGAAGCACCTGCTATATCAACTAAACTAAAATATATCCTGCTATTTTACTATGGTCTTTATCACATTGTATCCTCTAGTTCACTATAGTTCCCCTTTGGACAAGTTCATCAGGCAGAGTGGTTTGGGAAAAATGATGGACTTCTCCTGATGGTCGATATAAAAACCTGTAAATAAATACAGTACAGAAGGTACAGACTGGAAGAGGAAGTTCTTTCTTGTGGATGTAACCAAATGATGTTATCTTAAAAATAAGATTTTTTTTCTTTAAATGACAAATGTATTGGGCCAAATGCTTACTTTTCTTTCTGTTCTTTCAGGAATGGAACTTACACATGTAAAGTATAGTTGCTGCCTTGCCTGCAACAAAGAGTATATATATATATTGCCCAAGCTGTGTTAAAAATAGATGGGTTGCATATTTTGATCACTGCAGTGCAGAAATTAGCCAAAAGCCTAAGTGGATCATGATGAGATTGATCAGAACTACTTCTGAATTACCTCTACCATGTTGCAGTCATTGGATTTACTGCACAGAAATGTGATGATCCCCTGTTCTACTGGATAATATTGTCCCATTGTGTAGCTCTGTTTCCTCCTCTATAAGTCTAGTGATTAACTTTTGCCTTGTGGCTGGATGTTGTTAAAGTGTTGTGCTTGGATAACATTTAGAAGAAAAGGATTACTGGCAGAGGTATAAGTGAAGATAAATGAGCCTTCGAAGATATGAAATGCTAGAAGTTGATATTATTGAGTTGGTACTGCTATTGGGACTAAAGGGTTCTTTGGAAGTTAACTGGGAAGGACAGTTTAGCAAAGACTTCTTGCTTTCCCCTTCAGTTTAACTTAAGTTTTGTGAAACCTACTGATCTACCAGAATAACATATATGGTCTTGTTTATACACCATTTGGTGTGCTTTCTATGTGTCTGCTCTGCCTAAAACATTTATAACATCCAAACATTGAATTTCAGTAAAATCATATGATATTTGTCTGTGGTGATACTCCTTTTTGCACTTGTCTGTGAACTCTTCTGACTTTGGTTATTTTCTGTCTGAAAGAAAAAAAAGCAATTTTTTTTTGTTTTTTTTTACTGGAAGCCTATTGTTTTGGATTTTTTGGTACACTGCCTGTGTTGGAGTTCTGTTGCACCACCAGACTAGGTGTGTTTTCCAAATTCTCTATTACATTTCACTCCATGGTAAATCATCCCAAAGAGCTGTGGTAGGCTGGACAATATCAGGTCTTTCTAGGTCACTCCTACTTTGAAGAGAACTATTTTTAGGTTAATAACATAGATAATGAAATTTTTAGATGTATGGGTAGGTTTAGATTACACCTTATGAAGAGATGAAGCCTGAAAGAACTCTGGGGCTTTAAGGAGGATGGGAAAGAAAAGAAGACTGTATGTAATCTGCTGACACACCTCAGTACTAATACTGATGATTAAGACCTTGTATCTCACAATTAGTTTGGTCACAGAGTACATTCATTTCTCTCTGAAAAATGGTTTATTCAAATATATCTGAAGAATACTGGCAGAACAGTGATATTCAAACATCTGGTGAGTTGGTCTGGGACAGACCAACAACATTTTTGGAGTGCTTTCTGCTAGAAAGAAACAAGACTTTTGTTTAAAGCACAGATCCTGATTTTATCAAACACGATTAGTATATACAAATCAGTAACAGCTTCTGAAAACCTATTTTTCGTGTCTAGCCTTAGGACCAAGGTTCTTAACATACATTTTTTCCCCCTGGGATAAAGTCTTCTCCTGTGCCCTGCTATATTACACCTTATTTCCACCTGCAACTGCCCTTCCTTTAGAGGGATTTCAGAACTTACAGAGAAGCTGGGGTTTCTTGCCAGGGATGAACCTCTGCTCTCTCTTGCTTGCTGAGAAAATTAATGGTCAATCCTTTGTGGTTCCTACCGAGGACTGGTCCCTCCTTCTCAGAAGCTCTCACAAAACTGAGAGCTTAAGTTCTTTTTCTGATGACTCTTTGCCAAAATTGTTCTTAGTAGGAAATAAATAATAATAATAATAAAAAAAGGTACTTTAAGAAGAATTTTTCCATAAATGTTTAGTTATTAAGTAAGGATATTTACTTTGGAAATATTGTCAGTGAGGCTAAAACATCCCTTAATTATCAAGCCTATGACATTTCACTGTTTTATGCAGGGATGTTTGTGTTGTCTGCATTTCATTTTCCCATTGTAACTGCAGAAAATCTGAAAGTAAGCAAAAGTTAAAATGTAAATGCCATGGTCTTAGCTGTAATATTAAATGTTCCCCATGGTTTTACGATTACCCTTTACAAAATCTGTTGATGCATTTTGGCAAGCACAATATTAAAAATTTGCTTGGCAAAAATCCCCTTAGCAGAACCTGACAGACAGTAAGGTCAATAAAGTTTTAATCAACAAAGGAGAAAATACTCTTCTTCCAGATGGGTGCCACAGAGCAATACTTGCATGAAATATTTATGATTCACTTTAGAATCTCAAAGTCTGCAACATAAGGAAAGGTTGGTGATTATATCTAAAGTAGAATGTGCTCCTCCTTGGAATTTTTGAGCATTAGACTGCTGTGAAATAAATGCTAGTCCTGTTACTGGAAGTATGCAATTTAGTGTTTGACAGTACACCAAGTTTGTGATTGAACTTTCTTGTGTTCATAACCTACCATCACTTTATAAAAAATTCCAGTTACTTATATTGTGTGTGATGATCCTTCAGGTGTCCCTGTCTCTTTAAACTGTAGATTTTGTTTGGATGATAAGCAAGTGTATATTTACTACTGGCAAAGACATCATACTGTCACTAAGGTTTTGTTGTGCTGGAATTGTACAACCCACACAGTCATATTTTAACAAGAAAGGGTTTTATTTGTTTCAAAACATGGGCTGGACTCTGTGCTTGGGCAACTAAAAATAAATCTGGAATGAAGAGAATCATTAATATATTGAATTTTCTCCCTGAGTCCTAATCCTGAAAGTTCACCCATTCTCAGACTCAGACCCAAGAAGGAGGAAACCCAGGAAAACTTTGGCATGGTGGATGGATTCATGGCCTCCCTTACATATTCCCGGCGCAGTGCAGTAACTCTGCTTCCTAGTGTGTTTTAAGTGGTGTAGTCACAGGAACCGGAGTATTGGAAAGGATTGCCTTGATACTTCTCTATTCCCAGCAGAGAATGAAGTGAAAACCTGCCCAGTCCAAGCCAAAAAAGACCAGTGGCCATGGTTGTATTCAGAATCGGCAAAAAGACTGAGAAATATCAAGTTGTCTAGATATGCCAGTCACTCTTCTAAAGTAGTTAACCAAGGAAAGTCTGAATGTATTCTGCATTCATTTCTGCTACCATTTTAACACTTGTTAATTAACAATTAATGCAGCCATTAATTAACACCTACAGCAAGCTTCTTAGCCACCATACTGAGAGTTTGAAAGCACTGAAACATGATTTGTGGTCTCGAGTTCATTATGAACTCTGAATAATTCATCTTGTTTTCAAGAAACTGGTGTTTTTTAGAGAGAAACTTAAATTACAGGTGTTCAATGATTGAATTATCAACTACATTAACATATTTGAAACCCAAAATATATTGCTTTAACTCTGTGACATTAAAGGTGACTGAAATATTTAATTAGTCATCTCTGGTTGTTTTGCTGTTATATTAATTCAGTGAGTTTAGGAATAACACTTGACTTTTTAAGAAAGTAGTGTCAATGAGTATGCATAATGTAAGAATTATATAGAATGACTACTTTTGGATCAAATTAATATAAAAATAATAAAAAATATACAAAGTTGTTAACTTTTTTCTTAACCCTCTTCTGTCAATCCCAACCCTAACCCTAACCATGACTGGACTAGACTTACAGTCTTAGAAGATTATTTCTCTAAATTTTCTGTTCAAGTAATTTGAAATCAGTATTAGTTATGACAAATTTGTCTTCTGAGTAGGAATGGATAAAATTTCTGCATCATTTTTATTAAACTCAGAGTTAATTTTAAAAATTCTTGGCAGATGTTGAGTATTTTGCATAAAATTCCTGCAATCAGTTGTGTTGCCATAAAAAGTTTTCCCTCTAATTGAAAGGGAGTTCTTTACCCTTATCTTAATTTTAAAATTCAGAAAGGAGTGGTTTTGCTGATGTGTTTTGCTTTGTTTTTCAAAATATTGAGATATAGGTTTAATGTACTTTTAATGAGTATGTTATTACTCTGTTATTCACTCTCTAATTCTCTCTACAGTGATTGGCATTATCACTGTATCCTATAATTCATTCAGAGCACATGCAAATACACCCGAGTATACTTAATTGCACTTTTTCCTGTCAAGTCTTTAATTTTCTCACAGGCAATTTTGGGTGATAGGTTTGAGGAAAGCCAGAATCTTAATCTTCTCCCTAGCATGCATATTTCTCACTCTCTGCTACTGGATGGAGTACACACAGCATATCAGTGCTTTGCCAGAAGAAGTTGTCTCAGTTTGAGACAAGTTTAGGGGGAAATGCTCTGGAAGGAATGTCTCCTCCCCCAGAAGACAGGTTTCAGTACTCTCTCCCCCACCAATACGAAAGGAATTTCTTGGATGAAAGTGAAAAAAGCTATTTATTTAACAAGCAGAGTGCCAGCAAGGCACAGGAAACAAATGAGTAACGTCAGATAATAAACTTCCTCAATGCAGAGAAAGCTGATGGATTCAGAGTTCTCTTCTATAGCTGGCTCAGCCCCTCCTGAGGTCCAAGGCCTGGATGCAGTGTCCCTGCAGCCTCCCTGCCGGTCCACGGGGTCCGATGATCTGGTTCTGGGGTCACAGCTAGGCCGAACAGTTCCAGAAGAAGAGGAGGAAGAAGTTCCGGAGGTTTTTGGTATGCCGGCATGGGAAAATTTCTTGCCTCAGCCAACAGGCTGGCTAAGAGCAGGAAGGTGCTCCCTCTGCTCTGCAGAGGTGAGAATGTGGGGAGTGTGTGAGTCCTTGAACACAAACCGTGCTGAGGAGTTGGCCCGGCTTCTCTCCACCCTCTCCTGGACTCAGCTTAAAGCTATGGGACCCATTTCTGGGCATAAAGCAGACGATAGGGAAATACCGTATAATCATAAAATCACCCTAAGACAACAATAAAGAGCTATTTGGAGCTCTGTTGGCATAGGTTTTAGAATCAGGCAGATCTTAGTTCTAACCATTCCTAACTATTGTAACTGGGATGTTTCTAGCCTCTGTAATAAAACTGCACTGTGGCCACCAGAGTCTGATATAATTGCACGTTCTGTGGTTTCAATTCCAGCACGATCCTATAAAGCAAATTTGCTGTTCAATGCTTGTTACAGTTCTGCAATTCCCATGTCTACTACTTCTGTTCTTCCCAAAATGTGTTATTAAAGTCAGTTTCTTCATTTGTAAGTTGGTCAACCCAGACAGTGCTGGTTGGTCCCATTAGTTGTCAAAGGAAGGAGCCAGCTGTGACTGTCTCTTAACAGAGCTAACCACTTGCTCTCTCTCTTCCAGTTGAGCTTATTTCATGTTATTAAACTGTCTTGCATGGCCGTGGAGTCCTTTATGAATCAGTGCTCCCTATTGTAAAAGCTGCGGTAGCAAATCAAAGGTAAACATGGCAATCGACTCATTCATAGCACAGAGATTTAAAGAATTTGGTTGTAGTAATGGAGACTTGCAGCATGCTTAAGCACCTGCAGCTTTCCTACTCAGGGAGATCCATGGAATTGTGTAGTTCCACTTCACTATTTTCTGCAATGATCTCACACTGAGCAGAGCAGATGTGTTTCACATTGTTCCATGAGATTTTTGCCCTTGCTATCTGAGTAGCTGCATTCCTCCCTGCAACTTTGACTCAATGATAACTTAATTTATTAAAACAATGAAAATATCAGCTAACAGAGGAAGCTTGTCTGTGCTTGAAACTGAACCTTTACCAAAGTCAAAATCACACAGTAGTAACACATTTCCCAGATGCTGAGATTAATACAAAACTTAATTTGTTGCACATGTTTTTCTTCAAGATTTCTTTCCCAGATATCACCTAGCACAGTTCCGTATTAACATTGGTCTGATTATTTAGGATTTTACCTTAAAAGAAGGTGAATTCTCTGGCAGCAGTTTTTTTCCTTGCTAATCTGGTGACTTCCCTCAGGTGGTTGCTTTGTTTAAATTACTTTAAAAAATTGGGAAGAAATAATTCTTCTACTTTCTGTAAGTGTATGTAAGGGTCCCATTGTCATAAGCTGTTGCAAAGCTACTCTTGGCACTTGAAAACTGCCTTTTTAAAGCCATGTTAGGTCCATTTCAACGAAACATTTTTCAAAGCTAAAACTTCCTCTAACAAAAAAAAATAAGGTTGGTTTTGCTTTTCTGTGACAATTTTTGTCAACTAGGTTCATGCTTGAATTGCTGATCAAAGTTTCAGGAGCATCCTGCTCCTAAATAACTGGTACCCTGTTGCCATATTGACATACAGAGGACTTGAGTTACCTGACAAAGTTTTGTTTGGTTTTTTTTTTTTCCCCCTCAGGTGGTAGAACTACATCTCCATGCTTCTTAATTCTTCTTTACCTATTAGAGAAATATTTACTTGAAATCAAAATGAGGTAAGGAGTTATTTTCCGATATTTGGCATTTTGTGACACCTCAAGTTTTCAAAAAGTCTCATGATGATACCTAGGGAAAATGTGAAGTATTATTAACCATACATAACACTAAGAAATGCAGGTTCAGAAGTAAGGAGTCTGCACTTTACCTGTAGAAAAAGGAAGAAAAAAACCAAACTAAAATAAACACAAAACCTCAAATCATTCCTCTGCTGATAGCATTAGATGCCTTTTTGAAATATTAAATATCAATTACTTTTATTTTCTTACTTAGAATTTAATGCTTTGAACATTCAATGTTTTACTCTTTGATTTGAAATCTTCAATGCTTACTTAGTTATAGACTTTATTTATTTCCCCACTGATGTATTGCATGCAACAAGTTGTCTGGTCTCTGCAGCTTTTCAACAAGCCATACTAAGAAACTTGACTCCTTTGATATTAAGTGAAGGGGAAAAAAAAGTTTTGACAGATTTAGATATGAAATGAATAGTGACTTTCCTCTGAAAATGTGTCAAATTAAAGCAGGTGGGGTGAGGAAAACAGCTACAGTATGTCAACTTTTACAGGCTTTGATTTATTTTTAATGATGCAGTGCACCTTAGGAAGCCTGAAGATGTGCTCATTCACAGCCCGGGTCTCATGGTGAGCTGCATTGTTCAGGTACTTCTTCCAAGTTGGGTCCAAGATGGGATCATGACCTAGAACTCCTGTAAATAGCAATTACCTCTTTGGAAAGAGAATGATTAAAGTTTAGTTGAATGTCAGCAAACTATTCACTCCTCTCTGTTCCTCCCTTCTGTAACTTCCTAAATGCACATCCTCCCAAAGTTTTTCTATTGTCAGCTCTCTTCATCATTTATTTATTTATCTATTTATCGATTTATTATTTATGATGGGTCACATGAGATAATGTGAAAGAATAAGATTTTAGTAAATGGTCACATATAATAATACATCACATAACGAATAATTTCAGGTTTGAATAAAAAAGCCTGAAGTTTGGTGAATAAAAAAGTTTAAGTATTTAATCAAAGTTGCTTCAGAAAAACAAAAAAAAGGATCCAAAATATGATGAATCCAGAAAACAGGGTTCAAAATGAGAACACAGACAGTTCACCCAGGAAAATCATAGAAATCTTTTGAGAAAATTATTAAAGCGAATGTCCTCTGTCTCAGTTTCATAAAAGAATTTAGCACTAGAAATGTAAACTGGACAAGAACCTGGCTAAAAGCTGGGTTACATTTGATTACACCAAAGAGAGAGAATAAATAAGAAAAACATTCTTCGGTATTACCACAAATAAAATGTTTTGATATTGATATTTTGACATATTTTCATTAATGAACTCAGCATAAAAGTTCGAGAGCTGATATAAGTTAGAGAGCTTTGGTGTAATTTGCAGAAGATGAAAAGCTGGGAAGCCTCAGTATTAAGAGCAAAGTACGTCACCTTAAAAATTACATTTATGAGTGAATTAAAACAGCATTTACAAACTGAAGACCATGTGTCTAAAGTATGAAATAATATTTCAGTTATGAAGTGACAGAGGAGGACGTAGTGTACTTATTGACATGTGATTGAGTAGTGATCAGAATATTCCCTTGAAAATATCTCCCTGGAGCCAAGGTAAAGAGCTCCACAGTGAGACGGAATCTCAATTACAGTAGAAATAAGTCTGCTTTTTTTGTTTGTTTGTTTTTGTTATTGTCTCTTTCTCTAAAGAGGTTTGTAACACCCTGGGAGTTAAAAAAACCAAATCAGGCAGTTTCTGGAATTCCTGTATCCTCACATCTGGTTGTCATACGGGGAGACCTCAGCCTGAGGACCCAATTGCTGAGCTCGGGGAAAAATTTGCAAGGGAGTAAGCTACAAAGTAACCATATGCATGACTGTCAGGAGCATATGACAGAAGGGTATCTTGGGGTACAAGGTGAAGTGTCATATTGTTATGGGAATGGAGAAGTAAAGGGGAAGCCTGTCAATCTGCATTTCAGATGGAATGCTAAGCAAACTGTGGGGAAGTACCTGAAATAGCAGAGATCTAGATGGAGGAGGTAGAGAGAAAGTGAACAAACCAATATAGGTAAATAAAGTTCCAAAGTATACAGCTCTTAATTGAAGACTTTCTGGAGGAAAGCTTTAGAAATACTAAATCCATGTGAAATGATTATTGGAAAACAGCAACTTTTGTGGACTCAGGCACTGAGTCTGGAAAAGAAGCTTAACCTCTGTAGACTATTTATAGTGCTTAGAATCTTAAAAGAGAAATGTGTTAAGACAACCGGTATTACTGTGATATGATATTGCTAGCCATTCTCTAGGTAGCCTTGTGAGGATTGTCATGTCTTATTCAGAGTATTGCAAGTCAATGTATGTAAAAACGCATGTTTAAAAATATATGTGAGAACAGTTTTGATACCTTGAACAGGAATTCGTGGTTCATGATCGATTAGGTAGAAGAAATGTGACAAAATGTTCCATACCTTCAGTAACAATGGATTTGCTCAAATAGGAAAACACCTTAACTGTGTGCAAGACTTTTTTAGTGTGTCCAAATAAAGGTCTTTTATCCACCTTTCAGCTATGATTTGTCATAAGGCAGAAAATACTTCATTTGATCAAGCAAACTGTTTCACTCTGCTTCAACGTACGCTGCTGTTTTCAGTAATTGCTACTTGGAGCGAAGCTAAGAGTACATCGGGTATTACTTGGATGTTCACTATGGTCTGAAGAATAAGAGCTGAGTCAGTGAAAAGCTATTGAAAAAAACCCCACAACCCACATTACCTCTAATAAGATTGGGAGTTTATTGTTTTCCCTACAGGAAAAGGGTAATTTTAAATAATAAAAACCATTTTTAGATTCTAAGAAGAAGAAGATGCTATTTATGAAAATAGGGAGTCAAGTCACTGGTAACTAAATCAGAAAAAAATTGGGTTTTGAAGTCCTGAATTCTACCCCAAGCAAGCAAGATGTTGGAGAGTATAGAGAAACAACTCAATAACAGACTAAATTCCGTAAAAGTGCTGTGCAAGGCTGAACACTCACCCCTACTGCCAAACTGATTCTGGTACTTGCTACTCCTAGGGATACACACTAGGGCTGCTTTTCATTCCTGCTGGCAAGTGATATACTTTTCCTGTTAAGAGTGAATGGATAATACTGAAATCTCTAAAATGCACTCATTCTGGGTGGCTGGTTTGGGGTTTGTTTTCCTCTTCCTTTCTTTTCAACTTTATTCACTGTTCTTTTAAAGGGAGGAGTGACTTGTCAGATGGATCTCTTGGTGAAGGGAGAAGTCAGCCTCAGAGTCAATGGAA
>VZTA01000212.1:0-24773 GCA_013398855.1 Mohoua ochrocephala | reverse complement strand
TACGGAATGGAGGAAAACCCGGATTTTCCAAGAGATGGACTTAATGAAATATTATGACTGTCTTGAAATCATTATTTTAAATTCACCAAAGTATTTTTTCCTTTATTGCCCCTTAGTAAAACTCACACTTTGGGTTTCCAGGAACCTTTTTAGTAAAATTCCATCATAAATTATTTGCCCCAATAGCTACATCTGCCCTTTTTCACAGCTCTTTTGTGTAACACAGTGAAACAGAAGGCCTGAGCAGCAACTATGTGGGAAAGCCGGATCCAAATGCTTCTCCAACGATTTTTATTTCCTACAAATATTATCAACAGAATTAACTATTTATACACCTGTTCAGTCTTGTCAGGATACTGAACCCAGGAGGTTTTTTTGACTGATTAAATCTTTAGCCATAGAAAAACTACTCTGGTGGAGCATTAATTGCACTGGTGCCTCTTACAGCTAATTCTTACTGCCTAAAGCTGTAACGTTTTGCCTTCCTAGCCTGTAGAATGGACTCAATCTCATTCCCATCAACAGTACAGAATGTTCCAATCTGACACATTTACCAAAATGTTGTGATGGCCAATGATCTCACTTGTCCTGTAGAACACACCCGGGACTTAGACTGAATCACATTGTTTCAAAAATGTGGTCATTTCTCGCATTTAAAGCTTTTAGTAGAAAGTTTATAAATGACTCCTGGATCAGGCAGGAAAAACAAAATGGGCCTAAAGAAGAGAGCTGTTACCACAGAAAACAATGGCACCTGAACTAAAGATAAAAATACTACCAAATTCCTCATCATGTTTCTGGAAAACCTTTCCTTCCCAGCCTTCCCCAGTACCAGCTTCTCTGGTCACACATCTACATCTGGACCCTTTCAATCCCCATCCAGACAGTACCAGTGCTGCTGTTGTTATATTCTTCCTTCATCACTGTGATCAGCACCCCTTGACTTGATTTCCTCTATGTACATCCTTATTTTCCATCCCAAACAAATTCTACTTCTTTCCTCATAATCTTTTTTTTCCCTTCTGATATATTATTACACATAAAAAAACCAACCAAAAAAAAACCAACCAAAAAAAAACAACCAAAAAAAAAAACCCTACCAAAAAAAAAAAAAAAAACAAACAAAAAAAAAAAACAAACACACAAAAAAANAAAAAAAAAACCAACCAAAAAAAATAACCAACCAACCAAAAAAAATAGTCCACAGAGGAGCATGAAAAAATGGTAGGATACCATCAATTGCTGCTTCAAAAAAGAAAAAGAACAGTAAGTATGACAAATAAACATCACAGTTCAGCTGTACTGCTTACTAAAAGGAAGCATACATGGCTCTTTTGCATTTGTCTTCACAGAAGTACTTTATTATGATCATTAGCGTAATTAGACAACATTTTAAGTGAGATTGCACAGATTCTGCTCTTGGTGTAGCACTGCTAACTGAAAAGTAGGGAGATGGAATAAAAAGGATGGATTTATGTAGTACATAAAACCGAGCTGAAGTACATGCCTGTAATAATTTTTGGAGGACAGAATCAGAATTTAAAATAGAAACGTGGATCTGAGTACAATTTATTCTAGTCTAATTTAAAAGAAGCCTAATCTAATTTAAAACCAGAAAATAATTGGCTAGAGGCAGCCCAAGAGTAGTCAGTCTCAATCAGGTAATCTGCTTCTCATATCCTACTGCTGTGCAACCTCTAGTATATTTTTCATCACACATTACTACAAACAAACATGGGATGTTTTTGAAAAAAAAAATTAGAAAAGCAATTCTGAAATCTGGTAGCTCAAGTACCCTGCAGCATTTTGGCTGACTTTGGATACAGCAGCTCAAGGACTGCCCAGGTTGGACAGTTCCAGCAAAACCAACAAAAATACTGAAGGTGTAAAAACATAAAACAAAATTGGAAGATATGCAAGGGGAGGAACAAAAGTATTTGTTTATTCAATAAATAATGTTGTTAAGGAGACACACGGCAGAAGTCATCCAATATCCAAAAGAGATGACTTTTTGGGAATAAAATGCTCAATTACTAGAGGCAGATGACAAAAGGCCATCCGTGTAAGTGTAGAATACCCTCTGTCATGGGTCCTTAACTGAATATTGGAAAATGAGCTGGGTACGAAGCCCTAAGCAGAAAAATCCCTTTTGGCTGAATGCTGACAAATTCTGGGTTTGTAGCTTGGCACTCATGCCTGTGGCGTTGTGACACATTAACCAAAGCCACAAAAGCCACAGCAAAGAAAGCCCCTGCAGCTACTATTTGCAGACATAAAAGAAAAGAAATAAGAAAAAAAAATGGCAGTAACATCTCCCTACTGCTCTTCTCACCAGCTGCCATTTCCCTCCCGAGGTACTGGCTATTTCAGCTGCCTCCATTCACACGTTCCTGCACAGACCCATCACATTCTGTATCAGATGCCACCACCCAGCAATCTCTGAGGGGAGAATTAGCCAGAACCTTCTCATCTGAGCAGCTGCCATAAACATGCAAGCCAGACAGCAGTATTTCTTTAGAATCATGCACAGAGAAAGTTACATTTCATCTGAAACATTCCAGTAACTCTTTCTCATAAATCCATTATTACTCCTTTGTCCAAACCACATGGAACAAACTGAAAAGTAGCTAAACACGAATTTGCCTTTGCTGTTTTCTGCTACAGTGCATTGTTACATGCCTCCTCCAGAACAGCAGTTTTGCTCCTTCCAGGAGGAAGGAAAATTGCAAAAGAGAAAATTATGCCTGTCATAACTGGTTGCTCAAGTGGTTTCTCCACACGACAAACAAGTATGATTGCATTTTCCTCCAAATCAAAGCCATATACCCTTGAATTTAGCAAATGCTGGATGATTTTTTTTTTCTATATTTCTATGTGGCAGCCAGAGAAGTCACCTTTCATCCTGTAAACTGAGACAGCACCCTCCTTACATGTGCAAAATTGGGAAGTATATAATGAAGGAATGTAGTTTGGACAGTGGTGTTTGAAAGGGGGTTCTAGTTCTCTGTTGAAAAGACAACTCATTCACACAATTATGCTGAATTTAAATACTTGCTATTTCCTGTTGTTATGGCAGCTGTATTTGGAAAATCTTAGCTCACCACCAGAAAGGGTTTTCCATTCTCTGTACCTAAAATCATTCAGGATAAGTAGGAAAGCAAAGCCCAGCCTAAGAAACAAGCATTTCTGAAAGGTAATAAAGCCTAATAACTGAAATCTGCACTCCATCTTGTATTGCACACCGCCTCTAACCTATCTCTCTGCTTTCCCTTAGCTAAAGCAGTAACATCTGGTCTCATTAACTTTCCAAATGCAGCTGATGAAAATAAACCTCACCTACTGAGATTTTACCTTTCTTCCCTCTAATAATTCCCCTTTTGCCACTTGGATTGGTGTTACCTTTTCCCCACTTAGGCACTAGGAAATACACTTCCCCCTGGTGCTGACTATTTCCTCTATCAGGGTTTCTATCAATCCCTTCCAGGAAACAGACCACTCTGTTAGAAGTGAATAATCCATTTCTACTTGTAGAAAGTGTTTCATTTAAATGGCACATATTCTACACATCTTCATGGGAACCGCCAGAACACAAAAGGAAATGTATTATTTAGACACGATTCAGTATTCCATATTTCTTTATCCATACATTATGATTTTTATTACTTTAAATTCCAAGTAACAGCAAGATTCTTTTGAACAGAGGTAACGCAACTCATCTGCAACATTTATCATGCTTAGCTGTAACACAGGCATTAGAATGGGTTCTCCCTTCCTTCAATAATTGTAGTTGCCCAGTGGCAACAAAATTATTACTTCTTATAGCCTTAATTAAATATTACTGTGAAAGTTATTTTAGCCCTAGTATCACACAAAGCTTTGATACAAATGACAAAAAATATTAATATTGTGCTGACATACATTAATTTCTTCCTTAACTGGACTTTCCCTCAAAAAAAATGTTCCATCTAAACATTATTTGGCAAAATATGCTCATGCAATGATTGCCACATTCTTTTCACACCTTTTAGTGAAGTATACTTAGAGAAAAAAAACAGATTTTAAACATAATCAAAGAATGTATTTTTCTTCCAATACTCCACTTCAAATTTCCAGTACTGTAGTTGTATTTCTTCAAAGTATTCAAGGTACTTCATACCCTTTTATTCAAGTTACTTCTAGGGCCAAAAATAAGAAATAGAAGAAAATGGAACTTTTGAGTACTAGTAAACGCTATATTTGGGTATTTGGTTTGATACAATACCATAGAGATTGGTTTCAGCTTTAAGTAATCTCAAAACTCATCCATTTTATATTGTAAATCAGAAAACAGGACATGTAAATCAATATTATTTTCCAGGTAGGAACACAATAAGTAACCTCACCTTATTAGTATTAAGCATTAAGATCATCAGCTAAACAGTAGTTGTGTGATCAAACAACGCAAACTCCCACAGACACACACCAAGTGAGGGAGAGGAAAATGCATCTGAGAGCACATACCTGTACTCCTGCAGGAGAACTTTGTTTTCTCATCACACACTCGCAGAGTTCCATTGCAGCCTTTCTCATCACTCCCATCTTCACAGTCCTTTTCTCCATCGCAGCGCCACAACTCGGGAACGCAGTTCCCATCAGGGCTGCACTGAAATTCCCTTCCACTGCACCTTCCAGGAGAGGGAGTTTCTTAGAAAAATAAGAATTACATTGAAGAATTTGCTCGTGTGAGTTTTTTTCCATTCCAAGTCTACACTGACTTAGAATCTTCTTCCTAACCAAAGCCAAACTCAGAGTCCCCACGTTTAACACTCAAAATGCCCTATTCCATCCTATAACTCATCACTCCAACACAAGCTTCAGGCAAACTCTTAATCCTCCTCACTTCCTTCACTCCCTCCTCCACCACAACCTCAATACCAATTTTTATTTCCTTTTCTCACATCTGTCAGACAGGAATGAGCTTGGAGGTGTAAGGAGGCCCAAGGCTGAAGAAATTTTCCTGGTTGTTCATAAGTCCTGTGTTTAACCCTCAAGCTGGTTTCCCTCACCCTTCCTCGTTCTCCTTTTTCACCCAGAGGTCCATCTCCTAATTCACTAAACCTGAAAGGTCACACCTGTGCTCTAACAAGGCCCCCACAGTTCTCCTTTTTCACCCAGAGGTCCATCTCCTAACTCACAAAACCTGAAAGGTCACACCTGTGCTCTAACAAGGCCCCCACAGTTCTCCTTTTTCACCCAGAGGTCCATCTCCTAACTCACAAAACCTGAAAGGTCACACCTGTGCTCTAACAAGGCCCCCACAGTTCTCCTTTTTCACCCAGAGGTCCATCTCCTAACTCACAAAACCTGAAAGGTCACACCTGTGCTCTAACAAGGCCCCCACACGTGCCTGGTTTGTGCTGTTACAGCACTGGCAGAGCAGCTGGAGCTGTTCCAAATTCCAGGACAAGGAGCTCCACTCAGTGCAGCCCTGGAATCAGTGCTGACTGCTTCAAAGAATAATTACTGTGAGATTTTAATTATTCATCACACACATAACTCTCTAAGTATTTTCTAGCTTATGGCCTTTTCAATTTTATTCCAGCTTTTCTTTTCGTAAACTATTACCACTGTATTTCTATTATTTAACAACATACTAACGACAATAACATGAACTTTAAAGTAATAGCATACTTATACTTTCCTGGTTGCACCAAAAAGCATTATTTGAATAAATTCTTATAGCACTGTTTATAAATATACATTTTATTTTATTTAGCATTGCCTTGTTGTTTTTTTCCCCTACATAATCTACATTCTTGTGTTCTATCGTAAAAAGTTAGAGCGAGGCTTTAAGCTTCAAAATGGAAATGAACAGGGTTAAAAGAGGGTTGTTCAGTTCCAGACTAATCATTTTGATAGAGATAGATAAAAATAATTTTTGGGAATATATAGAAATTAAGGACTTCACTCATGCTGGAATTCTGATAATTCGTGTATTTGTATGAGGTCTGCAACTAGATTTAGAATACAAACTTACGAGAAGGGGCCAGTAATATTGTGTACAATTACTTTGTTGTAGAAAAAACATTAGGAGAAAAATATGAAAGATATTCCCTCATTCTGATCTGATTATTCTTCATCCTTTGCCATAAGCATCCTTCCTTTCTCTCCCCACCCAAATAAATACAAAGTATGGCATTTAAATGGGGCTGCAGTTTGTTAAAATGCTTTTATGTAAAAAAACCCCACAAAGACCTGCATTACACAAAAATGAGAGTATTACCGTTCCACTGCATGAAAAAACCAGAAAATATCAATAATAACTTAATGAATGCTTCTGTCTCTTCACCTAGACAGCATGCATCTCTGTAATAAGACAAACATAACATCTAGCATAATTCACTGAAGTAAAACTATAAAACTTATCTCACTGTAATACCCATTCTGTTTTCAAATGCATTCCTCTTCCACAATACACTTCTGTGTTATCACATTGCACTTGACATATTTCCCTTTCCAACCTTTACCAAGGTTAAAAGCATCTTCTCTTTTTCCATTGGCTGAAGGTCAGGTATTTATAACAAAGCATTCTCTCTGTTTATAAGTATTAAAACGTGGGAACAAAAAAAAAAAAAGATCTAACCTTCCCTGCTGCAGTTTGTTTTGGTTTCATCACTGAAATCTCCACAGTCATTGTCCCCATCGCACGCCCAGTGACTCGGGATACATCTGCCATTCTGACACCTGAACTGATCAGCAGAACACGAGTGAACACAGCCCAGCTCATCACTGCCATCACCACAGTCGTCATCTGCAAATGTTCATATTTTAAAATATTTTAAAATATAAAATATCTGAAGGAAATATGTAAGGAGGGAAAATAATTCTGAAAAAGGCAAGAGGAAACAAAAAAAAAAAAAGTGCAGTAAATAAAGTAGTATGTTTACTGCCCACAGGCATCAAATTACTTCTAGTGCAATTAATACCTAAATCTTATTTACCAACAGCACTCAACCCTGTTATTCTGGATAGTCTGACCCCTTACTCAGTGATTCAATCAGAGACACCAGCAAACATGAGAAGGCTGTAGATTTTCTTAATTTCTTTAGCTGTGCAACCACACAGGCTTTCAAACACAGAGGGTTTATTTTATTCTCTGTGATAACCTAAAACAGTTAATCACAGACACAAACAGCTTCATATAAATCAAAATGAAAACCTGATGAATTTCTTTTCAATAGTATTAAACTTTGTTTCCATGTGTTTACAAGAGTGCAAAGTGGAGAAAGCACATAAATAATCGTGGACTGCAGTTTCTCATTACTCTAATGTTGCAGTCATTACAACAGTCTTAAGGCAATTCCCGTAATTTGATCGTGGTCATCAAGGGAGGAGGGAGATAAATATGTTAGGTACACTCTAAAGGGTCTCCATGCACAGAAGTTCAGTCAGCACACCGCGATAATTTCGGGAATTTGTCCTTTTACAGCTAAAAATTCCTGTCAGACAAATAAAATTATAGAAACACCAAATGCTTTGGACCGACCCAATGTTATTAGGACTGGAGCGACATCACTCCCACACCACAAGCTCTGAGAGGAGATTCATTTTAACATTCAAATGTGTACTCTTCCATTGTAAAGTCTTGCTGGCCTTCACTCTTCAGGGACGCTCTTTATTTAATTGAACTTGTCCACAAACAACAAAAAATCAGATATATTGGTCACTGAAACCATGTTGTTTTCTAAAAACAGAAAATACTTTCACAAGCAGTAGCTTTGCTTTTCTTTTTTTTTAAATAATGAATCATCATACTTCACGCTCGATAATATAGTATTTGTAGCTATTACCATATCCAATGCCTCGTTCCTTATCTGAACCCTCAGTGTTGCTGATTTCTAGGTCAGGTCAGTAATTTAAAAATGCTTCATTTATTCTCTGACCACTTACAAGCCAAACTGACACTACGAGTCTCAGAAGAAAAGAACATCAAAACAACATTTATGTGATATCCCTCATGTTCATTTCAGGTACAGAGGACTTGATACTTGCCTGAATCACAGAGCCATTTGCTGCTAATGCATCTCCCATTTCTGCAGATAAATTGGGTTAGTGGCTCGCATGTTGGGAATTCTGTGGAAGTGTTCAAAAAGAAATAAAAACCATTTAACATACATCATCTTCAGTAAAGTTCTGCCACCTTCCTATATGCATAAATTACACAACTGTGTTGTAGCAAACATTTGCATCTTCCAGGTACTTAATCCGGAGAGGAGAACAAGGTGAGACACCAAACAGAAAAGACAAAAAAAGGTTTAAAGTATAAATACTGTCCAAACCCTACCCTTCCTCAACATGGATCATGAAATTCATTACTCTGTGGCAAATGGCAGAGTCCTACATTCCCATCAGACCAGGCTGGTTTTCCCACCAACCACGCTAATATTTAAGACTAACTAGAGCCTGATGCCTGATACAAACTCTATTTTCCCCAAGCTTATGTACATGAGGGTCCTCCAATTGCAACAGCACTGCCGGTAAGAGACAGGAAGTGGAGCACTATAAAATGAGAAGGTTAAGTACCAAGCTAAAGAACAGCCAAAAAAATAAAGTTACTCTACACTGTTATAATAAAATCCAAAATTAAAATGTCAGCCTTCACAAGCAGCTCCTCCAAGCGTTCCAGTAAAATAGTAGAAATCTGAGATGATATAATTCACCAAGGATCATCTGTATTGAACACAGATGTTTGTTCCCATAATTATCAAATATGCTTCTGCATAGAGTAACTTAAACATAGTTTGACTTTTTTCAGACTTCTTTTTCTTCCAAAGCCAATGACATAGGTAGATGTGTGCATCTATTATTAACCTGCTAAACAGCTTGGAAAGCACTGCAGTGTTTTTCTACATTTTTAAAACATGCCACGTAAATATAAAACTTTCTTAGGACGAGAAATGAAATCACTTTGTTTTTACTGAACCTCAGAAAGTTTTGGCTTAAAAAGAGTCACACATGAAGCACTAAACTAACCGGCTGCATCTAATAGTAGATTTAAAATAAAATAAATTTTTATTTAAAAATTAAATAGAGAACACCAAGAACTTCATTGGACAAAGGTGATTATCCTACTTCAAGGTAGAAAAGGGTGGGAAGAAAAGCTAGCATTGGTGACAACACTGTGTCACTCACTCATAGAAAGTTCCTGCTTTTTTTGTTTGGTTGGTTTTGGGGTTTGTTTGGTTGGTTGGTTTGGGTTGGTTGGTTTGGGAGTTTTGGTGTTATGAGTTTTTTTTGTTTGCTTATTTGGGTTTTTTTTGTTAAACAAACACATTACGGTAACAAAAAAAATCTGTTCTGAGAAAAATAATGGAAGTGTGCAACTGCAGCAGTGCTTAGCATACATGCCTCATGCGCTTCAAACAAAGCTGAAAGCAACTTTTAATTTCGCTTTTTCAAATAATTTTTCCACAAATTTAACTCATAGATTAAATGTAATTTTCCCTTTTTCCATACATGAATGCCTCCATGACTTCATTTTCTTTATGTTCACCTGTACAAAGGGAAGGCAGCTAATTCAAATGAATTGTGATTCCCCTCTCCACCACCACCAGCAGCAGCCCGCTCGTGATTCCCAGCCCACCACAGCCTTTCCAAGAATGTTCTGCAGCACCTCCAGAGTTTGCCCCAGCCTTCACCATTATCCACAGTTCTTGCTCACATCCTTGAGGACACACAACACTTCCCCTCACTGTCCCTATGGTCCTTTCCTATTCCACAGCAGAACATGCACATCCTGCAGCTGATCCACACCCAGCCCTGCCCTGACTGCCCTGGAGACAGAGAGACCAAGAAAGGTGACCCTTGAGCTTCCAGTGATGTCTCTCCACAGCGCAGACACCAGTCTGATTTCTCTCTGCCATCCTTGCGGATACAAGAATAATTTTAAATTGTTTCATAGAAAGAAATATCTCCCACTAAACAGAACAGGTAAATAAACACCATTAGCACACCCACTACTGATCAAATTATAGGGCGGGATGAAAAATGAAATATTTGACATATTTGCACAGCCACAGTGCTTGAGGATAACAAAACAAGATTTTAAAACGTGACATATATGCAAAGTTTGGCTAAACAGAAACACAGCCAGTGAAATATGTCCTGATTAAAAGATCTGAAGAAATATTCCAGATCAGCTGAGAGGATACTGAACAAAGCTCACGGGAAGGACTTGCAAAGGTGCCAGTAACATCTGTGTGCTGCTGACGTGGCTGAGAACACGAGGTACAGGCAGAGAGACTGTTCTAGCTCTGAGCCAATGCTGTGCCTTTACACAGAGAATTAGATCTTTAGAGATTGCAAAATACAAATCCACTGGGATCACTCATCCTTCCTCTGTACACGACTTAACTTGCTTGATTTGAAGCAAGGCAATTAGAAGTCTACCTTAATAATATTATTATTTTTACTCATGTAATAACTTCATTTTATGCCCCATCCCTGCAAGTGTTCAATGCCAGTTTGGTTGGAGCTCTGGTCTAGTGGGAGGTGTCCTTGTCCATGGCAGGGGGTTGGAACAAAATGGTCTTTAAGGTCCTTTCCAACCCAAACCACCCCGTGATTCACCACAATACATCATATTCTGTGATTCTGCATCTGCAGACAGCTCATTGACCCTTATGCTCTCAGACTCACAGCAGCTACCAGTGCCCTGAAAAACAAATGACTATTAAAATCCTTAATTGTTTGGAAGCAGCTGATTAGAGAGAGCACACCCCTCTCAGCGGTATCTCAGCAAAGCAGCAGTCAGCACAGCTGCTGATACTCTCTCATGATAGAACCAAGAAATTTATTTTTTTTTCCCTGAAAAACACAAGATCAAATGTCCTTCTGTTGAGGCTTGAAACAGGCTGATTTTATTGACATCTAGAATATGCTGAGGGGGTCCATGTGGAGAGGTATGCGACAGAGATAAAGAATAATTTTTGAGGGTGACAGCATTTGATAATGGGCTGTAAATTAAAAAAGTGCTGATTGATCTGCATATTTGGTATTGTTGTTAAAAACTCATTAAATAGAAAATGCTGCATTTGCTTTGGATTTATTTATTAACCAAACAAATTCTATTTGCCGTTTCAGAAACAGTATTATCAGCTCAGTTCACATGAAAAGAGATCCTCATATGCTTTATATTTTACAGAAGAATTTTACTTTTTCCCCCCCCCAGAAGAAAAATCCACTTACCACAGGATGCCATTTCATCGCTTCCATCTCCGCAGTCATCCTCCCTGTCACACAGCCATGACGTCGGAATACACCGTCCGTTCCCACAAGAAAACTGGTTAACCTGACAAGTTCTTGCTGTCAAGACAAAGCACTCCAAAAATACAGGGGAAATGGACCAGATCCGTGAGGTCTCTTGGTGGGTGCCTGATTTTAGAAGCTGCAGGGCTGGAGAAGACTGCTCCTGGCCCGCTGCACCTTTCCCCTGCTCTGACTAAACATCATTCACCTCCTTTGATTCCAGAGAAAACTGAGGTCATCTGCAGGGCTGTGTTCTACCTCTGCTGCGTGGAATTCTTAGCGTTTTTTTCCTCATAAAAGAACATGAAATTCTATATATAATTATGCAGAACTAGGTGGTAGAAGAGCATTAATGTGGGATAAAATAACACAAATGCTGGAAGAAAACAAAAATCAGGGCATAGAAATGCCCACCAGTTGGAATATTAACAACTTGTGTTCCAAAACATGAACAAGGATCTCGTGAAATTCGTATTTACACAGGAAAATGGGAATTAGCCTGTGTGTGATGTGCCTGGCCTCACTGCTCTTAGCACCCTTGCCTCTGCAAACTCTTAACTGTAATCATGCATTGAAGGAACCAATGCAGGTCTTTCTGCTGAAGAAATAAGGATCACTAAAAGAATCCGTGCTACGTAACTACAGAAATTACTTTGAAAGCTGATGAATAGTAAAATGCCACTAAAAAGCCAGCATAGAAAACTGTCATTACATGTAATTTTGTTTATTTAAAATGCGAACCCGTAATAAGGCCAGTGATAGCAACACAGATTTTTATTCCAAATTTAAGCTTTTAGAGTTCACCTGGATGTTAGTCTACACTTTAAAAAAATGGCTGATACGTCAAAAACCCCAGTAACTGAAAGAATATTTCTTCATTTGTTATTTTCAACTACCGTTTTGCTTTTTCTTCACAGAAGTAGCCCAAAACATAAAAGAGGAATAAAAGTTTAAAATATTTCAAAGAAGTAATTTTTTAAACATTAACAGTGTTTGCCACTGCAGGAATAAATGGAAAAACAAGAATACAAAATTCAATCCATAGCCAACTGGCACAGGGATTAAAAAAAAATGGTCTTCAAATTAGACTCTCACCCTACAAGCGAACAGTTGGATATCAAAGAATATCAAGGCAATAAGACATCGGGGAATATTTTAACATACATTTATAAAGAGTGCTGTCTTTCACTGCATTTCAGTTCAAAACAGTCATCAGCTTATTGATGGCTGGCATTTTTCATATTCGAGATTTAAAGCTTGTTTAGTGCACTCTCACAAGAAGCACGAAACATCCCTTCCACACAAGCAAAGGGCAGATTGGGAATTCCATGATTTACTGCAGTGGAATCAGTAAACAATCTTCATCTCGCTCTTTCCTTAAAAACCCACTCTCCAGTTAATAACTCAGAAAGGAAAAGGATTTCAAGGCACTGAGTGGAAACTGAATAACTAGTTAGGCGTAAACTAAATCAGCAAAAAATAAAATTTACCGGTGACACGGCCCTCATCACAGCACGTTAATAAACAAAATTATAACTGCCAAAAAAGATTTGTACCTCAAAGTTTGTACCTGAGCATTGCTTTGACAGTCGACCCATATGGAGAGATTAAGGGCTGAATTATTTTGGAAAGCACAGTCAAGCACATGGATTAAGTAAAATATAATTTGTATTCCAGCCTTGGTGGCATCAAAATCTGAATTCATTTAAAACGTCAATAATCAGATTACCAGTAGCAGACTGGTTCATTTCAGTTCAAATCACTCCTGAACTATTTAGGGAACTGAAGTTAGAGAACCTGTATGCACAACCAAGTAAAATTTTTACCTGCACAAGTCTTATTTGATTCGTCTTCATTATTACCACAATCATTAGCTCCATCACAAAGCCACCTCTTGGGAATGCAGCGATTATTTTGGCACTTAAACTGATCATCAGGACAACTATGATTGACTGCGGAGAAAAAAATGAGAGAGGTTTTTTCCCTAAGAAAATAATCTGAGAAAAACAGCTGTGAAATCTGTGAAAAGAACACATTAAATGGTATTCCCTGGTGATGCAGTTAGTGTGGTTATCCTCTATATATAACTGCCGTGACATAAAGATTGTTCAGCAAACCAATCAATTACAAATATTGCAGTACTTCAATCATAAATTAAATAACATATAGTAAAGATGCCAATATGGAGATCCTCTTCTATTAAGTGATAAAAGGTAGCAGCATTTTATAGCGTTGCTATTTCCTTAAAGAAAGATGTCCTTGATCACATTTGAGCAGTGTGATGAGGTTTGCAAACTAAAGTGCAAATAAACAAAGGAAAACACCGAAGGGAACAGATGCAAGCTGCTAAGTGCAGATCCAAAATATGATACCACAGTGAGCAGGGATTTGGGCAGGTCATAAAATGCTTCTAAAATGAGGCCCATTACTGTCAATGGCCACATATAGATCTACTGTTTACTTACCATGAAATTGTAGGTGTCAAAAAGTGAAATATGCAACACAGTGTACAACAAACAAACAAAAAAAACAGGTATTGAGGAGTGAACAAGGTATCTCTCAAACGTGTTTTTGCTGGCTACCAGTTCTCACGGAAAGGATGAAGCTGAATGCACAGGATTTATGTAAATACTATTGGCCCGCTCTTGCAACTGTAGTAGTGTTTATGTTCTGCTTCCTTCATGCTAATAACAACATCTATTATTAGCAGATCTTGCTCATCTCCATCTAGACAAGAACAGTAAACTGCACACGGTTTCAAACGCTGTGTTAAAAATAATCTCCAGCTATTTTTCACCTACTCAGCCATCCACGGTCTCTTTTTTAAAGTTTAACATACATCTGGAAACAAAGGGTATTTAAAATGAAAGGATGTCTTGCAGGCTTATCCTTGACATTTCAGCAGCTTTTATCTTTGACCTTTCTGCCTATTCTTCCAATTGAAGACGACCCAGAGCGAGGGTGATATCAATAGCACACGAACCCTCCGTGAGTGGTTTGTGTGCAGGGTGCAGGAACACAGGAAGTGGAGGTTAGTTAACAATCTGAGCAGAAAGGTGTCCCAAATCTCATACTTCCGAAGCCACCTAGTTTGCAATGTGACTGGAGAACAAAACTGGAAGCATCCAAGTGATAAAATCACAAGTTGAAGACTTTTTTTTTCTTTTAATTTGACTTTAATACTTGACATAGATACTGCTTTAAAGGGTAGTTAAGCTTTTGCTCATATATATTTAGTAATATGTGTGTATTCTACTCATAATTGCAAATATTTCAAACTCATAAAGAACTATTGGAGTTACCATGGCAACTGCTGAGAAGAGATCAATGTTATCACACTGGCCATGTAAACTATAGATCACATTCAGGTTTAAGACCAGGTTATGATTTCATTTATATCTGTATAAATCCTCAGAGAATTACAAGCTTTGATCAATGAACTGGTCTTCCTTACACTAATTTAAAAGACAATCAAGTCAAATCTGCTGAAAGATTTTCCTTCTCAGTGTATTTATTAGTTGAACTCCTTAATTTAAGTGCAAGAAAGAGACCTCAGCATCAAAACCAAATTCAAAACTAGGAAAAATATTTTAAAAAATATTGTTGAAATCAGCAATGACTACTACATGCAGCTATCAAGATACATAAATGCTGGGAAAACAAAAAAAAATAACAAATGCACCCAAACCTGGTCATTTAATAGCTATATTGGAAAAGGTTTAGGCATTACAGAGGATCACAAGATCAGTTTGTATCAGCAGCATCAGGCCAGAGTGAAGCAGGCAAGATTTACTCAAGGATGAATAAACCATCACCCTTCACAAACACATTCTCTCAGCTTCACAAAAGCCTCAGCAGAAATACACACATCCAGTTTTGGACATCCATCCCTGAGAATCACTTCAGAAAAGAGCAATGAAATCTAAAAAAAAACCTGACACAATCTACAAGGGAGAAAAAACAAAACAAAACAAAAAAAAACAAACAAAAAAAACCCAACAAAAAACTAACAAAACCCCAGAACAGTTTAGAGTTGTTTGGCCTCCAAGAGATAAGAAAGAGACACTGTGATAAGAGTTTTCAGACACATAGAACAATAGTGCAGAGTAGAGGAGTGTTCATGTCTATAATTGATTGGGAGAAATAATGCACTCTCATTTCTGAAAAGGAGATTTGGTTTAGAGAAATGATCTAAGGACAGAAATAGAAAGCATTGAAACAAACAGAGTAAGGAAAAGAATTCCCAGTGCTGCTACACTAATTGAATAGCAGGCTACTTAAGTACCTCCCAGAAATGACAGGTACATAATTGGTATGTTTTCTATTATTTTTCATTTCAACATTGCAACTCCTATACAGCAAAAAAATGCATCTCTTGTAAAACTGTGACTTCAAAGACAAAGTACATCTAATGGAACACTGGAAGTGGTGTAGGGACTTGGGTTTTGGTTTTGTTGGTGGAGTTTTGGCAGGGGAGGTGGTTTGTTTGCTTTGTTGGTTTGGTTGGGGGGGGCAGGGTTTGGGTTTATTTGGGGATTTTTTTGGGGCTTGTTTCTCTGTTCGTTTTTCTTTTTTCCTGGGGATTTTTTTTTTTTTAATGAAATGCATTATAGAATCTCAGAAATTTTCATGGTTGGAAGGGACCTGCTGAGATCCCCTGGTGTAATTCCCTGCTTCAACAGGGCCAGATGGAGCAGGATTCTCAGGACCGTGTCCAGAGAAGTTTTGAGCATCTCCACAGACAGAAACTCCACAACCATTTTGGGCAATCTATTTCAGTGTCAGACAGTAAAAAAGCGTTATCTTTCAGATGTTCAAATAAAATTAATGCTTTTCAGTTTGTGTCCATTATCTCTAGTCCTGCTAGTGACACCACCGAGAAGAGCTTGGCTCCCTTTTTCCATTCCCTCCCATCTGGTGTTGTACTGTGACCCGTGCAAGAAATAGTGGAAAACAGAGCAAAAACCACCAATATTTAAAGAATCAGCAATGATGATGCCAACCCCAAAAACGACTGCTCTTGCACTGTGCTATGAAACGAGTACACCAGTGAGATTTGAAAGGGCTGTTATTACTGCACGCAGGAAAAGAAGGAAATGAAAGATTTGCACGAATGGCGTAAGGACGACTACTTTTGTTTGGCTGGAATTGTTTTGTTGGCAATCCCTGAAATCAAGCATGGGTTGAGGGTTAGAAGGCAAATGCATACGTACAGCAGATCTCAGAGTGCTCGTCGCTGCCGTCCAGGCAGTCGTCGTCGCCGTCGCAGCGCCAGCGCTCCTGGATGCAGCGCTTGTTGCCGCACTGGAACTGCTCGGCCTTGCACAGCTGGGGCAGCACTTCTCCCTCTTTAACTGGGGAAAACATCCAACAAGCACAGCTCTTTATCTGCTTGATACACCCAGAATGCAACACTGCCCCTACATGAAGAGATACCAATCCTTGTTCTTGCTCTTCAGAACATTTTTACGTAAGCTCGGCGTATCTGAGGTAATTCCACCTGCAGCCTGTAGTAGCACATGTATCTGAGTGTGTGGTTGAAGGAATGTTCTTCCAATAAATGGAAAAACTCTGAACAGAATGGCACTCAAACTGATTTTTTAAATTGGTGCTCCCATTACAGCGTAAAATACCAGTTTAAAATATTGCAATACCTCATCAACAGCAAAAAGGAAATATTCTGACAGACATTGGCCAAATTCTGGTGCACATTTAGGGATAGAAAATGATTACTAAAAAGCTGATTCTTGTATCCAAGCAACAACTCAAACACGTGCATTATGCACTGGTACAGACTCGACAGAGAAGAAAGGATAAAATTCTGCTGGGGTAGAGTTAAGTAGCTATGAGCTTATTGATAAATCCAGGCAGATGTGTTTCTCAACATCAGGTTCGGAATGCTTCACGTGTAAATGCCACACATCAGTCTGTGTGTGAGGGCCCTGTGAGGACCACCAGAGTCCTTGGAAAGAGCCAGGCAGTGATGTGTGTTGGGAAAAAGCAGGAAACCTGCCTCATTCCAATCTCAGTCTCTAACCTCTCTCGCTAATGCCTACATTCCATCTTTCCAGTGAGGAGTCCACCTTGCAGTATTTTCTGCTAAAAAAGAAAAATAGGGTTTTTTTTAACAACACCTATGGCTCTGCCTGCCATACCTTTGGGTAAAATCCAAGGTCATTGCAAGTTCCATAAGGTTCATCACATTATGAAATAATCCTTATGCTTTACTCATCTCTACTAAACTTATTGCTGGATCCTCATGTAAAA
The DNA here is from genome assembly GCA_013398855.1 of Mohoua ochrocephala. Lineage (NCBI taxonomy): Eukaryota > Metazoa > Chordata > Aves > Passeriformes > Acanthizidae > Mohoua > Mohoua ochrocephala. Next base: position 7,220 of record VZTA01000212.1, on the reverse strand, counting down.
TGTTACACATTTCACTTCAAGAAAGAGATCAAAGAGGCTTAGAAAAAAATGAGAAAATTTTTAGGAAGTTAAAAACACCAAGTCTAAACATTTAAAAAAAAAAATATCTGTAGTACCTGGCAAGTTATTATATTAAATGAAAATCCCACCTTTTATTATACCAATTTTTATCATTGTTTCAATGAAGACATCTAAAGAAAAGATCAAAGACAGCAATATTTGCACACTCTGTGTCTGAACCTATTATATATAAATATATCTGCTTGACATGTTTTATGAACAGTTTCATCATGAACATTTCAATGTCAGATTTCCATTTAAGATACTTAGTAGAATAATCTGAAAACTGTTCATGTATATTTAATTTAATAACTATATGGATTAATTTCTGATATTTTAAAAAGAGTTCAGTGAACCATTTAAGTGTTTTATCATATCAGATATGCTGAAATATTTTCCAATGCATTTCATCCTTAAATAGTGTATTTGGTATTCTGTTTTCTTCGGAAAATCTTTTATATTCTGTAAACTGTCTTTAACTAGAATCTTTATTCAAGTAAATTTCTTTGTCTTATAGAACCTCTAGGAGGCCACACTTTCTGGTTTTATTTTCAGGTGTGACTCGATCCCTTAACAGCAGCATCAACTCAGATATTCTGTAAGAATCTTACTCATGCAGGTTGTACTGTTTTCCTCCAAAAGCTGATTATCAGCACAGGCACAAACTCTGCCTCCAGGAATGGCCAAACAAAGAGTGCTGCAGCCTCCATTATTAACACGACAGGCATTATCACCTGGGAAAAGAAATGAAAAGCAACTTTAAAACTAACAGCCAGGCTAGGACTAAACAATGGGGGTTTTTGGGAGGGTTTTTAGTTGTTTTGTTTTGTTTTGTTTTGTTTTGTTTTGTTTTTTTCTTTAGGAACATAAACAGATGAAGAATTTTCTGCAATTACTTTCCTCTCGTGCTAGGAACACATTATTCTCATAGTTTGGTTACTGTGGGTTATAATATTTAAACAGATTTAGTTACAGGTTGCAATATTCTATAATAATAATAATAATAATAATAATAATAATAATAAAATCCCACAAAAAAACTGCACCATCAGCTCACAGCATTCCACGCCCCTGTTTTATGAGGGGAACAAATACTGCAAAATATTTGGCACAGCTACATGCACATAGTGGCTTCAAGGAATCAAACAGTACACAAAGGAATGTTCTGAAGTTAATTGGCATCTGTACATGTTAAAACAATGTGGCTGCAAATGCAGATTAAGGAAAAAGAGAGAGGAAACAAATTAAAAGTACAAAGAAATCTATGGCAAATAGAATGCAGACAAACATTCCACTACTCTTTTCTGAGCACATCTGCCATTGCTCTGCTTTGTTTTCCATGATATTGCTCCTTCCCCAAAGCTGCTCCCATGAAGACACTGACAGCTGTCAGGTGCTTTAACCATCTACCAAGGGCTGCTGCATCCTCACCACCTCATTCCTGAGGCAACCAGACTCAAAGCCACGGAGAGCCCACAGATGTCACGATTTCTGTTTGTGTCGCTTTGGCCATGACCTAATTGCTTACATGGGCACTGCTGAGGACACCCAGCCCCTCATGAGCAAAGCTCTGCTGATTTCAGGTGTTGGGGAGAAGTGATAATGATCAAGCAAGCTATAAAACTTCATGTCTGCTGAACCTTTAAATTAAAACTACCTTTTTTTTTTTTCACCTTCCTGTCCTAGTAAGAAGCAGCTCCTCCTTTTAAAGGTGTACAAAACATTCATCAGCTTCCCAGGCTAAAACAGACCCCACATAATTCCCTCTCCTCAAGGCTCCTCACTTCATTTTTCATGGAAAATATAATATTAAGTTCTCATAAATGTAGCTCTGAAGATGGATATTAAACTGTCCTGTCAGAGCCATTCCTGCATGTGAAGGGAAATCTCTTCAAATTATCAAATGAGCATCAGATAAACTGCAAATAATTTAAGATTTTGAAAATTTTTATATTTTAAGCTGTACCTTGATATGTTTTACAATATTGATAAGTGCTTAATAACCTTTTCCTATACTTTTTATGATCTACCATACACAACATTTCTTAGAAGAAAATGTGTCTACAGTCCATTAAAACCCCATTGAACTTTTAAATAAATCTGTGCAAAATGATTAATAGAGAATGATGTGAAAGGTCATTGTGGTACTTGTACAGCCACTGGACAGGGTGTGAGTCCGATGGGAAAAACACATAAACAGGGAAAACAGGAATTCTCTGGGAAGTCTGAGGGCTTGATCACAATTTTAGACGGAGCTTAGACTGGAGAGTTAATACACATTATTGGGTCCTGACTTCAAGTCTGAGACTATGACCTAAACCACTACAAAAATCAACTATTACATCTAAGCTCACCAAAACCGAAATAATATGAACAAAACATCAGAAATGTAAGAAATGTATTTGAGTCTAAATTTTGGAAAACCTCAGGTAAAACACAGCCTCAGAAAAAGTAGCCTTGAAAGTCTCCCCATCTTTACAGGGCCATCATTGTGAAAATGAAAAGATGTCACTAACGCAAAGATTTAAAAAGTTCTCAGAAGCTGAAGAATAACCAAACCAAAATACAATCTTCAAAAGTGACTCCAAAATTACATACCACAAGTCAAAACATTTGCAGTGATTTAATTAAAGAATGTACATGAGTTTGTCAGCTCACTGAAACGGAATAAGCCTACAGAATAAACGACTATATCAGACAAATATAGAAAACACATTGAAAAGCCATGATGATTCTGAAGCCCAATGCAAGCTTAAAATAAATAACATCAAAAATTAAATCACTAGATCAAAGTCAACTGGTCCATCTTGAAGATGAAAAGTTCCTACTTAACCTCATAATTGGGATGACAAACTCCTGCACAGTGGGTTATGTGCTAAGTAAAGTGATAAAAGAGGGGATAATGACAAGCAAAATAGAAGTACCAAGAGTTAAAGCAAAAAGATCCAAGATAAAAAGCCTTATAAAGTGCAGTCTTCAACGTGAAGGTGCAATGAGACCTTCAGTCCCATCAGTCTTGCTGAAGGGACTCCTAGGCTGAAATGTCTCCCAAAACACAGTTCAAACAGGTTAAGCCTCTCTATTGAATAAGCTGTAGAACCTGTAAAGCTATCAAATATTTGGGAAATTAAGTTTCCCCGGTTACAGTTCATAACAGCTATTTCATATGGGTGTTCTTAAAATAGTCTTAAAATTTTAAAATACTTTCAAAGCTATTATCATATTTTACATATTTTGACAGCTTTTAAAAGCAGCTGCTGCCCTGTCGATTGCATGTGATTTAATTAGGCCGATTCCATTTTAATTAGCTAAAAAATTATTCCAGAGCTAAACCAACAATGTAATTGCATCTCAGTCATCATTCTCAGAAAAAAATGATGGCAACCATGCACATTTGTTCCATCTTCTCAGTTAATAGGTACACTGAAGTATTTATGGCATTTGTACCTTCTTATTAACCTAACCTCAAGTAGTGTTAAATGGTGTAAGCCCACTCTTAGGATCATCCTCCACACATGAAGAGCAGCAGCCTGGTGCTCAAGCTCTTCTTTACAATCTGAGGAGTTAAAACATTAGCTGACTTCAAAAGAGGCTACTTTAACTGCCGTGAATGCACTTACACAAGAATTATTTACATGTAAGCATCAATCCAGCCTTTCAATGCAGTGGAAATACCTGCAGGCCTTGGCAGGGTCACATTCTGAGTGTAAATCCAACTCCTGTGATTATTGTGCTTCACCTTCCCATTTTTTAGGGATTCCTGATGCATAGAGACCCAAAGACTAAGCCTAAGGAAGTAAGGTGAATTCTAATCTCCGAAAGCAAGGAAAAACAACATTCCTCCACAAGAGGATCATGCCTCATGAAAGAGAGACAATGGAAAACACCTCTCCTTGAGGAGATCCCTAAAGCTTAATGTCAGCACCCAAAGCACAAAGCAAAGCAGGACTGGCACAGGATCCTGGAAAAGCCCCCCTGATAAAAATGCCAGTCTGCACTGAACTATGCCACAATGAAATGACACGGTTTCTGCTTGTGCAGACAGCGACAATACCAGCAGCATGAGAGCAGCCACCTCAAAACATCACAGCCAAAAGTTTCTGAGGTATGTGCATGTAATCTTTAATATACAACTTGTCTATAGAATGGTTTGCTATGGTTTTCTCTGTACCACGATTCAGCCTTGAGCCTGCTCTTTCAGAAGAAAAACATGCACACACGCACAAACAGTTCCTTTAAAATAAATTTTTATGCTCCTTTGGGAGCAATGGCGGGATCAACCTCACTGAGCATGACAAAAAGGGAAGTTCCTACAGGCTGCAGTTAGCTTACAAAATTCCAATTACAATTTCAAACAAAGAATATATTAACGAGCCAAATTCTCTCCCTTAAGACTTTAGCTCTTTCAGCAAAACCGTCTAAGAGGCAATACTTTCTCCCTCTGGTGTCAGCTTATTTGGAAACTAACAGCAACTGCATTAAATGTCCCCTTTTTTTCAAAAAAGAAAGGAAGATTCTAAGTACTGAGTAAAGCAGCAAAAGTAGTAAGTATTGAAGCAAACACCGCATCTTCTGTTAGCAGAAAAAACGTCCTGAAATTTGGCCACTTTGATGGCAGATTTGGGACCAGATTTTGCCTTAAAAACACCAACCAAACAAAACCCACAATAAATCCAAGAAAAAAACCCCAAACAATACTTTTACATGTCTTTGAGATTAAGGGAGTCCCTGAAAAGCATCTTTGATAAGAAGAACGCTGTTGCAGGAACCCTGACATGGCACAGTGCTACGCATACTGGCTTGCTTTAGGTAGAGGAAATTTACATGCTACAGTATCAGAAAAGAGAAACTTTTAAACACTAAAAAAATAATCTTTAAACAGTATTTTAGCAATACTAATTCCTGATGCTCATTTTTATGTTTGGTGGCAGACATTAATCAGAAATATGTTTTCACTAAAGAGAGCAAATACTCAACAACTCGTAGGAATGTTGCATGCACTAAATGGAATGCAAAGTTTTCTTCAGTAAAACACATTTTTAACTTTATCTGTATAGTAAAATTGCATTTTCTAAATTCCATCCATGGAAACCTATGGCTTTTATCTCATTTCTCTACTGATACAAGTAGCCACAACTATGGATTTTTCCACTACTCTTAAAGAACTACTTTTATTCTGTGCAACATACAGTGTTGATGTAGACCAAGATGAGAGAGAAAATTAAAAAAAAAAAAAGGAAAATACAGGCAGAATCTATGATCTCATTTAAGAAAAGGTAGATGCAATCATATATTTTATATCTTTGAGCCAATGCACATATGTTACCCACTATAATTGATACTTGCACAGCATTTCTTGGTCACACAAGGAAAAAGGGCAATAAAGGCAGTGCGAATGCACAGAAGGAATTCAGACAGGAATGATGCTATAATTCACTTTTCAGTACTTATGAGAGGCTCATTTTCCACATCAAGGGACTGAAACGTTGGAGAGCATCTTTCTCATGCCACAACCCATATCTGTTTTTCTATTTTTGTTCATCCAGTCACCTCAAAATACTTGGAGGCTGTAAGGGAAAATGTCCTTTTTATAACAGAGCTCTGGAGAAACTGCGTAAGTACCTTGCTGCTTGCGTGGATCATAAATCTGGAGCCCAAACAAAGGTGGCCTCTCACTTCTCAACAATGTCACATTCCTTGTTGCCAGATCCAACTGGAAAATTGACCCATTCATGTAATCTGTCCAGTATATATAATTTCCATGATGTGACAGTCCAAAAGGATGATTCAAATCTTTTCCATTGTAGACTACCTGCAATTAATTAGTGGTAGGTGAGCATCAGCAAGGTTAAAGGAATTGTTAATTTTTCCGAGAAGGTAAAACAGGAAATAGGAAAACTGAGATAAACTGTCCCAAACATAAAAACCTATTGCAATAAAATTAAAAAAAGAGTGCAAAGCCCTTCTGTGAAGCAGCACAAATATCTAACGTCAAAAAATTTCATATAAATTCACTTTAAATGGCCATCAGATAACACAGGAACAGGCTGCCCAGGGAAGCAATGCAGTCACTAACCCTGGGAGGATTTGAAAGATGTAGATGTGGGCTTTAGGGTCATGGTTAGTGATGAACTTGGCAGTGCTGGGTTAAGGGTTGGACCTGAAGATCTTAAGGCCTTTCCCAATATAAAAAGCTCTATGATCCTGTGATTCTATCCCAGCAGCTGCAGTTTGGAGTCATTGGTCTCCTTCTTCTGGCTGGGATCCTTGCTTGAACCAAGAGCCCTTTTCTACCTTGCCTCTAGAGAGAAGGAAGCAGCTCCTCAGATGCCCTACCTTGTCTATTTTTAGACACAAACCCAAGAGAACATGGAGATAAAGACAATTAAAATTCTACTTTGAGGTGATTGACAAACATCATCCTCTTTTGCCCTTCAAATTTTCTCTTTGGACTTGGAATTCTTATAGTCAAAACTCCTCATCTCGGTGAACTGATTTTGACCCAAAAATAATCAATCAGTCAATAATCTGACAGCTATTGGTGGAATTAAAGACCTCCCCATCCCCCAAAATCTTCTCTGTATTAAAGAATTAAAGATATGATTGGTCCAGTTAAATTTGATCGAAATATCCTATAATTAAATACAAATGATTAAGCATCAAAAGCAAGTACCTTCTAGTTATTTTTGGCTACATAAATTTTATTCAAGTAGTTATGCATTTTATTTATATCCTGGGATTATAGAAAACCACTTTTCAAAAAAAACCTAGAACCATTCTGTGACACACTTCAAAATAAAACCTGTAAAGACAGTTGCTTCTTCTTATTCACCAGCCACTAATTTTATGAAGTAGATGGTAAAATTTGCCCAAATGACCAGACTCCGGTCTAAGCTTTAACCATTTTCAAAGTGTCTTATTCTGTGCTCGTTGCTTCTACAAACCCACACAGAATGTCTGCACAGACTTGTATCTAGCTAGTACAGGCATTAGTAACAACTAAAGCAATTTCTCTCCATCTTTGACAGTGTTTGTTGAGTGCTGCCCCTCTGAAGATTACCACAAATGCTCAAAAGAGGCACAGAGATTCATCAAAACCAGTTTATCCAGCAAAGTTCAAGGAAAAGCCTCTCTCTGGCAAAGCCAAAAAAAAAAAAAAG
>VZTA01000206.1:103744-143878 GCA_013398855.1 Mohoua ochrocephala | reverse complement strand
GAACTCCTAAACCCCCAACACATTTCCAGTGTCCTTCCAGTTTACACCCCTCTTTCTTGAGCAGACATGTCATACATTTTAGTTGGTTTACCGGAAAAATTTTTATCATACCTTAATGCAGGGGTGCTATCAATTTTTAAATTGCTATCCTAATCCCTGTGGTATAAACATATTTAGAAATATATTGCATTTATGGCTTTTGAGTAAAGCCCTTTGTAGTCTTACACACTGATGAGCCATAATATAAGGGATAACATCCAGCTCTACTCTTCATTACAATGTTTGGATCGGTATCTGTGAACACCGGACCAATGCTTTTTTTGTCTTCAGTACTGGGCATTGAGTAACCAACATGATTTTCACTAGTGACAGGTGCCACAGACCAACCGATGCCTGAGTTAGTGTCCAGGAATACAGTGAGACCTTATAGGTTTGAGTCGATTCCCATCTAGATGACAGTAATTTAAGCTTTGGATTGAAGGGACTCTCCAAATACTGAAATGACCTGTGGACACTGCCAAAAAACAATGTCACATTTGCAGGCCAACTCCTCCCCACTGAAATCCTCTAAATTGCTGTGTTGAGTGAGACGTGAGCGCTGTCTCCCAGGAATAGCGAGGTAGGAAGGCTGTCGTCCAAGTAAAATAAGAAAATTCCATTAGTCTTTCAGGGGAACACTTACCTCCCCAGTTCATATACTGCATAGATTTTAATAATGTAGAATATTGCAGAAAAAGTTGTTTCATTTCATCTGTTCCACATCCAAAAAAAAAACACCCAACAGCAAAACAGCAGGAGGCAGAGAAAAATTACCTGCCTGGTAATCTGTATTTTCAGCCCAGCCTGACAGCAGTACCCTCAGCCAGAGCAGAGCCCACCAGCTGCTCCATGGCAGGCACCAGCCTTGCAGAGGCTCCACATCACATGCACACACCTGACTCATTGACCAAAAAGCCACACATCTGTCTGCAGATTTACAGGGCCCCAGTGAATTGCTGCAGAGGCATCTCCTACCCTCCATGGGAAGTAAATGGCCCCTCCAGCACTGTGGGGCATCCCCAGCCACGGGACAACCATTCTATGATTCCATGAAATTCAGGGTGCTGCTCTTCACCCAGGGACAAACCCCAGCCCTGCAGTGTGGCTCTTGCACAGCCCAGGGAAGTCACACCTCCCTTTTGTCATCTTAGTGGCTCGTCTAACACGTGAAAAGTCATGAAAGGGCTGGCAGATGAGCTCTGCTGGACGGATTTCAATGCCTGTCTCTGGCTCTGCTTACGGCTGCTCTTCATCTCCATGGTGATTAGAGACAGGTCTGAAGTGGCAAATTTGCTGAAAGGCCCAGCGATGCAGACTGGGGAGTGTAATGAGAAAACGAGCGTTTAGATCGAGGAGCACCAAAGAGATGCTGGAAGAACCTAAAAATACATTAACCCGGGTAATGCATGAGATGTCAGTAGCTACTGATAGAGCTAATGGACTTCTGTTTCCTCCTGAGCATCCCAAACTCCCTGAAGCCACACTTAAAGAGCACCTAAGGGATCAAAGAAGCACACGGGTCTCCTGAAATATGTCACCACCATGCTGAAAGTGGGTTTCAATCACTGCCCGTGCCATGATGTACTCATTAGACACCACATCTACCTGGTCAGGTGCCACTTGTCACTAAATACCTGTATTTCCACCCAAAGCTACAGGAACATGGGCCAGCTTGGGCTCCAGAAGCTGCCAACATGCCTGGACAGAAAGCAGCAATGAGAGCAGGTGGCACCAGCTTGGGTATGGTCCCCCAACAGGACCCCTCAAACCCAACTGGTTCACGTTGCTACAGCATGAAGGACCAGCAGAGCTACTTCAGAACCATCTTGTGCATTTCTCCACATACCACGTCTTGTACCTCCTGCGAGGCAAAAGGAGAGCCTCTGACATAAGGAAGGTGACAGAAAACAAGGCTGCTGCCTGATTTGCACGGTTGGATGGCACCAAATGAAACACACAGTGCTGTGGAGTTTCAAGTGAGCACTGAGTGAGGCTTATAAAGACAAGGAAAAAAAAAAAAGAAACAAGCCACCAAACAACTGGATTTTCTCTAATCAGACGGATAATATTTACAGCGTACAGGTGGTGCCAAAATATTTCAGGAAATTTCTAAGCCAGGAATAAAAGCACAGGAAAACACAGTACTTAAGGACAGCAACCCTGGCAGTAAGAATGAAAGCTTTCCACCCTCTCCTAGCCTCCTTACACAGTTTAAAATGATTGTCATATCATATCATACTGCAATTATCAAGGCTAAGCTCATTTTGCAATCTCCACTGCAAATTAAGTTCTGAGTTGAACATATAAAATAACAGCATAAAAATCAAAGGAATCACGTAAACTGGAAGGAGCAGAATCAACACACGCTCCACATAGACAGCACACTGAGGTCTAATCCATCCCACTCAATCCTACACCAAGAGACTTGAGCTTTATTTAAGCTATTCCTTCTAGTAAGGCATAAACATCATGCTTGAAAAACCCAAACCACAAAGCTTTTGGCCCATTTTTCAGAGCAATCTACCAGCTTTGACTGTCTGCCCTGGACTTACCACAGAGATGAGCAGTCCAGGAGGGCAGAACACAAGCACTGAGTCCCTGGGAAACACTGGAGTCCCATTGCTTTCTCCCCAGTGAAACATTAGATACGTCTGTATCTTTTCCCCTGCACAGCCACAAGAAATCCCATCCTGGAGGTATTTTGTTTCCCCCCTCTCAATTACCAATTACATCCACAGATGCAGAAAACCACAGGTCCTGCAAGGATCACGTGTCTATTGTGTTCCATTTGTGTATTCAGACCAGACCCGTCCCTGCAAGTCTCTCCAGTCCACCCGGAAATAACCACATGCAACAAGTGCTCGCACCCCTAGAAGAAAAATCAGGGAAACTATTTCCAAAGAACATGCAAACCCAATCATTTTCTGTTAACTGGGTGGTGTCATCCTTACCTGCTCAGGCTTCAGGCCAGGGGGGACCCAGGCATACTCCTCCAAAGCACAGCCTGAGTCATCGTCAGAAGTTGAATTCCTTTGGAAGTCAAACATGAGCTTCGTGACTGTCTTCTCCATCTCCAGAGGCATAACTGTTACAATGTGCTCTTCCTGGGAGCACTTACAGTGAAGGCAAATCTTCCTGTAAGGTGAGGAGAGAGAAAAAGAGATGCCCCAGTGAGCAGTGCTTTAAATAAGAAAGTGATTCCTGCCAGTCGCTGGCCTGCAGAGACTAAACTCAACCCTTTCTTGTGCTCAGGCATTTTCTAACACAGGATTTGTCTCTTGTATAAGGAGGAAATAAAAGTCTGTATTTGCTGTAACAACACCTGGCAATCCACCTGAGTCAGACTGCCCAATGTTTAGGGATATGCGACTGCTTGTCCATTTACTGCACCACAAAGAGTATTTCCAGGGGCCAGCACAGGCACAGGCCAAGCACCTGCCTGGCGGGGGTTGATATGCCAGCCAGAATTGCAGTGTCATTACTGAGTTTAGGACAACTGAGCACTTCGTTAAAATGGAAAATGGTGGGTTGACTGGGAAGCTGTGAATGACAAGTCTCTTTAGCCTGCTGATAGCATAAATTTGCTTATTAAAGTAGCATAAAAATTGATTACAGTCTGAACATATAAAACTAAATTAAATTTAAGGGAGGCTACAAAACCCACAGTCACACTGCAATGAAATCTTAACCACCAGGCTCAGTGGCACACGCCGCAGCTCAGCGGCACGGGGGGAAAGCACAAGCACTGAAAGAACAGCCCACAGGTTGCAATTCAACTGTCATTAGCTGAATTTACTGCAAATATCAGTTGTTCTTAACACTTCTTTAAAGGGGCTGTTCCTGCAGCTTGTGGTCTGTGACACATTTTCTTCACAGGCTTGAACCTGAGCTTTTATCTGCAGGGCTGCAAGGACAGTATAGACTTATACAATGGTTTGAGTTGACAGGAACCTTAAAGATCATTCACTTCCAACATCCCCTGCCATGGGCAGGGACACCTTCCACTAGACCAGGTTGCTCAGAGCTCCATCCAGCCTGACCTTGAACACTTCAAAGCGATGGGACATCTGCAAGTTCTCCAGGCAATCTGTGCCAGGGCCTCACCCCTCTCACGGTAAGAATGCCTTCCTAATACCCAATTTAAACCTACTCTGTTTCAGTTTAAATCCATTCCCCCTTGTCCTATCACTATATGCCCTGGTAAAAAGTCCTTCTCCAGCAATCCTGCAGGCTCCTTCGGGTACCGAAAGGCTGACAAGGTCACCACAGAGCCTTCTCTTCTCCAGGGTGAACAATCCCAATTGTCTCAGCCTTTCCTCACAGGACAGGTGTTCCATCCCTCTAATCATTGCACCCCTTCGCCACAGTAACAGTGAAGGACAAACCTGGCTGAAAACATCCCCCGACAAAGAAAAAGAGGTTAAAGGGAATGCTGATAAATTGGCTTCTATTTCTGAAAACTCAGTGCTCTTCCACAGGCTGGGTCAATGGTATCTATTTTAAAGCAACCACATAGGATTCTGAATTAATTTGCACAAATGAAGCACCACTGACTTCTGAGGAAGGAGATAAGGTTCCACTTGGGTAGCAGAAGGGAGGCATCTCAGAAATAATAAGGTACACCACAAAAAGCAAGGGAAAATTTACAGTTGCCATTGCAGGTTTCTCTGCTCTTCGGTAAAGCAAAGAAATTCAGAGGGAAGCAACAGTTAAACCCGGGGGCTGGAATTTTTAAACACCTTTCCTTCTCTTTCACTGCTGTGTACAAGCCAGCTAAGCATAGCAGTACTTGGATCCAGCTTCAAGTCTAAATTTCCATTTGGCCATTACAGCACAAAAAATGCACTCTAGCAAAAGTCAAGAGGCTCCGTTAAGTCAAGCCAGGGAGATTTGCCAGATTTTCCCATTTCCTGCCTTTCATCAGATCTAAACCACACAGCAACCCCCACACACCCCAGTGTCTGGTTTGCGTCCAGTCGGGGAGTCTTTGCATCACCTCTGGCTGTTTCCTTAAAAAATAATCAAGGTACCACTTCATGTGAATACTTTAATTAATCAGCTACTGTGGAAGGGTGTGGAAGGGGTACTCTGCCTCAGTGAAGTCGCTGGTATCATTGCTGTTTCCAGCTCATTTCACGGTACGATTAAAAGCAGCTCAATAGGCAACAAGATGTTAAGAATAATTCATAGAGCTCAAATTTGGCACTAGAGATAGTTATTCTAAGGGAGTTTAGGACTTAGCCAAATTTTGATTTTCAGGATATCGATCATGAGCTTCAAAGGGGGACAAACCCAACAGTCCACTGGGAGCACGAACAATATGATGGGGAAAGAGCCAGCCCACAGGCTTCTTCCTCCTTCCCACTCTAGACACATCCCCTTCAGGAGGTGGGAGATGGCAGGAGAGCATCAGTGGGCTTGGCTTTTAATAAATTAAATAAATCAGGACTTGTAATAACAGTGTCAAAGAGTAGACCCCAGAAATCACTCCCCCCCCCCCCCCCCCCCCCCGCCCACTCACACCACATACAGCCAGGAGCTTGAGGACTGGGTCAGGAAGCTGGTTTACTCCACCCTCCCTCCTGCCCCATCCCAGGCGAGTACTGTCGGTGAGTGGCTTCCCTGATCAGAAAGGCAAAGGATGAAAACAACACAGGTAGCCTGTCTCCTCAGTAGTGATGTTCCCAAGCCAGGACAACTTTGCACCATTAAAACTTGACCATATCCAGGCATGGGGTTTCTGCCACCTCCCTGGGCAAACTGTACAAAATTCAAGATCTTGCCTCTGAGATATTCAGCTTTTCCCCCCCTCATTAAAAGCAGATGATTAACAGCTTTAATTACAATTTTCTTTACATTAGGATATGTTGTTTCATGGGAACAATACCCAGCGTCCTAGGAGTGTCTTTCGACTTCTATGATCAGGTTTCCATGACTTCTTCACATAGGTCTCACTTACTCAACTTTATTTTATCGTCTTCCAGCTCACTATAATTAAAAATAATTCCCCATAGTAAAAATTTAATATCAAAATGTACATTTCAAATGTGAGATGAAATTGAAAAAAGCGTTTTCCCCTGCTGCACTCAGAGCAGAGCAGCACAAAGTGAGACAATGACAGTGTCAGCGCTCACCTGTGCCTGCAGTGACCACAGTGACAATATGGGTGTCCCAGCCACAGTGGAGAGCTGGTGGGTGTTGGAGAGGAGCAGGGTCATGGCTGGCAGCCTGCCTGGCTGCTCCTGCCAGTAGCAGCTCGTTAGTCACTATTGCAGGAAGCTCAGCACAGCCTGGAGATGCTCAGCACATCGGTGTGTCACACACCTTACCACGGACAAGGAGCTACAGCCCAGGTGGGGGGGCACCTCCTCCAAAGGGAAACCCATTAGCTTGGCTCTAGACAAAGCCTCACCACGACCAAAGCCTCAGCAACAACAACCTCTGCTGCCTGTGCAGCCTTGCACAACTTGAGAAGAGCGCAGGCAGCTGTTTCTTTTTAAGCAAGAATAAATTAACACCAATCACTGTCTGGAAATTCCGTCTTCATTCATGAGCCTTTCCATCTTGCTCTCCAGGTTTGCAAGCTTGTCTCAGGGAAGAACCTGCCCTGGTGACTCAAGAGATAACACCAGCACTGGGGAGGAAACAACGAAGCAAGGATGGCTGACAGCATGACTGGCTTTGAGCACGGAGAGTGAATAAAGGAACTTTTAAGCAGCTGTAGCTTGTGGACAGGGAGGAAAGGCAAGCGAGAGCCAGCCGGCAGCCAGGCTGCTGCAGGAGGCACGGGCTAGGGAGCATCGGCAGGGCTGCTCGGCACGGAGCTGCGCACAGAGCTGCCCTGTAGCGGGGCCAGGACAGCGGGAAGCAAATGGGGAGAAAAAGAACATTTCCTGGTGTCAGATTTAGCTGGAAAGGAGCTTGCCTTGAATTGACTTCACATGGTATAAAGCAGCAATGTCTCAAAAACAGACCGAAAAATTTCTTCTCCTCAAGGCCACCAAAGTTACAAGATGGATGTGTTTTATTTTGCATTGGCTGCTTTTACGTGGTGCCCCTGGCACAGCAGGCAAGTCCTCTCCTCAGAGGAGACTTTAAGCCCATTCCCAGTCACATCCCTACCCACACACTGGTGCAGGAGGAAGGTGCAAATAGATCCACCATCCCACACCAGCCCTTTTCTCTTTACAGATGAAAACAGGCACACAAGGGGAATCTGAAGCAAACGGGACCCAATATACCAAGCAGAGAACCCGGCTTCCAAGTCCCTCTCGCTTGGGATGCAGAAGTACGTACACTTCCAGCCTCGGTCCACCTACAAAGACAATTGACCTGCGAGGTCTCTGGGACAAGGCAGTCCCTTGTTGTACATCCCTGTTAGCAAAGCACAGCCTCTGCCATCTCTGGAGCCTCCCACAGCCCTTTCATCTCAGCAATGGCACCAACAATAAGCTAAACCATGCTGAAAACGCTAGTGCTGTGCAAGAGGCTCTGGAGAGAGCTGCGAGCATGACCCCAGCTTTCTGAAGAGACATGAGGTCTCCCTGCTGTGAAAAACCAGCGGACTCCAAATGGGGAAAGCATGAGCAGAGCTAAAAAGTCAGGGAAGATGGAGAGCAGCCTGTCACAAAGGGGGTCCTTGCCGATGGTATGTGGCTTCAGCAAAGGAGCCAGGTAAGCTGGCCTCTCCCAGGGAACAGCCTGCATCTGTCAGGCTTTGGGGTGCACAGGCAGGATGGGACTCCCTGGGATGCTGACAGCAGCACATCCCTGCCTGCTGGAAAAGCGCCTGGCCACAGGGCTCTTCTCTTCCCTCTTAGTGGGTGGGCATGCAGAACATAACACAGCAAACAGCACCGAGGCAAAGCGTGCCCAGGCTGGGATCCGCAGAAATTCTGAGGAAGGGCAGAGCCCAACGCCTCCTGGCAACAGCAGGAATGAAGGCAGAAATGTTAAAATTCCTCTCAGACAAAGAAGGAACTCGGTAAACAGCCCTTATCGCCCACCAGCGGGTGCTTATCTCTGCTTCTCACTTGTTTCTTCTGGGATGGAAATAAATGGGCTGTATCAGGGAACAGCTCTGTTTCCAGACAAAGCAAGAAGCAGGAATGCCATGGCCGTGCAGGGCCATGTGATGCCTCTGCTGTGCTCCCTAATATAGGATTTGCATGCATTTGTGCACATATTAACATGCAAGATTTGGAATCCCTCAAAAAGCAATTGGCTGCTCCGCTCAGACGGGGTGTGTAAATGCAGATGGACAATTCCCTTCTCATTTGGCTTAAGACATACGCGGCAGCCTGATCTCTTTCCAGCATCATGCCATCCTTCCGACTGCCGTAAGGCTTTTGGGTCAGCCATCAGCCAGTAAATCACAGAATCTCAAGACTTCCTGAAAAAGGGAGAGGCTCAGGATTTGGGGCAGCTCATAGGACCCCTGAGTCTCTTAACAAGGGTGTAACAGGGATAACCTGCCTGTTATCTCCTCTCTTCATTTGAGAGCTAATGAGGCATCTTCCCATCTCAAGTGAGCTCCAGCTATACAGACCCATTTCTCCAGGGTTTGCCCTGGCAAGGCAAACATTTACCTAAATGGAAAAATTAACACAGTCCTTCACTGCCATAGGGAGAAGCCAGCAGCTCTTCTCCAGCACAGGGAAACTGACGCATGGAGCAACCACAAGCAGCACCCAGCTTCCCCATAGACTTCCTAAACATCAGATGAGCCCCAAGCTTTTGTGCTCAAAACAGACAGTTCAGGTTGAAGTTCTGCCTCTTTCTCCAACTTCTCTAACACTGTATTTTGAACCAAACGGTCCCAGCAGCCCCCATCCAGCTGCTGCCCGTGGCCTCAGGCCCCATGGATCTCAGTGACAAAAGGGCATCTCTCCAGACAAAACATTTCTGCAACGTCCCAGCTCTTCCTGTCACTGCAGCTGAAAAAAACCGCAACCTATCAGTGGGAATGAACTGCAAAGACTCTGTGTTTCCTGGGTTGAAAAGGAAGCTTAGCAAAAGCTTTTACCTGCCCACTCTGGTGCAGGAGGAGGAGGAGGTGAATTAGACACAGGTACCTACAATAGCAGGAATTAAAAGTCTGAGGACAAGGTGCCCTTGGTGGCCTGCAAGGACAATCAAGGGATGCCAACACTCACTTGACACAACATGTTGTGGGAACAGCTGGCTTGAAAGATCACCATCAGGTGGTAGCAACAGAACTGGCAGAACAGTAATGCCAGGAAACCAAGGAAGAGAGAAATAATCCAGCAACCAAACTGGTTGCATCCTACAGATAGAAGTCCCCCAGATCCCAAAGGCCATAAGAAGAGCACGTTTAGCCACCCAGCTCCATAAAGGTCCGCAGTAGGTGGGGAAACACTGAGAGGACAGAGGAGTTGCAAATCAGACTCTTCTCCATCTTCCCCATCCATCTTCTCTTATCTCCCCACTCGATTTGCTCAAGGCAAGTCAACTTTACAGTGTTGTTTTATGTGTAGTTCCCCCTCAGCCCCTGCAGTGCCCACAGCAGCAGCTGTGAAGGTATCCAGGATGGCATCGAAGCATTTATGACAAAGTCCATTTCGGCTCCTGGAAAAATTCTCCTCTCAAGCTGATTTGTCCATGCTTGGCCTCAGACTGGAGACTAATTTTATTTTTAAAACTCATCCTTTACCAATGCAAAAGCTATTCTTGCTTAATTAAGAAAAGGAAGAATAAAAAATAGAACTATCCCCAGTACTGCCAGTTGCAGCCAAATATGAGCAAAAGCAGTCTTTGAGGATTTTCCATTTGGTCTGTTTCCATCGTGAATCGGGACCATCCCATTCAGAAGCAGGTAGAACATCTGCCCATGGGTTCCCACTTGCCCTGTCCCCATACCACTGCTTCCCTGAGGCACAGCCTGATGCAGCCTCCAGGCCGCTCCCTATCCTGCTGTCTGTGGTCTTAGGCACCACGTGGCAGACAACAACTGTCAGCACACCAGAGGCAGACCAAGAAATTAGGAAAAAACACAACGCAATGCACAACCCCCCTAAATTCCTCACCTGATTTGTCTGGTGCCCTCCTAGGCAAATAAGGAATCACAGAACCACGGACTAAAGCTGTGGCCAGACCTTGCAGCAACATCCCAGGATGAGAATGAAAGCACGACCAACCTTTCAACCTGTGGCTAAACCACTGTGGGAGATCTGGGGTGCATCACAGGCCATTTTGGGGAGCCCGGGTGCACCCCAATGCTCTGCAATGAACACAGGTCCCTGCTTGGGCTCCAGTTTCTCCTCATGAGCTGGGTAAGAGCTGCAGGGTGTTGAAACACCCTCTTGACCTGAACCACACTGCCAGGCTGCTCCCATGAGCCACAACCCCTGACATGAACTGTGAAAATTCTGATGCATAAAGATGAGTTGGCTAAATTAAAGGATATGAATAACTCAGCAGCTCTCAGAAGAACTCTCAACTTGGACTCTCAGGATATTTTGCAGAAGATTCAATAATTTTTTTTCATAATAGAGGTTAGACAGAAGTGGGCAAAATGCTACACCTATGTGAGCTGCAGATCAAGCAAAGGGGAGAGAGAGAAGAGGCAAAAGAAGCTGCGGTGAAACCCAGCCTGTTGCCCAGCCATGCTACCAGGAGAAAAGGAATCCAACAGGCTGCTCCCTCACATCCAAGATGACGGAGGCAGCCTGCCAGCTCACAGGCTTACCGTTACTCTCAGCATATTTATATTAGGGTTGGTTTTTTTTCCCCTTAAAGGTCCAGCTCTTAGCATACAGAAACAATAACAACCACATATTTTTCCCTGGTCGTGGGGAGGAATTGCAAACCACTAGTTTACAAGTTGAAGAGAAGAACAGGCTCAGCAGCAGCAGCAATAACCCTGAAGCTGGTGGGCAAACAGTGCTGAAGCCAAGCTCATGATTATGAAAGGCAGAAGAAAGCACAGGATGGGCAGATGCAGGGGCTGTGGACACCCGAGAGGGTTTGGTGTCCCCCACGGCAGGACAACCCCAACCCCAAGGGTCCCAGAGACCGATGGGGCCCCTGGCTGATGGGGTTGGGGAAGGGGAGGTAGTGGAGGAGCAGGCACAGCAGGGCCCTGACAAACTCCCCCTCTGGGCTCCCCATCCAAGAGCCAATGTGGGTCTGCGTGACAAAGCCCTGCCCCACCCTGAGGGTTATCTTGTCAGATTTTAATGATAGCATGGGGTGGCTTTTCAGCCTAACAAGATGCAGAGCTGTATTGCAGGAGGTTCTTTCTGCTTTGTCCTTAACTGAACGATGAAAATTCCAAGCCTGGGGTTCTAGAACCCTGGATCCAAACCTAGCTCTCCACTGAGAAACCTGTTGCCGTTCAGCATGCGGATCTTCACTATTTTCTCAAGTTTGAATAACCCTGGGCTCTCCACAGGCAGTATTTATCTTCCTGCCCATCTCTTTCCCCCATCCCATTCCAGGCTTGCAACCCACCACTCCAGACTAGCTAAGCTGAGTGAGTTCCCAGCGACCTTCCCCGGGGCTGTCCGTGCTATTTTAAGGGCCTTCACCAGTTTGTATTTGCAGCTCAACAAGCAGAAATCATGGGAACCAGTAAACATGCTGCAATCCAAGCATGTCCAGGCCATACATCCTAAAGGAAAAAAAACTGGCTGATAGGCAATGCGCTCAGAAGCAAGATGAGCTAGGCTGAAAATTGTCATTATTTCAAAAGTTAAGGCTCAGACGGTGTCCCCCGAGGCAGGCAATACTGACCCGCCTGTGAAAGCAAACAGTGCCAGCCTGATCTGTGCCTGTGCTGGCTGAGCCGGAGCCACAATGCCAACAGCGAATGCGCAAGGCTGGGTCATTTTGTTAAGCCGAGTCTGGCTGGCAGAAAACACACAACGGGAGAAGATTAAAATACGAAGCAAAATATAATCTTGTTAGCTGCAGACAGTTTTACTTTACAAATCTTTATCACAGGCTCAAGCCGGCACCCTTATAAACACAATGCAGTGATGCGAGACGTGTAAGTGCTCCCACAGCAGGCGAAATAATCGCTGAATGAAAATAAGTCAGATAAGTTACAAGATAAGAGAGCTAAAACTGAAAGGATGACACTGCATCTGGTGCAAATAATTATTTTGGCATTATTCTGTCCAGCGCTAATCCTCAACTGCTCGAAAAGATTCAATCACTGTTTAGCACCGCCAAGGAATCATGACTAGAAAACAAAGAGTAACTGGATTAAAATCTTTCCATGGTCACAGGTCACGTGTGTGTCACATCTGCTTAAAATGTTCCTTCAAGGGACAAGAAAAAAAAGGAAATTGGACTTGAAAAGATTGCACTGAAAAACAGAATCTCCAGGTTGCAGTTCTAGGTTGGTTTGTAGTTTGGCATTCTGGCATGAACAACAAGGGCTTAGAAAGATTATTACTTTAAAACTTTCTATTCTCAGGAAGGCAAAACCACCAAAATAAACATCTGAACGGCAATGTCCTCATTCACAGCCCCAGCTTGCATGCAGTCTGCTCAGAAAATGTGCAGGCTTCTAGAGACTGCATTTACCATAGCAATACAATTAACACCGAGAGATGAGGATTTTTAAACTCCTATTAGAGTCAGCTGAGCCTTCCTGATTATTTTTTAAACGAAAAGTCCATTACAATAGCATCAGCATTTCTCCCTGACGTCCTGCAGCTGCAGAAACGCAATTTAACAATTAACCTTTTACATCCATAAACACAGAGAACAGCAAGGGCTGGAAAAACAGCGCAGCTCCTCGCAGCTCACCACCGCCAGCACACTGAGCAAAGTTAGTACGCAGCTGCGTGCATCCATGGAATGCTCCTTATTCCTCCTCCCTTCTACTTTCTATCCCTCCTAAAAATCCACGACAAATTTGAAGTCGCTGGCCAAAGGCAGTTCCTTACCTGTTCCCACTGGCAATGACAGCGCCGGAGGGAAGAATCTCTCGTGCTGCCCAGCTGTCCTAGCTGTGCCCGGTGCCTCTGGCCTGGAGGGCTGCTCGCAGGACCAGCCGGAGCACCGCAGTGCCATAAAGCATCCCTCGCTCCCGGCTCTGCCCAGCGCCAGCCGAGCCGCCGCTCGGGGCTTTGTCGGAGCCTTTCAGAGCAGGTACGCGCCGACCGCGACGCGTTCCCGAAGGAAAGCTGCCCTGGAAAAACGTGACATTCCTGCCCAGCGTCTGAAGCTTTCGCGTCAATTGCCTCGCTGTGAAATCCGGCTCCAGAGGGTGCCTCCCTCTCTGCTCCCAATCCGAATGAATCAAGCAGCTCCCCCCTCCAGCCTGCCTTTCACTAACTGACCCTTGAAGGTGGCGAGAGGATGTCCAATTTGCTCGCCGAGCGCAAGGCATTAACGAGGAGCGATGCAGCCCGTGGAGAATAATTGGCGGCGCGGGAGCGGCGCGGGGCTCTGCTGTTGCATTGCTCTCCTCTCCTGCATGTTAATGAGCAATGATGTCAGCAAGCCAAAGTCACCGCATCCCACCCGGACCGGCGCCGCGGCCCGGCCACCCGCCCCTTTATTTACATGGAAATCAGCCCGCTCTCCGAAATCAATAAATCCTGTAGGCTGCTTAGGCAATGGGAGAGGGGAAAAAAAAAACAAACTCTTCCTCGCTCGCTTGCGTGTTTCAAAGAGTTGGCTCCACACCAGCAGCCCAAACTGAACGGTGTGAAGACGCTAATTATCCTTCCCTCTTTATTTGATGCTGACCGAACCTCAACTTGCTGTCAAACTTCAGGCACCGCTTCTTAGGTACGCGGGCTATTAACGCAATGACCCGATGGCTCCGAGCAACGTATCATTTTTCTCCTGGCTTTCAATGCCCTCTTAATTATCTTCTACAGTCGTTTGCTGTGATTCCCTACTGGTTTTCAGACGCAGCATGTTTGTGACCAGCAGGGCTAAATATTCTGGGAAATACAAGCTATTAGCGTGGCATTTTGCTGCATATACATTTTCTCTCACACGGCCATGACAGATGAACGATTCACATCTTTTTATGTGTGTCTCAGGTGAGCACTGCGACCTCCAGGAATACACCACCTCAACGGGGATGCTAAGCCTCTCTCCCCTGCGTTTCCTTCCCCTTGGAAAAGAAAACGCAGAGAAGGAGCTATGCTGCCAAATCTCTTCTGCTGCTCTTTAAATCCCTTGTTTGGGAATTCGGTGGTCACGAATAATTTGAGTCAACTGGAGTACAGCGTCCTTCTCAGTTTTTGGCATTTGCAAAAAGTGAGTGAAATTCAAAAAACTAGTTCCTGTGGACTCAAAAAAAAAACCTCCACAGAAAGCAAATAAAACTTTGCCAACACACAGTGCTTCTTGTTGAGGAATGCACCTGGTCCAGGTAGCTGGGCTCGCAAACTGCAGATCGAGATGGAGATTGAAATGCACTTTGAGCTCTGGGTGGAACTCCGAGAAAAGAGGCCGTCAACTACCAACCTTTGAGATAACAAAGGACATGCAGATGGGGGATGCCAGCCAGGTAAATGGATACTGACAGACACTGCAGGAGGCGGGAATTGCCGACCTTTTCGATAACAAAGGAGTTAAAGAGCAGTGATGCCAGTAAGGTGGATGGACAGGAAGAGGAGAGCAGGAGCCGAAGAAGAGCGAGACTCGAGCCTGGGTAGACTGTGAGAGGATAAAAGCCCAGGAGTTCCTTTCTTGGAGGGCTCTTCTCGGAGGCACCAGCTCCAGCTATGTCTGTGTTGCTGCTCCGGGAATACATGGCTTTATGGAACAGGACATCTGAGACTATGCTATGGGAAGCCTAGGGCCAAACTGGTGAGGAAACGTGGTCTGGCTGTGAGTGGGGTGTGCGGGGAAGCCAAGTGGGGCTCCTGTTGGCTCACTGGAGCCGCTGCCGTGAAGGGACTTCAGTCCCAGAAGTCAAAGTCTCTGGCCTTGGGAGTGTGACTGACAGAGAGTCTTGTGAATGGTCAGACTGGGAAGTTTCCTTAACATTCTGTTGCACGCTCCTGAATTTCGAGGCCTGACTCCAGATTTCAGAGCCCTTGATTTTGGCAATATTAACTATGTTTACAGAACACAGAAGGATGCAGAAACTACAGCTGTGAGTCTTTCTGCAGCCTCAAATGCCTTAAATTATTATTATTAAGGCTCATAAATTAGGTTTAATTACATGGAATTACACTCAAAATCTCAAGGGTGAGATCTTCAGCTGGGACAAACCAGCCCAGCTCCCACTCAGAGCCTCCCCAAGTTACTTGGCCGAGTGGGACAAACCAAGAATGTGCAGAGATTTGAACTCTCTTTTTTTTTTCATTTAAATTAAGTCTGAGCAGCAAGTTCAAGAGCTGAGCACTGACTCTCAGTGCATCCATCCAGCCAGATCAGACCTTCCTTTTATGGAGCAGGGGCTTCTGCTGGAGATGGCTGAAGTGCTGAGGATGGTCTCCTTCAACTCCTCGAACTACAAAGAGCAACAGAACTTGTAGGAAAAATCTTCCCTGATCCTTCAGCTTCCTAAACTGGCCCATTTTGCCCCTTCCAGCCTGAATCAGTGCTGCAGGCAGGCTGTCAAGCTTGCCTCTCTATGGTTAACGTGCCATGGCCCCAAGATGATTTACTTTTCCTCTTACACTCAGAACATGTTAATTACAACACAAAGGGAATGAGATGAAACTGAATTGGGCAAAAGCAAATAAAGAAGCCTGCTTATAAAATGATAATGTTGAGCAGAAATGCTGCAGAGAAGAAATTATGCATGTTCCCTGGAAACGTATCCCTAAAATTGCACAGCAGTGACTTGGGGCTACAAACGGCACAAGGAACACGTCCCGCTCCATAGGGCACGTCCTATAGGCACTAATTTTCACCCAACACATGAGTAAAAATGTCTGACTTTATCCGCATTAACTTTCAAGGAGGAAAGGCCCTTTAGCTGCAAACGCTTTGGAGCAAAGTCTCTGTTCGTGCTCCAAGTGCTGCAGGAGCAGGACTGTCACAACTGGTCTTGCCCTCAGGGGAAAGGTTGACATGGCATGAGTGTCCAGCCCCACACTTCTTGTACAACACCCTCTGTGCAACCATCTACAGCAGCTTCAATCACCCTGCACCAGCCTGACATGATCCCACCCCAGGGCACGTGGTGGTGTCATCCCCACACAACCAACCATCCTAAAGGTGAGTTCTGCTTGGCTTTCTTGGCCAACTGATCATCCGCACAAAGGGATCACACCGCAAACTTTCAGTCTAAGTTCATCCACAAAGATGAATGGGTGTGAGAATCACGAACTGAAGTAAAAGATTAGTAAAAGACCAATGTCTGTAACACTTCAGCTGCAGGGCTAGCTGTGAGCAGAAGAGCTTTGTGTCTCCAAACAGCATGTCTGATCTTCATCGCTCCTGACAGACTTCTCGTTCCAGTACTTGCAAATCTAAATATCTACAAAACCCAATGAACGGCGTCTTCTGAGACAAAAAATCAGATTAGAAGCTGTGTAACGTTTGGACACACAACTGTCTCAGGGAAATGGAAATGAGCCTTCCTGCTTTGAAAGCTGCCAGTTCACTGGCAATTGCTCCATATTACCGTTACCTACTGTGAGGCTTGTGAAAAGGTCATGCGTTGGAATAACTCCAGACGGCACACAAGATTTCTTTGACGGATCGTGCACATTATGCAGGTGAAATGGGTGTTTCATTAGGCAGCAAGAAGAATACTGAGCTGGTGGAGCACATTATCAAAGGTCAGGTGAAGGACTTGCACCATTACAAGGATGGATGCTGACAACTGCCAGCAATGAAGAAAATGACCAGAAGTAAAAAGCTACTAAAATAAAGAAAGATCAAGAGCAGGAAGCCCCTGCTTCAATGCAGGGGTGTGAGATGGACAGCTCTGCTTGTAAATGTAGCACCATCTTTCTTCCCTTTTTTGCTAGTTTTAATGACAAAGAGCCAAATGCAGTCAACTCTAAACTTTCTGCCATTTGCACTAACTCATACCTGTGGCTAATTTAACAAATCATTGGAAGAGCCCATGTTTCATAAGTGCTGTGTTTTATCACCTTGATGCATTGATTGTCTGTCAATCAATAGAGTTCCACGTGACAATGTTGACTCTCCCGATGACAATGGGCTGCACAGCAGAGCCACGCGCAGCAACAGCAGACTGGTGTCCTCGAGGTCACCGGGCTACTACCCTGATGAATGTCAGATCAAATTGCCTTTCTGAATTATTTAGCGAGCATCCTCTGCTGCAGCATGCCAGGGCACTGCACAGCACTGCTGCCTCGGGATGTCACAAGAGGCTTCAGACTCTGCCACCCCAAAATGCTGCCCACAGGGACACAGACCATCCCTTGTACTGCACACACCACCAGCTCATCCTGGACCAGGTGGGTTGCAGGTTCCCACCACCACCACCGAGCCCATCCTGGCTCACAGCCACAGGCATAATAATAGGTTACTTTCCCACTGCTCTTTCTGACCACAGAAATGCAGAATTGAATACTACAGTGGTTTTTTTCCACTCCGGTCCCACACTCGCCCTGTAATTTGCAGAGCAATCTCCACTGACAGAGCCAGTGCTCCCACCCCAGTGCCAGCATAGGAAGAGCCCAGTGTGGTCTCTGGGCACAAGGCAGTGATAAGCAGTAGAACAACAGGCCGGAGAGGGCACAGATTTGCAAACACTGGATGGGAAAGGCAAGATGACTGCAAAAAGCTGTTAGCGACAGGGAAGGGAAATGACCCTATGTGGCTGGGTACAGCCCAACTCTGCCCAGCCAAATGCCTGTCTCATCAGGAGTCACACAAGGACATGCCCAAGGTATGGGGAAAGCTCCTTGGAGAATCTGAGTCATGAAATACAGGTCAGGGCTTCAAATAAGGATGAGCATTGTTTTTTCTTTTTTCTTTTTAAGCAAGGCAGCAAATGCTTCCCCACAGCTCTCAATGCTAGAAGCAGGGATGTCTTATCTCAAAGAAAAATGGGATAGACAGAGATGCAGAGAGCCCAACATCAGATGTAGATCGTTAATCCCAAAACTTGGCCTCCTCCACTTTTCCTCAGGGCTCCCATTTGTACCTTCACGTGGCTGCTGCCTGAGATCAACCGTGACAGACCCACTCCTCCTGCTGTCACCGCTGCCGCCTTCCACTCATTTTTGGCAGAGCCACGGGTAAGGATCTGTGCTGTCAGTCTGCAAGGAGGAATTTGGTTTTTAAAACACCATCGAGCCCAGCAGCAGCTGACACAGAAGGGGAAGTACAGCCCATACGCACTGTGGCTGATTTTAGAGACAATTTTCGGTGTTTCCTACCAACTCACCCAGCGAGACAGGCCTGATCCTGGCTGGCACACTCTGGTGCACAGCCAGAGCTGGACAGTGAGGTGTGGCCACGAGCTCATGCTGTGCCGCCCATGTCCTCTGGCAGCGCTGAACCACACAAATGCAGGGATGATCAGCACACTGCACTGATGCTCCTGAGCATCACTGTCTGGCGCCCCAATCCCCTCCATGTCAAGGCACCCCAAAAGGACCCTCCCCCACCGACTGTCCCCACCCCAGCACTGCATGCCCTGGTATGACACACAGAGGACACCAAAAACAGAGTTTCATCAATCACTAGCTCTTCCTCTCTCTCTTTTTTTTTTAATCACCTTAATGCAAGAAGCTTTAGAGAGCTTAACACAATAAGGCTTTCATAGCCTCCAGCTTCCACTCGGCTCTAATATGTTTTTTACTTTTATATGTTGCAATCAAATTTGTAACTGAATGTGAACAATCCAGATGCTCCCGTGGTTTCCTCCCCTTTGCTAGCCTGATAGGCTTCTCATCTGAAGACTTTTTAATAGCGTCCTTTAATGATGTCTACAAAAGCCTCATTAAAGCACTCTATCATAATTTAAGCTAAATAAACTCAACACAGTTATTTCTGTAATCACATATTTTTCTTGGGGCCTTTCCACAAACAATAAAATGTTCACTGAAAATATGTTACAAAGGAAATGCATAAATCTTCAGCTTATCTGGTGGTATGTTTTCCAAAGATCTAAACCTTTGATCAGCAACAAATTAATTTTCCATTTACACAAAATAGAAGATGTATTTTCAGGATAACCAACTAACCCTGCAAGTCTGCATTGACATGTGCCTTGGCAGCAGCTCAGGACTCCCTTGCTGCCGCCCCTCTCACTGCCTGACACTGTCAGGATCGCTGTCACATCAGATGATTTTTATTTTATCTTTTGGCTTCAAACCTGTCTAACAGGGTGTTTCGGGTCAGTGGTTATATACGGAGGATTTCTTGTCTTAAGTCACTGAGCTCTCCTCTGCCCCAGGCATGCACTGCCTGGCCCCACCACCAAAGCTGTGCATCTCCCAGGACCAGGGGAATTGACCGTCTCCACGCTCAGGAGTGAGTCTTGAGCCAGCCCAGTCCTGGACAAGTGACACAAGCCTGGGTTTTGCCTCCTTAAACCAGATTGTGCACATCTTCCCTGGCTGCCAGCAGGATTTTGGTGCTTCCCTCACTTTGGATGGCATCCCATGAGCCCCTGCTCCCAGTCACACCATTGCAGGGCTGCACAAACCTCTGGCCAAACTCCCCTGACACCAGCAAAGGTCTGAGATGGCCATGCTTCTACTTGCACCCAGGAGACATAGTTACCTGCTTTTTGAGAACTAAGAGAAAAGATCTGTTTGCAGCTTGCACCCAAACTCTGTTAAATGCACAGGGAGGTGGTAAATTCATCACAGTTTTGGATCCAGCCAATTCTCTCGTATGACGTCAGGGAGGGAATCGCATACGCTAGGTCATAAACAAGAAGGGGCTTTTGCAATGTCTTCAAGTCTTAAATTTCCCAGTGTATCTGCAGACACAGGGAGATCAGATGTGGTCAGGAATGCACCTGGCTCCTCACCTCCCAACAGAGCAGCGGGAAGAAAGGTGCCCAAATAGGTTTTTATTTCATACCTGAGAGCAAGAAGTGGCCCTGGATGATACAAAACCAGCTAGTGCCAGCAGATGGACTAGCACGTGCTGTTTCAGTACACCCCAAACTCGCCAAGACTTCTACAATCAAGCCAACCTTGATTAAAAGAAAAACCTCCAAAACATAGAAACCAACAAAATTCTGAAAAGTGGCATCTCTGTTTAAGCTTGAGTGGTTTCCCAGCCCCAGCCCTCTTAGGACCATGGCCCAGCGCCCTTCCTGAAATGCACAGAATGCAACGGAATGTCGTCCTATGTTAGGCAGTGGCAAGGTGCCCAGGCTGTCTGTCCCACTGGTTGAAGCTGGATGGAGCTCCAGTGTGCTCCAGATAGCCTGGCACTGCACACACATGACAGGCGATGTTTGCTGTTCTTCCCTTTGTTTTAATTAGCAATAACAACTTGTTATCGTGGCCTGACGTTTGTTCATACTTAGGAATAAATTGCTTCCTTGAATGATATGCTGAAATTACAACAGGCTTTCTATGTTTCTGTTGGTTTTAGTAGCTCATAACAATCCATGAAATTCATTACTCTTGCCACAAGCACCCACGAGATGTGCCAACCAGGGTGTGATTTATACACAGCTCAACTCATGGAAATTAAAAGGTTTTAATGTTGCCTGCAAGAAGTCCAGGGTTTGAAATTTTATACACCTGAATTACAGAAAAGGAGATGCAAGCCACTGCATTGTTTTATCTGCCTAAGGACTCAACAATAAAGTCAGAGTAAAAATAATTCACTAAATATTAATTAAGCGTATAATTTAGACAGGCTTTTTAGTGATAAGCCTTCTGGCCTGCAAGTTACTTCGTTCTCATCTGTTTTTAACTGCTTGGAAGCTATAAAAAGGATGGTATTTAACAGCAAAACTTCTCTGCTACAATATAATTCGTCAAAGCATTCTCACTGAAAGGAATCACCAGAGAACAGCCTGTGCCTCACCATCCTTAATGGGAATGGGCTGTCAGTCATACTCTAGTCCCATTTCTCCATGCCGTGTCAAGCCTTGTACATCAAACCCAATACACAAATCGCCAGCTCCATCAAGATCATTAGAGCTGCTCAGCCCGTCAGGGAAAGGTCAGTGCATCGCTGCCTGCTCCAAACACAGCATCAATCACAGCCCTCATCAGAGACGGCCACGGCGGCGGGAGCATGCAGCTGGAAACCCACAGCCCTTCCTCCTGCAGCAGCCTGTCATCCCCTAAACCTTCCTCTCTTCTTGTAGAACACAGCCAGGCTTTTATCTTATCATCATCTATAGGGAAATGCAACTATATCGTCTGCTCTGGGAAGTGAGGGATCGGGGGAATCAGGACCTGCAGGGAAGGATTAAGACCGTATCAGGAGAGAGCTGGCCAGAAACATGGCCACTGGTTCCTACACTGGCTCCCTCCTCCATGGGGTCCCACATTGTCCCCACTTCCCTGGAGAGGTCCAATGCAGTCAGTGTCACGGGAGCACCTCTCCTCACTGTGCCAGACCCAGACCCACACACCTGGTAACAGTCCTAGGGAAGGCTCAAAGCCATCCTGTAAGATGCTGGTTGTTTCCATCATAGCCACACCGAGGCATGGCTTGCAGAGAGACCACATTACCCTGCCAGGCTGCTGCTGGCCTTCCTCCAGCCTGAGCCTCAGCCGTGGGGCTCCCAGCTTATGCGAACCCATGAGGGCATCCTGCCCACAGCTCAAGCACCAGGAGGGGTGGAAAACCCAATTGCTGGTGATTAACAGGGGACACCAGCATTATCAAACGATCGAATGCTATGGCTCCCGCCAGCCACTGCTCATTAAACACGATGAAACTACAGGCCATTTCTTCCTCTTTTTTCCCCTACCAAGCTGTGTCACACACGCAGCATTATCTTCAAAGGGCAAAGCAAACATGTTTGCTAAATACGAGCAGACTAAATACATCAGCCTTTTAGAAGCAATTATTGCTGCTAGAGACTTAGTGAGTCCCATTGTTTTGTGGCTCAGCCAGCTTCTTTGGAGTGGGCTGTTCTGCAAAGCCAGCTCCCTGTGACAAGGCGTAACCCCTCCCCCCCCGCCCCCAGGGAAATAAAAACCAGGTGGGCATCCCAAGGAGTGGGGCTTTCTTTTTGCTGAGTGTTCAACTTTCAGTGTCTCCTCACAACAAAAGAACAGCAGTTTGGAGGTCAGCTCAGCTGGTGACCGAAGGCAGGGTTAGCCAGGCTCCTGCAGCAAAGGGTTGAGGCTATTTCTGGAAAACTGTGGATAGATTAAAGCTGGGAACTTTCCTGTTGTGTGCCCTGTCTGGAGGGGATTGCTCTGACCAGTAGTTAGCCTGGTTGCACTGGTAAAGGGAAAAAAAAAAAAAAAAAAGGGGAAAAAGTCCTCTTCCCTCCATCCCAAACTAGCTGGGATGCTTCAGACCAGGGTGGCTCACTTGGCTGAGATTTTTAGAAATGTGGAGTTGCAGAGTCAGGGCAACATCTCCCCTTTCCATGGCCTAAATTTAGGGCAAACAGCTCAATCCTCAAAATTCCTTCTCTGTACAAACTGCAATCATTCCCTTGTGTCAGTACGGAAAAGGAGAGGCAGAGTGCAGTCGGGCTCCCTGGAGTAACAAGCACTTCCAACCTATCTCAAAGAGATGAGCAACCATGGATGGCCAACCCAACAGATGGGGGAAGGAGAAGGGAAGCTCACGATACCAGCGAGACAATTATAATTAGTGTAATAAGCAGCAGTCACAACCCAACAGCTGCCTTTCCCTCCCCGAGTGTCCGCTGCACACACTGGCGCAAACCATGGCCAAGGATTTTGACACTTGCTGCACTCTGAACATCTCTGCTGTGAAAAAAGTTATGACTTCGATAGTTTTCATTCCACACAAGACATAGAGCAGAGCATTTATGTACTTTTCCAGCCTCTCCACCTCCACCTGAGTGAGCAGCACCGTGTGCTTACAGAAGGGACGTGAAACTGGGTTTAGTTTTGATGTCAACTACGAAAACTATGTTTTGCCTGTGACTTTGAACAAAAGGTCGTCTCCTCTGTGTTGAGGCAAACCTGCCATACTCAACTTTCTGAAGTGCCTGAAGCCTCAGACAAACTGCTCTACAGAAAATGGCAAAACACGACAAATATAATTTTCGGTGGGCATATACAACCATCCTCCACTGACGGGTATTTGTCTAATGTCCTTCCCTGACACATCTTTAAGCTAAAGTCCCTTGAAACGCAACAACAAAGTTAGCAGTGAGCCAGAAAAAACTATGTTCTTCCACCAGTTTTAGGGGTTGGATCAACATCCACAGTCAGCACGACGGTTGCAAATCTGCTGATGTGACAAGCTACAGGACCTAAATAGCAAAAATATCCTGCGGCTTAGACCCAGACTAATTCTGAATCATTTCTGGTGCTCATGCTCCAGGAGGGAATGCTCTTCTCGCTTCCTTTCTGCTATCCCTTGGTCTAACAGAGGTGGTATGGGGAAGCAGTCAGATCCTCAGGGTATCTGCTTATTTTGGCAGTAGTTAAGGATTCAGCTCCCAATGATTTTTAGTGGGTGTTAAGATACTCAGAAAGTATTTGCTGTGAAGATGTTTGGAGGTGTGAGATCTAAGCTCTTCAAGCAAGGGACTGTTTCCTGCAGTGCTTAAGAAAATGAGAGTATGACGACAACAAATAAGGACAAGTTCAGAGAGCAGAAAATATTTATGTTGAGGAAATTTAACCCCCCATGAAAGGAAGAAGCCCAGGCTGGATGGGAGAGTTCAGGAATAACTGCGACCAGGAGGTTTGCTGACTGTTTCCTGACTGACCAGTTAGGCAGTGAAAAGTCAGAGGCAAGTTAATCAAAGCCATCTACGTGGGGTGCCACAAGGCATTGCTTCATGCACGGAGAAAAACAGGACAGACCAGAGGCTGAGGCCCAGTGAGAAGCTCTCTGCGCTGCATTCCTGGCACAAACCACACCACTGTCCTGACTGCCATCAGGATCTCCTTTCTCATACAAAGGACAGGGGAAAGGTATCGGGAAGCCAAGAGCATGGCTACAGTCAAACCTTTCACTTGCTGCTCTGCTGAATGGTGCCAGTGGAAATCAATGGGGGTTTCAAGTACATAAATGGATCACAGAGACATCCACATCGAATCCATTCGCTAATTGGTCAAGATTAGCATTTATTTTATCCAACAGGCATTCAGGTAAAGGAGGTAATTCTCTCTCTGTATATGTCCCTTTTACACTTGTTAAAAAGTAGGACAAAGCTGTCTCCTGATGACAGTAATACTAAGAGGAACTTTCTCTCCACCAGGGGAAGTGCCTGTGGGCGTAGCCTGATCTGGGCATGTCACTTGCTGTGGCTGGACAGGGCCAGCATCATGGAACTTCAGCCCCAAATCCCAAATCCGGCAGACCTGTGCTACCATTACAGCTTTTGACATGAGCCTGAGGCCAGTCTTGGGCTCACAATACTGGCCCAGAACAAGGCATCCTAAAATCTAACACAACAGCCCCATGTCATCTCAAAGGAAAATTTAAACCATCAGGCTGCTACTGCTTCAGACTTTCCATTAACGCTGTGGGAAATCCAATACATTTTGCTGTGATCCTGTATTGGAGGATGCAATGGCCAGTAAGTAAATGTATTTCAACCATTTAAATAGCTTCACTTAACAAATATAAGAAACACTTTTGATTTACAGCACCAGAGTAATTTGATACCTTCTATGCTGTTAATGAAGCAATCATTAATACCATTTTATCATCAGTTCTAATTTTTCTGGCATCATTTCATGCCCACAGAAAACTCACTCCGTAACTCGGTACCTACAGCTCATGCTGGATGAGGCCCCTGGCCACAGCTGGTGTCCAGCACTCTGAGAACTCAATCTCTGCTAATCCCAGCCCTCTACATCAACTCAGACTGGAGCAATCTAAAAAGGAGACACATGAAGTCACTTAGGCTTTATCTCTCTAATTGCCTGCCTGCGAACTAGGGGTTTGGTGTCAGCCACTTGCACTCTCATCAGACACAGCAGCCAGAAAAAATCAGACCTAAAATATTTACCACAAGCATTTTGAGAACGGTAAGTAAAACTACTGAAATCCTGCTTACTGCTGCAACTCCAAGTGCAATGCCAGCTACAAAGGACATGTCTGGTAACAAAGCCAGTGTTCATGCCTTTCCTCTGCTGCAAGCCCTTTCCAGGTCTGTGGCTGTGCAACACAGACTCCAATTCTCTCGGCAGCTTTCTTGAACTGCCCAGTGTCAACAGAGGGAAAATGCTAATGAATGCTGTCCCATAAATACTTAATGCACATTTTCCTGTGAGTCCTGCTGTGATTAAAAAGCCACCTCATTACTCAGTACCATCTTTCTTTCTTTTTTATCTTTGCACAAAATACCAAGAGCTGGAACTATACCCATACAATTGAGCTTCTGGAAACATCACTGCATAAACCAACACCAACAGGGCAAAATCCAAACACCGATTTCCGAGGAATGCAAAGAGAAATCAAACCCTGTTAAGAGCAAATATTTCCTCTCAGCTACCTCCTCCTAGGATCAGCAGAGGAAGAAAAGCAGAGGGGACAAGCCTGCAATATATTTTCTCCTTGAGTCTAGTTTATTTGGTTTTATTGTCTTTTTCCATTGCATTTGGAGGTCCTCATTACAATGGGGGTCCACTGCGGGTACCCTCCGGATATGTGAATCCCTGCGTACCACCCTGGGGCTGGCTCTGCTCTGACATCAACTCCTGAACAGCTGCAACAGGAACTCTGCTGTTCTCCCCCATCTGCAGCTTGGAGGGTGTCCATGATTACACCACATGGTTACACAAGCAATCCAGGACAGACATGTACAGGAACACGGATCACCCAGAGGCATTGCTATATCAGTGACCGTGGTGTCCAAAGCACAGCTGACCACAAGATCCACCACACCTGCATGCAGAGCATCATGACAATAATTTAGGAATCATGACATAGAAATATTAGGGCATTGTTTTCTGGACCTTTAGAATTAACGTATTTGAGTCCTTCCCACCAACCCTCAGCTATTTCACAAACCAACCAAAAAGCTGCAATTCCCCTGGGATACCCAAGACCACAGAAGTAATGCTGAGAGCCCAGAGTCAGCCGGAGTTGGCAGCACTGGGGTTTGGGGGGTTGTGTATGCTGCCAAATGTGACACGTGGGATTTCCAGCACTGCCATCCAAGCAGGTCCCGGCTGGAGTGAGTGCTGGTGCTGGAGATACATTTGTGCTGCTCCGTGGTTTTACTTTGCAGGGCGATGCTCTGCCTTTCACATGGGCCACAGGAAACATTTTCTCTGAGAGAGGAAAGTTGTACAGTCCAAATTCACGCCAAAAAGCTAAAAATGTAGAAGACTCAAAGGACTAAAGCTTTTGCATGTCAGAACTTTTGGTAATTCCTCCCAAATACATAATTTTTTTGGCACAGATGCTTCAATGTAACTGAAGGCCAAGCATTTAGTTCCATTTTAGCTGGGAGAGTCCCAGCTCCTGTCTCTCCAATTTAAATATGGAAGCAGGCTCATTACGCAGTATGTGTTTCAGCGAGTTCTGCGCCAGAGAGAGCGTGAAACTAAGGCTAATGAAGGGAATATCATTATGAGTAATAAACAGTACAAAAGCAGGAACAAGTAGGCTGGTCTGAAGCATGGGCTGCTGCCACATGTATCACAAGGAGTCTCCAAAGAGAAACATTTGAGTCTCTTTCAGACTCAGAAAAAGCGCAGCAAACAATGGTGTCTGGGGAATACTGGGGAGGAAATGGTGCCAGCTGGAGAGGTTGCTTTTGAAGCGCTGTGTGGAGACACTGGGTGGTCAACACAGTGCCACGTGCTAATGCATGGGAAACGTAAAGACCACCGGCCATTAAAATATGCTTTATCCCCTTCAGAACTGGTCCTGAGACACAACCCCAGCCTCAGTCCAGTTAATACACACAAACAGGGCTTTCAAAGGACCACTTCAACTCATTTTGTTTGTCTGCGTAACACAGATACCAGGAATAAATGTTCATCTACATCTCATTTCAAATTCGTGCTGCCAGGAGACTCAACCAACAAGAAGCACCAACATCTCCCGAAGTCAGAACTGCACATGCCGGCACATTTCCACCGCCAGCCTGAAAGGGCTGGTTGGATTTATAGATCACCACTTCCATGAGTAAAGTGATGGTGCCATTTTGCTCAGCCTCTGGAAGCAGCTCACTTCCAGCCCCCTCAATGCATTTTTGCTGGGAAGGACCTGGTGATGGCTGGCAGGATGCTCCAGCAGGGTTGGCGTGGTCCCCTAATCACCATGCTATCACCATGTCCATTCCACAGAACCTTGATGTGGCAGCACCAGTGAAGCCCGTTCACCTGAGCTCCCTTTACTGACTTAAGATGAGCTGCCTTCTGGAAAGGGGAAAAAAAACCCTTTAAAAGAGAAAAAACAGGAACTTTTTTCCCCTTCTCTGGGTGAACAAATAGACTCATTTAAGGTGTAAGTACATGAAGTAGCTAATTAAGGAAATAACCGATAACTTAACCAAGATCATTAGAGGAAGCAGCATGTTGCTGCCATTACTTAAATGGTAGCTGAGCAAAAACGTGCTCATGCAACCTGAGACTTCAAAATCTACAGACAGCCTGATACACATAGGGAGAGCTTCCCATGTCACCCCACCACTGGGGCCAAAGCCATCGAGGAAAACACTCAAATTTCCTGGTAATTTCCTACAGTCTGAACATTTAATCATCCCCAGCCACCACCATAAAAATCCCAAGTGAATGATTCACATGTTGAGAGAAATTTGCCACAAGCAGCAGCAGGATCTTCTGCTCTAAGATGCAGCCCCTGCCTGTTTCTGGCAGCAGGGAGAACAAACCCTCTGCAGAAATAAAATCAAACACATTGGGCCATATGAAATTTGCTTCTGGCATCTTGTGCTGACTGTGCTCCTCAGCCAGCTGCTCCCAGGATGGACTCTGGGATTTCTCTACCCACCCCCAAGGGGTGTTTGCACACCAGTGCCACATCTCTCACTAATTACTCCACCAGTTGCACAGACAAAACATCTGCTGAAGGAGAGAAGGAATCCTAAAGCACACAAATAATTTGCACTGCCTAAACAAAGGCAAACAGAGGATGCTGTTAAAACCCCACCCCCCACTCAGCAAACAGACCCAGAAGCTCTGCCCACAGGCTGCGGGTTCCTCTGCCTTCTCCAGCAGGAATGAATCCTTGCTTCCATCCAAAACTGCAGTTTGTTACTAACACAGCCTCTTTCTGTTTAATTCCTAAATTATCCTAAAGCAATTGAATTCAGCAAGTTGATTAAGTACTTAAAACACTTTGTTTCCTTCAAAAGAAGCTTTTGTTTTGCCTGAAAAAAAAATTGGACTTTTTCTCCTGAATTCCTACTAACAAAGGCATAAGAAACCCAACATCCCGGAGTTAAAATACCCCTTTATCCTGCCTTAAACACAGCTGCCAAAGACCCAAAATCCGCATTTTGTCATTCCATGAATATCCTTGCAACAGCTGAGAAGACACACAGCATGTCTGGAAACTCAGAGCTGAAGATAACCTACAGCCTCCCGCAGGGTTTTTTACTCTTCATGGGTTTTAGAGAGAGTGAAAAAAGCAGGAGCAGCTCAGGGACTGGCGACAGAAGTCACGTTTGCAAGGGAAAGTTTTACTGTGTCCAGATATTAAGTCGAACATTAGCAGAGGATACAGCACAACCCATCTCCTGTGCCTGGCCCCCGACAGCCCTCGCCTGCCCCTGGACTCTGCCTGCGAAGGGAACCGATGCTCGCAAAGGCAAGCAGGAATCAGGGCTGAAAAAGAAAACCATTTCTTAATGCAAACATTTGTAGAGCATTAAAGCCACTTAGACTTTCAGATGCTGTAAATGGGGCGCGACTACTTACCCCGGCTAAATAGGCACTCACACGCTGGAAAACCCCCACGGAACGGGTAAGGGCAGAGGGAAGGACGGGCAGGACAGATCCTGGAGCATCCTCGGCGACGGCAGTGCCCGGGCTGGAGGCTGCCCGTGCCCTGCCAGTGGCTGTGGTCATCTGGGGAGGGCAGGTCCCTGGCGGCTGCCCCAGCTGCCAGAGTGACGCCCACCGCAGTTTTAGCTTATTGGTGAAAATCCTAAACCCTGATCCAATCCTGTCCCTTTACCCAAATGTAGCTCTCTGCAGAGGAAACATCCTTTCCAGTTTTGACTAGCGGTATGAAAGCAAAGTTACCTTGCCAATACATAAATCACACCGAGAGAAGCAATAAAAACACACCTCCACGTTCAATTTGTTTCACCTCTTTCTCACAAAAAAAAGTTTCTTGTTTACTTACTTGGAGTAACAGCCATGTGAGAGCATTGAAGAAAGCTGGCAACTCAGCCTATATCACCAGATCAAAAATCACTGTGGTAAATATCAGGATGCCAATAGAAGCACTATTTGCAAGAAAGCCTACCAGTGCTGCTGTCACATCTGGGGCAGGACTGTAACATGTACGGAGGTTTGCAGGAACCGTCAGCACATGGTACCTGAAGTTATACTGAATTTCACAAAGGTAAATACTGAATCATAAAGTGCTGCTGGCAAACAGCCTGGCTGGCCAAAACATATGGTTTGCCTTTTTTTTTTTCAGCCTGATGCAGACATTAGACTGTAGAGACATATCTTCCTCTGCTACACACAGACCCAGATGCTTGACCCTGGTGCTCGCTTTTGACACTCAGGCTACACTGGGTCTGCTGGCAGCAGCTCAGAAAGCACAGGGCTACACTGTGGGGAGCTGCCTGCTGCAGGCAGGGACCTGGAAACTGCATCCATTCACCAACAACTGACAGGCAGGGATAAAAGCCTCTCATGCAACTGCACATTGCTGCACTCAGTTACAGATGTGCAACCCTGGAGCAGCTCCAGAGCGTGGGCTGGGGTCTGGGTGAGCTCTGAATGTGCTCACACAGCTCCTCCAAATGAGGGGGGAGCAAGTGGTCTGCACTCCAGGTGTCTCGGTGGACAGGCAGCAGAATCCAGATGTGGGCAAGCTGCCCCAGCCCTCACACAGGCTGAGGATTCAATGAGGTCTATTCATGGAGGAGTGAGCAGGGCTTCCAGGAACGCAGAGGAAGCATTTTGGAGGGGTATTCCCATTGTAAGTCCAATAAGCCTCTTTGCATTCTAACCCCACCACCATTGCAAGCTTTAAATATAGAAGTAATCAAAACATACATTAAAAGAAGAACTTAGAACTTGGCAGTGTTAACGTAAGAACCATCCCACCGGGGAGCGGGGCT
This sequence comes from Mohoua ochrocephala, assembly GCA_013398855.1. Lineage (NCBI taxonomy): Eukaryota > Metazoa > Chordata > Aves > Passeriformes > Acanthizidae > Mohoua > Mohoua ochrocephala. Next base: position 113,547 of record VZTA01000206.1, on the reverse strand, counting down.
CGAAGAGCACTGGCAGCCTCGGGGAGGGCTGAGCCCGGCTCTCCAGGAACAAAAGCAGCTTACAAACCAGGTTTGCCACGTGAGAGTCTAATTAGAGACCGAAGCCCACACAGCAAACAGACAGACTACAGAGGAAATTGCAGTCTAATTTACATGGAGAACGATTACTTACTGCAACCAATTAGTGTCAAGCTGACTGACAGACTACCCAAAATATATTCTCCCCACCCTCCCCTGCAAGTCTCAGTTTTCCCTGCTGTGTTATTTAACCTGGGTTGTTCAGTAGGTGAGCAGTAGCACCTCACCACTAGACATGGGACAGCAAACAGAGACTTTCTGAGCTTCCCCGGAACAAACACAGAGTTAAAGCCACCCTTGTGCCACCCGGTGCCAGCCTCAGCCAAGCCAGGCACAGCATCATCAGAGACCAGTGTAATGTACTTTCCTCCCTGGTCTTAAATCCTCGAATGACACCCTGAAGATCCCAAAATTAATTATTTAGGAGAGGTGCTCACCCTTTCCCAAACATGTATTCTGCATGGGGACTTTCACACCCTCATTTGCAACCACACAGTAGGAACTTCAGGTAAAGGCTGTGTCCATGTAGCCTTTGCAATGTGCTCAGGCTGTGGATTTTGGGCCCCAACCCACGTTGCTGGTCTCTGTCACAGGAAAGCACCATCCCACAGCATCGCTGCTGCTACTCGGGACACTCGGCTCCAGGTACCTGCTCATGAAACAGCCCTTTCTTTCCAAGCCAGCCTTTCCTCTCTGGCCGTGCTGTTCCCCATGCACTGGCAGGACCATTGCTGCTCTCTGGGGAAATAGGGAATCCCACTGCTTTCTGGAGGGAGTCACATGGACAGAGAAACTCCTCCTTGGCTGGCACAGCATAGGGGTGCCCGTGGTCCCATCAGTGCCTGTGCTGGGCAAGGACATCACCTTAATTCAGTGCACCTCTCTTCAGCCGCCCTGAAAGAGGACTACTTCATCACGTTTCCCAAAATACAAGCCTGCTGCTAGTTCTGCATAACACCTGCCCCTCCTCCCTATCAATTAGCCCCCAAACTGATAAGCAGACTTTGAAAACTCCTGAAGTGCACACATGGAACTGACCAAATGCCATTTACCTTCTCTTTACTGTTACAAAAGAAACAATGCATTCTATATCATTTTTCCCTTCCCAGCACCATGCTCATTATTAACAGGACTGACTAATTGCTGTCCTCTCTTCCACACCCTGGCACATGCATTTGGAATGCACAATGACAACAGCATTTCAATGCAACTTGCTGTGTTATTCTTCACAAATTCCTAAGTACGGTCTGTCTGAGCAGCCCCTCTGACTGCTCAATCAGAGAGCTCTTGTGTACACATGCTCAGGCACACATTTTGATGATGACCACATTTTGGATATTTGAGACCAGATAATCAACCCTTCCTTTGAGAAACAGCAATATAAAGCATATTTAAAGACTTTATGAGTCTTCTGCATGGATGAGATAAACAATTTTTTAAGTCTCTGCAGGCTGCATGGATATATGGCATTTTAAAGGGAAGTTATCCTAAAAAGAAAACTTGGAGGAAATGCTTGGTGAAGTTTATCTAGTAGCTGTTTAGTAATATCTGGAGATAGCCAGGACCTCAGATGGGGTAAAGCATCAGCAGGAATCCTTTGAATTTCAGCTCACTTCACATCAATGGTGCTAAATAAACTTACACCACAGAAGCCCCATCAAGAGAGGTAATGCAGGATCATCCCACCTGGGTCTCCTTTGGGTACAGACACCAAATCCTGGCAGCTCTGGTCTCCCTCTTGGTTAAATTAAAAGTTTCCATTAATTACCAAGTGGATGAAATGAAAACGCATGTGTGCTCGTGCTCCTCAGAATTAGGCTGTTAATCTGGTGTTTGTGCTTCTGGAGTTTCTCTCCTCCACACCTCCCTTCTCCCTCAGGAACTGCCTCGCTGCCACTTTATCTGCAGCTCTAAGGACAACACACACTGGTTCATTTTTAAAGTCCCCTCCAGTGCTACCCCTGAACCAGCTCTTCAGAGAGGGGGACTCCACCAGCTGTGATTCCCATTAATTCCTCTTATGATTAACAAGTCAGCTCACTCCACCCTGATGACAGTGGGCTTCCAAAGTCCAACTCTATCAAAATTATCTATGCACGAAATACAATCATTACAGGAACAAACACCTCGCTGAGACTTTTATCAGCTGTGTGCTTGCTGCTTGCTGTTGTGCCACTAATTTAGAGAGGCACAGGCTTTAGAGAGAGTGGGGAAGGCTTCAGCCTCATTGCTCTGCAGCGGCTCCGGGCACAGGAACCTCTCCTCTGCGCTGGGCAAGATGTTAATTATAAAGCTGTGGAAGCAATCACTCCTGGAGAGGGGCGAGGGCAGGTGGGAGTGCAGGGAAATTACAGAAACATTCTTCTGAGTGCATCCCGTTAGGGCTGGTGGCAATTACGTGTGCTGATCAAGGAGGTGGGCTTCCCAGAACTCGCTTTGAAATTACCAGGAGGGAAAGGAAGGTGAGAGAAAGAAGGAAAAAAAACCAGGAGCAGCAAAATAACCCTCAACAACAGCTGCAGACATCCCCTGCCTGCCTGGGAGCAGGGACAGGAGAGCCACCTCCTTCCTGCAGGCAACCCATGCCGGTGGCCACTCAGGGGAGACCCACAGAGATAAAAGGCAGTAAGACCAGTTGAAAAATGCTTGTAAAAACGCTAATGGTCTCAGGTCCTTTTAAGCCACCTCGAGCACTACTAAATCACTTTTACTTGCTTTCTGGTGGGTTTTCCTTAGGTTTAAGCTCACCGTGTTTACACTGATGCACCGCACATCCCCGTGTGCAGGTCAAAGCCTGTGTGGATCCACCAGCCAACCCACAATGCAGGCATCAGTGCCAGGCTCTGCAGGTCATTTTTCCTCTCATCTTTCCAACAACATCTTCCTTTCAATATGCACTACTGGGAGTTATTGTAGTAATAAAAACCAGAAGGAAAGGCAAGAACTTTCATTGCAACCACTGCGCAGCCTTGCAGTCCTGACCCTGGAACTCCTGACAATGTGTCCCCACGCATTATTAAGAAATTTTCATATTAATCCCAACTGTAAAGCTCTACGTTCAGCCAATTAAACCGCCTGAGTGGCTGAGTGCTCCCGGAGACCTTCGTACTCTCCTTTTTATATTTTTTTTAAATGCTCTCTTAGGGAAAGGAATGGTTTCTGCAGAGATCAGCCACCCAGCTCCTTCCAGCCTCACCGTGTGTGTATAAAATGTTCTTGGCTGCTTTCAAACACTGCACATTAATCTGTGCAATGGAGCCTGTCTCCTTCAGCATTCCATCATTTCTCTTTGAGGCGGGTAAGACAGAGCTGTTTCCACTTGGCATCACATCCCCTCCCTGCCCTCTTCCCAGGTTTTTTCGGGGGTTTTTCTGTGTTGCCAGAATAGCTCACAAGCCATCACCCCTGGCACATCTGGACCTGGAGAAGAATATATTGCTGTAGCAGCTCACAGATATATGAGGCAGCCAGGGTGCTCAGAAACAGAACTGGAAGATTATGGTTTTAGCACTTCAAATTATGAAAAATACCAGTGCTCCCTTCCTGCAGCTTAGGACACGTTACTTCTTCCTCCTCCAGCCAGTTCTTTGCCTATGTCTTAACCTGGAGGGACAGAAACTGTTTCTTGAGTTAAGGGCTGCTGGAAACAGACCCCAGAGAGGTCTTTGAGTGGTGATGACTGGGATTTGTTTGTGAGCAATGTGAGCACCACTGTCCCACCTTGACTCTTGCACTAATAAATCAAAGCATCTCCCACGCACAAAGGGCTATCTGACACAAGGCCAAGTATTTTTACTAACCCTGCTCCTGGGACATGGATTTTCATGCCTGCCTGCCCAAAATTTAGACACGTGAGGATGCCTGTTGGTCAGGCTACTGCCAGCCAGGCACCTCGCTAGCTGTTCGCATGTGCGACCACTACCAGAGCCGAAGTACCTTCTGGGCTACCCACGTGCCACCAAAGCCCTGACTGGCAAATCATGACATTTCTTCAAGTCTTTATTAAATACTAAAACGTTCTGTAATTGCAGCCAATAGGGTTCCCCACAGAGGAAGCTTCAGATGCAGCCTTGTCTGCTGGGAAGTATAACCTTGGCTGTGCCCCACACAGAAGAGATGCATTCATTGCTGGCCCGAGTGGTTCCTTGCCACGAGTTATGGAAGACATTTCCCTTCTTCTTCACCCTACTCTCATCACCTCAGGTATTATACTCCATGGAAATACTCAGAGCCTGAGGAATGGAGCGGGAGCCAAGCAGAGAAGGACCACAGACCTCCTTCACGCCCGGTGCCAACTGCTTGATCACACCTGGGTTCACCACGAAAGGGATGAGCGCCTCCTCCACAGATGGGGCTTCCCAGATGGGCAAATGGATGTGAAGGATAAAAGCTGCCTAAGGATGCATAGGCATCCTAAACCCTGCCAGTTGCCAGTAATCCAGCAGCCGCAGGCATCTGCAGCACATCTCGTGTTTTGGAAGCTGCAATGGGAACACCATGCACGTTCCCTCATTTCCAAGCATCCCTAAATCCTTGGCTCCTGGCATTTTTACAGTGATTAAACACACAGTTCTCAACACTGAAACCCCATAAAAACAAAAATCCATATGGGGAGTGTCCCCATAAACCAGCCGATACCTGCCAGCAGCTGTAATCTTGGTGCCATCAGATCTGCAAAATAAACGAGTTCATTTTACTGGGGCAGGGTTTTTCTACAAAATGGAAATAAAAATTGGCTTGAGAAGATGAATGATGCCTGTGAAAGTTTTTTGCTGCACTTGATTAAATACACACAACAAACCCATTTTTTTCTACTTGAACGACAAACTCAATAGTCTAAAATTAAGCCCAACAGGGTAGGTAAGATCCTGTATGGATTTCAAAAGATACTATCATTTTTTTTATAAACTGACTGCAATGTACACACACTGAAAAATCACTTGAGTACCTCTGGCACCAAACATAAACAAAGGGAAAGCTAAAATCATGTTGTGTTTTTATCTTGATACATACTGCACCGCAAAGTACAGCCCTGGTTTGCCATTTCATGATAAACCAGCTTTTTGCTTTTGATCACTTTAGTGTATAAGCATGGATGTGAATGTACATTAGTATCATAAAAAGAAAATGAGAAGAAAAAGCCCAATCACAGAAGCACACCAACCTGAACCACATGCTTCCCAACCAAAGAGTATTTGTAGATAACAGAATTACCATTTTTCTTCAAGATAACTGATCCTTTTAATGAAAATACAAGAAGCCCTAGAGAAATTCTGGTTGATCGTTATTAAATGCACAGCCCTCATGCATTTTTTTTCCAGGAAAATGACTGAAGCTTGGCTTTAGCATAATCCTGAAGATTATTTACATCTTCTCTATTTTTTCCATTGCTGCTGAATAATCAGGGCTTCTTAGAAAACCACTGCCAGAGAAACATAAGTCTTTTTTTTCCCCTTCCTTTCCTCTCTCTTTTACCTGCTTTTATATATTCTTTCTTGCACAGGAGCAGTGAGGAGGTGTTGGAGGTTAGGATTTTTCTTTTTTCTTTCTCTCAGGGAATTTTGTCCCATTTGTTGCCTAAGAGATGATAACAACCGGTACTTAAGAGACAAAGAATGTGGCTGGGAGAGGGAGGACAGGAAGGGCGCCGCTGGCTACTCTCTTAGCTGGGGAGGGGGGGGCTTTCTCTGGGGAAGGGCAGAGACACCTCGAGATTTTGGCTGAGGGGTGAGGGGCTGGGCTCAGCTCCTCGCTCTCTCTCTCGGGATCGGAGTGGAGACAGGTGGGGTTTGGTGCCGGACCGCTGCTGCTCAGAGGATTTGCTGCCACTACGGAGCTTTTGTCCTCCCTACTGCTGCTCCTACCGTGGGTGAGCCTTTGCTCGTAAGGACAGCCATTGAACTGGGACCTTTCCGACACCCGACCTCCCCGGGAAAGGGACCCCACGCGCCCTCCACCTTCCTGGAGAGCGCGTCTCCCGCCTGCGTGCGGCAGCTGCTTGCAAAAGCTCAGCTGCCACTTCCCAGCCCTGCTGTTTTTCTGCTGTTGCTACGGGTTTTTTGCTACACTTTAACTCGACACCCCGGATCCTCCGGACCCCTCGCGGCTGAGGAGTTTCTGCTACATTTTGTTTGCCACTCCGGAACCTGCTCGCCTCTGCCGTTCCAGCCTGCTGCTCCGAGATTCCTGCTACAGCCATTTCGCCATCCGGACGGGCACCAGGACTGACTGCCCCGCTGGGTTTGTAAAGGAAGCCCCTTCTCTCTCTCTCCCTTTAGTGCGCCCGCCATTACCACACGCAGAGAAGTGGCTGAGCCCGCGCCACAGCGCCCCCTGCAGCCGCGGGGGAACCATCGCACCCGCCCTGCCCGGCCGGGAGCCGCCAGCGCCCCTGCCGGCTGTGACTGGAACTGCACCGAAGGGGAAAGGGTCCGCGGCCGAGAGGCTGGCACTGGGCTCCTGGTTCTGCTTGTTGCTGCTGCTGTTGTTGTTCCTTGTTTGCCTCGTCATCTATCTATCTATCTATCTATCTATCTATCTATCTATCTATCTATCTCTCTATATATATATACACATTAGTAAAGAACTGTTATTCCTTTTTCCATATCTTTGCCTGAAAGCCCTGTAATTTCAAAGTTATAATAATTAGGTGGGAAAGGCGTCACATTTTCCATTCCAAGGGAGGTTCCCACCTTCCGTGGCAGACACCTGTCTTTCAAACCAAGACAGGAGGCAAGCAGACATGAGAGAAATCTCTAGAGAGCAGCTAGGAAGGGGCAGTATGCACACTGTCTCAATCCCCCTCCTCAATCCCCAGCTTCCAGACATTTGATGAAGGGGAACTTAGGTTGCCTTTCAAACATTTTTTTTTTTTCCCTCAGTAGAAAAACCTCAGAGAGGAAAAAATTGTGGCTCCTCAGAAGGCAATGGAAGGAGCTGTCTCTCCTCTTTGGAGGAAAGAGCTCCAAAACACTGCAGGTTCCCTGAATATTGGGATGCTTTGGGGAGGGAATCTTACAGGGATGCTTCAAGACAAGCACTTTGCTTTCTGCCTCAGCATCTTTTATTATTTCCCATCACGCAACCTCCCTTCCTCTCCTGCTTCTGCCCTATCTACTCAAATGGCTGTGCACAGGGAATGAAAACAATTAAATACTCTTAGACAGGCAGGGCTGCAACTGGCATGGTAATAAGGTCATTATGCACCTAAACACGCTTTCTAAAAATAAATTACATCCAGGTATAGAGATCTCCTGGCTGCACCATGCCCAGGGAATTATCTTAATGCAAAATCTCCGACAGCCTGTTTTGGTTTGGTTATTTCAAAGCAAACCTGGCCTCATCAGGAGGCCAACAACAAGGGCTTGGCTGATGTGCAGCATCACAAATTTCAGCTCCTCTCAGGTCAAGGGGAAGCCAAGAGGGCTGGTGCTCTGCAGGGCCAGACCTTGTGTTAGAGCCAAGGGTCACCTCTCAGTGCACCAAGGCACAGCCAGGCTAAGGGAGCTCTGCTCCACAACCAGGTGCCATCACAGGTCAGGACCAACATCTCATCCCACTTGTGTGACATGCTCCCTGTCACCAGCATGGGGACAGACACTGCCAAGGTCTTGCTTAGAAAGGATCCCATCTAGAGTGCAGACTTGGTTAGAATCACACAGCAGCCTGGGCTGCAGGAGGCTCATTTGTAGTAATTAGAAGCATGATATGGGCACATGGGAGGACACCAATGGACACTGGTAGCTTCGATGGCGCAAGTCTCTTTTTTTAGTGGTCAGGAGGCAAAAACTCCCCTGTGCTCTTGAGCTTCTCATAATAAACCAAAATGATACAGAATTCTGGTTTTGGCGGGGTAACCAGACAAATCACTACAAAACTCACTCCAGGGGAAAACTAAAGGTCAAAATTTTTATTTTAACATGTGCAATTCATGGAATCATTTACGTTGGAAAAGACCTCCAAGATCATCGAGTCCACCCATTAAGTAGTACTACCACATCCACCGCTGAACCCTGTTTTTTAAGTGCCACAAGAGACCTGTGCATGTGTATGCACAGACACACACATTCCCTGCTCCAATGCACAGCCATATGGGCTGCTTTGCATCCCCAGTCTCCCAAACTGAATACAAACAAGGCTTCATGTATATACTTGGCTTTTATGTAAACACTTACGTGAATTACACAAGTTTCAGCCAAGAGTCTTGGCACCCTGCCGTGCTGAGCCAGATAATTCATTACAATTAAAAGCAGAGAGGGAGGCAATCAGGCTCACCTGACACTGGGCCAGTATGGATTTGCTCTCACAAATGGTTTCCAATTTGCCTTCAGAGCAGCTCAGCCTCTCTGGAGGAAACCCCACTGGCATCTGCATGGGAATGCTGCTCCTGCACCCCAGGTCCAGGCTGTGTGCAGCAGGGACCCGGGACACGGAGGTGTCCCACCCACCAAGGGAGTATGTTTTGGGCTGTGGCTGTGTCTGCACCATCGGAGTGAGGCAGCACCTGCTGAAACTTACCTTGCAGGCGGGTGAGCACTGCCCTGGGTACAAGTTTTATACACACAGAGCATCACACCCTGACAGAAGTACTTCAACAATAACAATGATGATAAATAATAATAATCAACAAAAAGGCATGTGGATGTGGTTGGGGGTATGGCTTAGCGCTGAACTTGGCGGTGCTGAGTTAACCGTTTTACTCATGATCTTAGAGGTCTTTCCCAACCTTAAGGATTTTATGATAAAAGAACCCCTCTGCCATAAGCACATGTGTCTTGGTTTGAAAGACAGGTGTCTGCTAAGGAAGGCAGAAGCCTCCCTTGGAGGCTCCCCTCTTCCCTCCAAATTACTATAATTTTGAAATTAAGGGGCTTTCAGGCAAAGATATGAGGAATAGGAATAACAGTTTGTCTCGGTTTGAGACAAATTTGGAAAGAAACGTCTGAAATGAACGTCCCTCTGTTAGAAGGCATATTTCAGCAGCCCCTACCCCACCAGGTTCGGAAAGAAATTCCTCGGAGGAAAGTAAAAAAAACCTATTTATTTAACAAGCAAAGTGCATGCAGGTACAGAAAAAAAGAATGAATAATGTTAAATAATAAAACCCCTCGCTGTGGAGAAGACCTAGGAAGAGTCAGAGTTCTTTGTAGGTGTGGCTCTGCCCCCTCCAGAGCTGGGGTTTGGCTGGGCCCCTCCGGGCCACGGCGTAGGGCCTCCCAGTGATGTTCTGTTGTTGCTGAACAGTTCCAGAAGGTAAAAGAAAAAAACACCGTCCCAGGGAAAAAACTTTCTTGCCTCAGCTAGCAGGCTAGCTAAAAATCAAAGAAGTTTAACTCTCCCTCTCGCTCCTGAGAAACAGAGCAGAAAGCTGGCTAAAAGCAGGAAGGTGCTTTCCTCGGCTCTGTAGCAGCAGGTACACAGGGGAGTGTACGTGTCCTTGAACACAAAACTGCTCGGCTTTTTTCTTCCCTTTCTCTCGGACCCAGCTTAAAGACACAGAAAGGCACAGGATTCATGTCTGGCATAGAGCAGGCGATAGAGGATACAGCATCATAAAGTCTCCCCAAGACATAGATTCTTATTTATACATATATATATATATAAAAAAAGGCAAACAAACAACAGTAACTGTGGCAGCAACACCAAACAGAACCAGAACCTGGTGCCAGCCTCTCTCAGCCCCAGGCCCTTTCCCCTTCGGTGCAGTTCCGCTCACCGCCGGCAGG